>MU223469.1:1423631-1480272 GCA_018584345.1 Thuja plicata
ACTGCCTTTACATTACTTATCTTGACTATGTTGTCAAAATTGATATGACAAAGTCTCTTGTGCCATAGCCAACTGTCATCTACTTTTGCAACAAAACAACTTACTTCTGAGTTGAGCTAAAAAACATCACCTTTGGTCTTTGAGCCTGAAGCAATCATGTCTCCTTCTTTATTTTTGATAATGCACTGGTTATTTTTGAATTCCAACTGATATCCTTTATCAAGCAACTGTCCAACACTTAGTAAGTTATGATGCAAACCATCAACATAGAGAACATCATCTATCTTGTTCTTTCCATCTAAGGTGATAGAGCCTCTACCTATGATAGGTTTGGGAGTGTTATCTTCAAATATAACCATGCCACCTTTGTACTTTTCCAAATATACAAATCTGTCTTTGTTTCTTGTCGTGTGGTGTGAACATCCGCTATCAATGATCCAGTCAGTTATGATGTCAGCTTTTGAAACTAATGCTAACTCCTGTTCTTTTACTTTATCTTCTTTGTCAATTTCTTCAAGCATATTCTCAATGTATTTAATGGAAATTAATCCAATTTCATCTTCTCCTGAGTCATCATCAGTTACACCATCCTCAGCATGATAACATTCTTTAGTGTACTTAGGTTTGTAATCTGATCTAAACTTCTTGACTCTTGTAGGGCACTTGGATGCAAAGTGACCAACTTTATTGCAAGAAAAGAATTTGAATGGTAGTTGTCCTTCATATTTTCCTTTACCTTTCCTTTCCTTCTTTGCAATCATAGCAATGATTTCTTCTAGTTCTGTATCCACTTCTTCATTATTACTAGAGCTGCTTATATATTTCTTATTATGGACTGTGGCTTTGAAGATTGTCTCACTTTTAGGTTTTGTCTTCAATCTAGATATCTCAAATGCAGATATTTTTCTGATCAAAGTCTCCCTCTTGAATTATTTTGAAAATTGCATAGTATCATCTAAGATATTGATCTTTCTTTCATAGTCTATTGTCAATGTGGTCATTAATTTGTCCATTATATCTTCTTTTGATATTTCTCCACCATTGTTTCTTATACCTGATACAGCTTCATTAATCTTCTTATTGTAAGCTCTGATGTTTTCTTCAGGTAACATCTCTAAATTATTGTATTTTTTCTTCCATGTCTTTCTGTGTGCATTCTTTGCTTGGATGTCTCCTTCAAAAATATCTTCTAAGTATTTCCAAATAGAGTATGCTTTATCTGTCTTCTTGATCTCAGAAAATTCACTGTCGAATAGGGCACTGATTAGGGCTTGTTTGGAAATTGCATTATTAGTGAACACTTCCTTTTGTTTCATACTAGAGTCTTCTGCTGAAAGATCTTTCAAGGTGGGAACTTCAATTTCTTGAGTGGCAATCTCATAGATCTCAAATCCAACGCACTAAAGATGTGTTATCATTTTGTTCTTCCAGTCAAGATAGTTTTCTCCATCGAAATTAGGACTCTCTTTCCTAAAGTATGCCATCTAATCTACCTTAAGCTGTTAGGCTTTCTCTCCAAGGCACTTGGCTCTGATACCAATTATTGGAATAGTCCCAAGGATAACTGAGAGGGGGGTGAATTAGTTATCAGTCAATTTAATTCTTTTCTCTTTCTTAAATGTAATTTAATATAAAGTAAATGCACATTCAGATAACACAATTGAGTACTCAACAATTTGATTACAGGGAAACCAAATAGGTAAAAACCCCGGTGGGAATTAGCACCCACAAATAACTGCACTAGTTTATAATGATCCCTGTTAGAAGATCTTACAACCCTGTTAGGAGTTGATCTTTACAATGCAAGAAGTACATAGACCTGGTTAAAGGTCAGACCTTGTTAGGAGTCTTTTATAGATAACCCTGATAAGGGAGAGGACTCATTGTCCAATAGCTCACTGCTAAGATGGTGAAGGCTACAACCTTCAGTATAGAAGATATACACTATATATGGTAAATGAATTGTTTGAGTAGACCTATTATCTTGATCAGTTCCAATGAATTGCAATCAACTTTTGTTTCTTCACATCGACCTTCAACTTATTCTTCCTGACTTTCTGCTCTTCTCTGTCTTTTCTTTTTCACTTCATTTTTCACACTTAGCGAACATAACAGAAATTCTATATGTATCTTCACCAAGGATAAGGTCATGATGGTATCTGGAAACACTTCATCAACTTTCTTGTCAACAAAATCAAGCACGCAATCAAATTTAGGACCGCGCAACTCAAACTGAATAGACATGACACTTCACAAATTAGGCTTCACCAAATTAACTCTAACATCAATATTCTGTTGAAACATGTTTAGCACCTTTCGATGATTATCTTTAACTCATAACTAAACATTAATACAAACACGCATATCATGAAGATACGCGCAACTCAAGAGACACTGTATTTATGTTGGCTCTTAATAGATAAACTCCAGAAACTGTAACTGCCATAACTAATTAATCATAACTCAACTATAACTGCATATCTGACTCGGTGTGAATGCACATAGCATCTAGAACATGTATACACCATGGAAATAAACACGCATAGTACCAAAACATTTGTACTGATAATTGCATATAGGATAACTGTTGTATATTATATGTTGTCATCAATGACAAATATAAAATCAATTATTTGCACAGAGGCAAATCTCCAACACAAAGACCAGAGTTAATGTATTTCACTTGAACAATTCTGAGAATATATGTTTGATTGCTAAGATTGATGACAGTCGGTTGTGGCACAAGAGATTTTGTCATGTGAACTTTGATAACATTGTGAAGATAAGCACTACAAATGCAATGAGAGATTTGCCTAAATTGTTGAAGCCTACTCATGCGATGTGTAAGGAATGTCAATTAGGTAAGCTAACTAAATCTACTTTTAAAAGTAAGACCTATTCTTCGAGTGGATTGTTAGATTTGGTGCATATTGATTTATGTGGTCCTGTTAGAACTAGAAGTTATTATGGACATAGATACTTTATCATGTTCATTGATGATTATTCTAGGATGACATGGTTACATTTTTTAAGCAAAAATTTGAGGCATTTGACAAATTCAAGATTTTTAGAGCTATGGTTGAGATTGAGACATGTATGAAGCTAAAATGTCTGAGATATGACAGAGGTGGAGAGTTTACATCTAGAGAGTTTTATGCATATTGTGAAGAGAATGGGATAAAGAGGAAAATTATTTCTCTGTGAACCCCACAACAGAATGGAATTGCAGAGAAAAGAAATAGAACAATCCTTGAAACTACAAGGACTATGATGATTGAAGGAAATATTTCACAGATCTATTGGAGATAATTTGTTAGCACTGTAGTTTATACATTAAACTGAGTTCAAATCAAGAATGGTACTGGTAAGACTCCTTGTGAGATTTGGTATGGTCATATTCCTACTGTGAAGTATTTTAGAATCTTTAGAAGCAAATGTTACATTAAGAGAGATGAAAATTTAGGAAAATTTGATCCTAGAAGTGATGAAGAAATATTTATTGGTTATTATACAAAGAGCAAGGCATACAAATGTTATAATCATAGATTGAGAAAGATGATTGAGAGTGCTAATGTAAATATGGATGAAAGCTTTTAGAAACCTATTAGATCTTGCAGTTATGTATTAGATGATGAAGAAGAGAGTCTGAGAATCAAAATCAAAATCAGAATGGATCGGTAGAGAAGAAAGAAGAAGTTGGAAATGAGGAACAATTGGAAACACAAGAGCCAGTCACAAAAGCAAATATGAAGACTCCAAGGCATGTAAAGTTAAATCAGTTAGAGAATCAGATTATTGGTGATAGAAACAAAGGTATTCATACTAGATGAAGAATTGCTAGGAATGAAATTTGTTTGATTTCTAAGAGTGAGCCTAAGGATTTTGATGAAGCATGTAAAGATGAAAGTTGGATCAAAGCCATTAAAGAAGAATTGGAACAGATTGAAAAGAATAATTTGCATGGAATCTTGTTCCTAGACCTGTGGACAAGAATGTGATCGGTACTAAATGGGTATTTAGAATCAAATTGAATGAAGATGGTGAAGTGGTTTGGAACAAAGCTAGACTTGTTTGTAAGGGATATTCTCATATGGAAGGTATTGATTTTTAGGAGACATTTTCTCTTGTTTCTATAATTGAATTTGTTAGAATGTTTATTTCATATGCTACTTACAATTGTTTTAAGGTATATCAGATGGATCTTAAGTCTGATTCTTGATTGGAGAGTTGGAAGAAGTATACATTGAGAAACTGGATGGTTTTCCTTTGACTGATTAAGATGACATGGTTTTTTGATTGAAGAAAGCATTATATGGATTGAAGCAAGCTCCTAGAACCTGGTATGCAAGGTTAGATAAGTATTTATTGAAGATTGGTTTCAATAAAGGTACTATTGACAATAATTTGTACTTCAAAATTGTTAATGATAACATTTTGATTGAGTAAATAATTTTATGATGAGATGGAGAAGGAATTTGAGATGTCTATGATAGGTGAGATGAAATTCTTTCTTAGACTATATATTACACTAACAGATAAAGGCATTTTCATTTCTCAGTCTAAGTATGTGAAAGAATTGTTGAAGAAATTCGATATGGATGATTCAAAATATGTTGACACTACTATGATTACTGGTTGTAAGTTGACAAAGCTTGATGATACACCTAATGCAAATCAAATAAGATACATATCAATGATTGGTGGGTTGTTATACTTGACATAAACTAGACCAAATATTATGAATGTTGTTTGCATTGTTGCTAGATTTCAAGCAAAACCAAAGGAATTACATGTTTTTTTTGTTAAGAGGATATTCAGATACTTGAAGGGAACAACTGATTTTGACTTATGGTATTGAAAGGTTGATGATTTCACATTGAGTACATTTATTGATACAGATTGGGCAGGTAATGTGGATGACAGGAAGAGCACTAGTGGTGGAGAATTATTCTTGGGTAAGAGATTAGTTTCATGAGAAAGTAAGAAACATAATCGTATATCACAATCTACTACTGAAGCTGAGTATGTTGTTGTTGTTGTTGTTGTTAATTGTACATGAGTGGTATGGATAAATCACATGTTGAAAGATATCAGAGTATGTATTGATGAGCCTATTGCTATCTATTGTGACAATTCAAGTGCTATCAATATTTCAAAGAACCTTGTGTTACATTCAAAGACAAAGCATATTTCTATAAAATATCATTTCTTAAGAGACAAAATCAATGAGAAAGAAGCCAGATTGGAGTATATATCTACTAAAGAGAAGATTGTAGATATATTCACGAAGCCCTTTCTAAAGGATACTTTTGAGTATCTCTGAGGTAAGCTTGGGGTGATTTCCCCTCCTGATCAGCGCTAGAGATGCATTGAGATGCGTCACTCCAGGGTGCTTGTAGATATTTCATTTTTCTGGAATGATGTTTTGGTGGCTACTCCTTAGGGGGAGTAGTGAGCAGTGAATGTTTCATGAATAGTTCATGAGGTATGTTGTTCAGAGTTGTTTTGTTCAGTTTTTTGGCCTCTATGACTTAGTGCATACATGTGCCTTTGTCATTGATGTCAAAGGGGGAGAGATATTCATGTGAAAAATAAGCATGTTGGGGAGAGATATTCAAGTATGAGGATATGAGGGAGAGATGGTAAAGCGAGATGTCAATTATGGATATTGTTGGTATTGTTGTTGATACTCTTTCTTTGTGCATTGATTTGGATTTTCATATCATATGTTGCCATCCATGCCAAAGGGGATATTGTTGGAGATTGTTGGGATGTTGTTCAGATTGTGCATGTATATGTTGGCATTAATATTTTTTCATTGATGTCAATGTATTCCTACTGTTGAAGACAATGTTCTTGGTTTATTCAATGAGATGATTTATGTGGTACGATTACTAAATTGAAGATCTAATGTTGCAATCGTTCACTTGTGTTCAAGGACGTCTTTACTTGGTCTTGTTCAAGTAGCAGAGGGTTGCATGATGATTTGAGAGAGTTATGATGGATTTATTAGAGACTTCTATTTTGGTTGTTCAGACTGTGATAGTGTTTTAGTATTTGGATTGGTATAGATTGGTTATGCAATATTCTTTCTTGCTAACCTAGTGGTGAGTTTAGAACATAGATGTGTGTCATCAACTCAAGTGGTTCATGGTTTGGATGCTGACAATCTAATTTTAATTTATGACAGTGGTTGTTGATTAGTGTTCCTGATGAACAGATTAGAGAAGTGTATGGATTATGTGATAGAGATGTTCATATTGATGTCTTGGTATTTCACGTTACTTTTTGATATTTCTAGATCATATTCTATTCATGTTGCTGGATCGTGTTGGTTTATGTGATTAGATTTGGTGAATTTCATGTGGCGTGTTGACGTTCTTCTGTGTTCTTGGTTGACTTGGTGATGTAGCGTGTTGCGAAGGATTGTGGCGTGATCTATGGATCTAGAGCATGTTAAAGGATGTTGTTATGGATCATTGTTATGTCTTATCCGACATTCAATGGATCACATTGAGTATTGAGATGTAATGAATTAATATTTTATAATTAGGTCCCTGGCTGACCTAGTTGAAATAAATTGATGTAATGTGTATATATATGCAATCATTTGTAATTGTGAAAGTATGAGAGGATGAGCGAGATTGTATGAGATGATGAAGAGAAGAGGTTTGAGTGGAATCTGTAATCGTGGTAGAGATTATTTGCACTTCATTGGAACCATTTTGGCATATCAGAGATATTGTGTCAGTTTGCGAGTTTGGACAATATGTCCCCTATGATTTGTAATTAGAGATTGTTGTAAGGCAGTGAGCCTTCCTTGGGATTGTGATTCTTGTATTTGAGTAGTGAGCTCTAGGTAGTGTGCCTGAATGCATGTGCATTCCCCTTTGTAATACTCCTAACAAAGTATAGTGATTTTAACAATGTACATTCATCTTGTGGGTTCCATCCCCACCGTAGTTTTTCCTTTAACCGGGTTTCCACGTCAAAAATCTTGGTGTTAGGTGTTGATTATTGTGTTATGATCTTGCTTTCATGTTCATCATTCAGATCCGAGATTAAAGTTTATAAGTTGGTTAAAAGTTGATCATATTGTGACACAACTGATTCACTTCCCCCCCCCTCTTAGTTGTGTGTGTTTCCTTAAAGTCTAACATGCACATCCACACATATGCGCGCACACACTATATATATTACTTCTATTAAACTTTTACCTTCTTGAACTTTTGAAGTGCAATCTCATTCCATCTATTTTAAAAATAATAATACTATAATATATTTATTTTGAATTTAACTTGTATTGTAAAACTAGTTGCCTATCATTACCAATTTCAAATCATTTGAAATATTTGTTTTCATACCACTCATATAATCTAAAGTAAAAATATTTTATATTCATAATTAAAATATAAATGATCAAATTTATAATTTATTTCTATCTCATTCCATCACTTTTGACAAAAATAATATAATATATTATTTGAAATTCATATTTTAAAATTAGTTGTTTATCATTATCAATTCCAAATCCTTTTAAATATGTATTTTTCATACCATTCTCACAATTTAAAGTAAAATTATTTTGTATTCATAATTAAAATGGAAATGATCATATCTATATTTTATTTCTATTGAAACTTGCCTAAACCTTTGAAATGTGATCCCTTTCCATCCAATTTTGAAAAACTAATATAAAAATCCTATTCCTCTGTTTTGAAAAAAATAGTATAATATTTTTTTTTTTTTATAATATTGTAATGATATCTTATTCATTAAAAAGGATCAAATGACAAATCATGATAATTTTTTTAATAAAACATTAGTTGAGGCACATGCATCTTTCTACTTACAGCTAATGGGAGTTAGTAGCGTGAAGACAAGGAATGAACATGTTGGGACACTGGCAAACATTTTCAATCAACCTTGTTAATGGGCCCCTTTTTTAGTTATCTAAATCATTATAAAACTCTCATTTTTTCCATGTCTTAATTCCATATTCAAGTGGCCTCGCATGATTTAATTATAAATTACTTAAAAATTAAACTCAAATCTCCACTAACTTCGAATCTATAAAAATAATCTATTTCTTGCGAGGCACTTATGCAAATGTCTTTATCAAAAGTGATATTAAAGCTAAAAAAATCTCAATCAGATTTTCTTTGGAACTCATCTTCATTTCAATCATTATTCATGGAAGGCTGTGAAAATCTCAATATGATTTTCTTTGGACATAGTTATAATCTCAATATGATTTTCTTTGAACGGTATATATGTAAATAGTTAGATAGATATTGACAGATTTGAGTTATAATCTCATTAGAGGATATATTTGAATTAAAAGTTACTTTTAAAGTGACATATTTGGGTTATATTCTCATTAGAGGATATATTTGAATTAAAAGCTACTTTTTAAGTGAGTTGTTTGGGTAGATATCAATTTCTTAAGTTATTAGATGTTGAATTTGATTCAATCTTATCACGGGTTTGAATCTTGGTGGATGGTACATAAGTTATTAGATGTTAAATTTGATTCAACTTTATTCGTAAGGATTTCAATCTTAGTGGCTTGTGTATTCAAGGAGTGTACCATCCTCCTTATCAATTAAGCTACAACTCTTTAATATTTCTTTTTATATTAAAATAGTTACAAGTGTTTAATAGTCTTTGTTACTCTCGTCAATTTTGGGTCAAGATGAAGAACTTCATTATAGAGAAATAATTTATAGTTATACAAGTATTTATAGTAAGTTGCTTTTTTTAATGAATAGACCAATAAATTTGAGATAATGAGTCATGACTTTTAAGACGATTGAAATAGTTGTTTTAAATTTAAACAAATAAAATAGTAGTAACTAGTTCTAGGTTTGAGATTGCTTTGACTATGACAAGTGTGGCCAATTGATTCACCATGATGTATTAGCCGGCTACATTGGGATTAACAAATTTATTCTTTGTTGCTTCAATTCACTTATGTATCTATGAGACTAATATTCACACATATAGATCTAACTTTGTTGATTATGATGTTAGACACCTCTTTGCCTTGAAGTCTACAACTTGTGTTTGAAAAGGGGTGTGAAGTCAATATACATCATTTAGGAGTTTAGTAGGCTAGTAATATTTTCCCTTTGCTAAACCCATGTCATCAAGTCAATAGTACTAAAAACAATTAAATACAATAGGAAGTTATGCACGGAGGCTAACTTTGTTGATTCTCATGTTCGAAACCTCTTTGCCATGATGTCTATAACTTGTGTTTGAAAAGGGGTGTGGTGTCAATAGACATCATTTAGGAGTTTAGTAGGATAGTCATATTCTTCATTTGTCAAACTCATGTTAATGAGTCAATAATACTAATAATAATTGAAGGCAAAACGCAATCATGCACTATACCTAGAGCAATGATGCAATTCTCTTTTAATGATACAATGAGTAAAAGAGTGTTCTTATCACTCCTTAGATCCCCAAAAAAAATCAAGTTTTTTTTTTCTTTCACACAACACCTTAGTATGAAATTTGAATATTTTAAGCTTTGGTTGGCTCATAACAATTAGTGGAAAAGAGGGAAACAAGCCAAAAATAAAAAATCTTAAATTTTAAAGCTCGAGGGCCATTTCCACAAATTGCGAATTGACTTGAGATAGTTGTGCATTCTACAAATTTGACTTGGAAAAATGGATGGTTAAAATAAAAACTATGGTCAATTCTTAGAGATGTGTGAAGTTGAAATAAGGTTAAGCTTATTTTATTTATAAACTTCAACACAAGCATACACTATTTTGCATAATATTCATTGCTTTAGGAGCAACATAAACAAAATAGGCCAAAAAATGAATGGGGAAACTCCATCGTATGCAATTTCCACCATTGAAATCTTATGTGGCATGTTGGTGTGAACATAGTATGTTACTTAAATAGTTTCATATTACATCATATTCACACTTACATACTTGAGCTTACTTAGATCGCTTATTTTTTGTGTCTCATACAATAAGATTAAGATGCTTGTCCCGAGGTTTCATCTAAGGATTTATCGTTATCTTTATAAGGAAGGTTCTTTCATTATATATTTACTAGTTATATTTTACATATAATAAAATTATCTAGCTTCTTAGCATTATTATTGCTTCTCTTATGTAGAAGGTTATTTTGGTCGCATGGGGTCCTTGTGATATTATGGGGTTGATCAATAACTCTAACATGATATTACAACTATATCTGCAATTATCTTCCCTATTTTTGGAAAGTTTTAGCTAAGAGATTTCAAACAACATATTTTAATGTGAAATGGACCTCCTGGTTGACTTGACAAGGCCTAGAAAAATATAAATCTATATAAGGTAGGAGTTATAAAAATCAAGAGTTTTTTTTTTTAGGGGGGGGAGGGGGGTTGACAGATTTCATCCAAAAAAATTCATACCACCATATAAATATGCATAATTATATATGGTCATATAATCACCATATCAACGTCACATAATCATTCATCATCATTGCATGATCATCTTCTATGTTAACTTTTCATTATCTCGGTACCTAGTACAAACTCATAAATTTTTAATTGACAAAATATTGATAGAGTACAATCGATCATAGGATGTGTAATGGTGGTGAAATGGGGTTTGCTCTTGTCTATGCATGCAACCAAGGATCTTAGATCTATTTCACTCTTACATTAGAAGGAGAGTGATCTAGTGGGACCATGAAAAATATTTCATTTTCCTCAATGTTCCTTGAAAATATTATTTCAAAATAAAAGTTGAAACTTCTCGCTATTTCTCATAGTCACATTTGAAGGCATTCTGAAATAGCGACATACGTTATTTCTCTATCAGAAAAATTTGATGTATCTGAAATAGTGGTAAACATTATTTCGCTATTGAATAAAAGGCGAGCTTGTGATTTCAAAAAAAGATGGGGTTCCACATTTAAAAGTTCCTAGGTAGTACGAAATGATGATGCATTAATTATATCAGTCAGACAAGTGGAATTGAATAGGGTGATTAATGAATTGTATATTAAGCTTGCTGATGAACGGAAGGAAATACAGAAACACAAATCATCTAAACCTGAGCAGGCTCTTATTGTTTACAAGGATAATCAAAACACATTAGTTGAAGAACCATAGGAGATCAAAGAGGATGCAGAAAGTGTGCTTAGTGCCAAATTGAAACAAGAATTCTCTGCAGAATTCTTTTCTACTTTGGAAAATGTATTATCATTCAGGATAAAAAGTATAATTGTAAAATGTAAAGATGTGCATCAAGGCTATCACTTTCTGAATGACATGCTAGATAGATTCAAGAAGAATAAGCCTTTGCTCCAGAGCATAGCAAATAGATGGAGGCCATCAACATTTGAAATCACCAGAATCTATGATGTTACTCAAAGAGATCCAGAAGCTCCGACAGAGATTAAAGAAACAAAGAATACCATGGATGGATTCTTGATGAGTTGGATTATGTTGTACGAGAAGAAGCTAGATTTGAAGAAAAGTTAACAACTTTTGATACCATCAGACATTGGACAATCCCTACATTTATGGATCCTGAAGGACAGGCCAAAAATTTTGAAGAATGGAAATCAAATAATCAAAGTATGCCTTCACAAATCATCGATTATCTAAAGGAGGGTCAGAGTTTTTCTATGGATTAGTTTAATTCCTTTCTGGACAGGGTAATCACACTGGAAAATAGGTTCTCCAAATTTGTAGTTGAGTTAAGGGTTATTGCGGTAATAGGTGGAGAGAGCACCTTCTCATAGTAACTGACATCTTGCATCACCAATGGCCATCCTTTGCATAGATTTATGATTGGGCCAAAGAATATCTTGGGCCAATAGTGCATAGCACCAGGAGAACTGATTGATTCTTCAAGAATTGAGTGAATTTATTTTTTGTCATTTTGTAGCTTCCGTGTTTTGTTTGTTTGTTGTTTTTGTGTGTGTGTTTAATTTTGTCTACTTTCAGTTATTTAGGGATAGTGAATTAAAAAGGGCATGAATGTAAACGGTTGGAAGCTTGTTGCTTCCATTTTTTAGGGAAACCACAACCGCATAGTATAAATTAGAAAATGACCAAAAGTAGAAAGAACTAGACGGTGTAAATGCTTTTTTTATATTAATAAAATATACCATATTTTCTTGTCCAATGCATGACTAAATTTTTATGGATTCGTTTCTCTGTCATAATCAATTCATGAATTGGTTGCTATCTTCAAAACTTGTGTGGTTATTTTATGTTCTGTAGTATCAATTCGAAGCAAATAGGAGATAGAAGAGAAGTGTTGTCCTTCTATTTTTCTATTTAACTAGTTCCTTTGATAGGATTAAATTCAGTTAGACAAATTCATATTACGGGTTCATTTCATCCACATTGACAGAACTGGATGATTGATAATATCAATCACCTTCATTGGGGGTATTATCTTTCAGAGAGAACATTAGGAATTCAGAGAAGTTAACCTTTTCCCAATTGGATAAGGGACTGACCTATTAATGTTGAAGGAAGCAAGAAAATATTTGAATTCTTAAAACAAGTTTTATTTATTTTTAGGAAGGGAAGATGGCAGTAAAATTGTATTAGTGAAACACGAAAGGTCTCTACTCTTGTAATTTAGGATTTTCCACCCTAAGTTCGCGAGTTTGGAAGGGAAACATTCATATCTTCTATAAAAAGCTTAAAGTTGAGAGATATTTTTTAGAGTGGGTACACCCGCCTAGGTTTTGCAGAGCCTAATGAAGTCAGAGCCATATCAATTTGGAGAGTATTGATAATATAGCCTGGCAAGCTTTGTTTCCTTCCAATCTGTAGATTTGTGACCCAACAGATTGGCGACTCTACTGGGGATGAATTTACTATCTTCTCTTAAAGAAGTGGTGACTCTAACTTGTGAACTACTGCATGAATGACCATAAAATCATCTGTAAAAATTAAAAGAAGGTTCCCGACATGTGAGGTCTAAATTCTCTATAGTCTGTAATTATATGAATGGTATAAGATCTCAATTTGACAAACAATCATTTCAATACATGAAGTTGCCTTTAGTTAGGCAAAAAAAGGGTTCATATGACATGGAACCATACCCACGTGGGTTGGATGGAGATCTGCCTTTTTTTATCCAGCGGGATAGGGAGAGTTTAGAAGAATATGATAAACAAATAGGAAGGTTCGGTGGTGGCTCCTTTCCTAGGGGTGCTCCTCCTCTGGGTTCTGAATGAGCTTATCCTTCAAATACTCACAGGTTTCAAGATTCTCAAGAAAATACTGACACTCCTAATCGAGAGTTTAAAAAAAGGTATGAGACTTTTTCTGTATCTTCAAGGGGTTAAAGAAAATAATTTACAATTGCCTAGACAATATCAGCAATTTGTTGATTAGCTTGATGATTTAGATTTTGGGGAATAAAATAACCAGGAAGGTACACCATGATGAAACTGACCTCATAATGATAATCGTGGAGGATATAATTATGAAAGAGGGAATAATATTCTACCACCAAGGGATCAGGAAGAACAAATGGGTCATTATTTTTCGTAACTTTCAACAACCTCCTTTTGTTCATAGTGACCAATTTGATAGAGGGCCTAGGTTTGATCAACATACACATGTATACCACAATTTACCTCCACCCTATATAATTTTTAATACCAATATGATCCTCACTACTTAGCTTTTTCTAAGGGACCTATGAATGGTAATAAGTATAGGCCTTTTAATTTTACTAGGATTTTGGGTGCCCCTCATGACATATTGGTTGATTGGAGAAAGGATTTACCTAAATTTATAGAAGCAGGTGACAAAACATGAGAGAATCTAATGACATTAATTTTCCATTAGTATGCAAACAACACTTTTGGTAAGCATACACCGAAAGAAAGATCAAAGAGCAAACCAAAAATTAGATACAAAGAGAACACCGAAATGACTAAGTACAAAGAGAACCGACGACACAAATTTGTATGTACACCAAAATTGCAAAGTAGAAAGATAAAGAGGAACCTGACAAAGGATCCCAACATGAAGGATAAAGTGCAAACTGAGAGACAGATGAAGTGAAAACCAAAGAGACAGTTAAAGAGCAACTGACATAACAAAACTGAAAGGCAATCAACTAATTTCAGAAGCATAACTGACTGTCAGGAATCGAGAATCAATTACAGCCTGCAAAAAGTGGATCTGACTTCCATGTTAGATAAAGCAGCCTTATTCTATTTACAGGATCTTGATTTGTTTTTAAATCCATTTCTTTAGGGACAAGAAACATGAATGTAAGTGCTTTAATCAGTCTAACTGATTTAAAACACATAGACTAGGAGATCAAGGTACAAGTTGTAAACCTGATCTTAGAGTTAACATTGTTTTTTGTGAAACTTGATGATGTCAATCCATCTTATAAATAGATGATGCAATCATTCATTATACAAGGATGTGAATATAGAGGAGAGGATGAATGAAGCCTACGAGCACATCTATGGATCAGATTGAAATTTTCAAGAACCAGAAAAGCAAAAGGTGAATTTGGTTAGCAAGAACCAAGAACAGAGGTTACCGAGAATCAGAGGTATTACTCAATCACATTAGGTGATAATCTCATTCATGTAAACTTAAATGGATCTGTATCAGCAATAGGAGATTGCATTTACCAGGTCAATTTGTAATTTTCTATCATTCTAACAAGTGGAGAAAAGTGTAAAAATCCTTTCAAGGAAGGTGGTTTAACAGTCCAACTACAAATCTCTTAACCGAGTACACACTTAATAGTGTTGCTAAAACTCTTAACCAAGTAGACTTTAAGAGGTCTCCATAGATACTCTTAACCAGGTAGATCATCAGAAGTGATCAAATTGTAAGCCTTAACTGACCCCTTCCAATCTGTAGATAGTGAGGATTTTGTGGGTGCCATCCCCACCGCAGTTTTTACTTCCTAACAGGAGTTTTCTGCAATATCATATCTTGTGTTATGTGTCAATTACTTTCATAAATTTTTATATGAATGTTCACATGTATGTTAATGTTATGAATTGATATAACTCACATCAAGATAGTATAGATTAGATTGAATGGATATATAATTGATTACACAAAGGTTAATTGATTAAAGGATACAAAAGTTTTAGAGATACTGATTCACCCCTCCCCTCTCAGTACACACTTCCCATTAATTCCAACAATTGGTATTAGAGCTAAGTCTCTTCTTTGGAAAAGCTTAAAGGATTAAGAGAAAAGATCATACAATGGAGAAGTACAGACTTGATAAAAATATTGAAAATAAGAAGCTATAAATTCAGATGTTCTATGAATGGTATAAAGAAGCTAGAATCAACATGAGACAACTGTTAGATGAAAGAAAGATTATGGCATCTCGTTGTAATGAGACAGATAATCATGAGGAAGAGATACCATATTTCTTTGAGTCTTCAGGGTCAGCTTCAAGAAAAGCATCAAATACATCAGAAGAAAGCATCACAAGCCTAACTGAAATCAATTTACATCTGGTTGGACAAGTTAAATCTCTGCAAATCGGTTAAGAGACACAAATGGTAAGGATGATTGATGTCATGAACAATGCTAGACAAGCTGAGCAAGAAAGAACACTAGCTATTGATGATAGAAGAAAGATTACAAAAAAGCTACAAGAAAAAGAGTCTGAAATACAAAGACTTATAGAGCATCACCATGAGATAAAAAATCATATTATTCTTATGAGTCAAGAGGCAAATAGAATAAATGTTGAATTCATTGAAAGAATAGAAGCTATCGGTGAGTTAAGAGATGATAATGAAAAGTTGAAACATAAAATAAGAATTCAACAGCAGCATAATGAAATCATGAAGAAAGCTGAAAAAATCAATAAAAGAATGGATGATTTTCTTGAAGGACAACGAAGAGTCAAAAATAATGCCAGTCTAGGTTTTACCAAGAATGGAGAATCATCAAATCAAACTAATCCAAAGAATGTGTATACAAATTCAAGACCAAGAAAGATTACATGCAATCATTGTGGAAAGAAAGGCCATACATCAAATGTATGCAAAGGAAAAATGAAATGTATTCCTAAATCTACATCTTCATTCATAAGATTTTGTAATAAATGTAACAAGAAAGGACATAAAGCATATGAATCTAAGTCTGAGATGAAACAACCAAAGAAGGAAACCTACATGGACAAATATTGTTCTACTTGCAAAATGAATGGGCACACAACTCTTGAATGCTGGAAAAACAAAAGGCAAGCATGGAAGCCTAAAGGTCAAGAAACTCCCTATCAACCGAATAGAGCCGGTAACCAGTATGTATGGGATTAAAACACTTGTAAATTGTATAGCATGTGGAAGATATGGTCACATTGCTGCAAACTATATGAGATAGTGTACAAGAAAGTCTAGAGGTTGGACTAACCCCAGAATGGCATGCTTACACTGTCACAAAGTTGGTCATCTCAAGAAAGATAGCAGAGACCGAATGGCAGAGACCATTACATATCCCAATGGAAACACCATTGAAGACATCTAGAGGGCAAGAGACAAAATGTGGAGAAAAGCTTCAAACAATGATGAAGCTGGATCGAGCAATGCAAATGGTGACACCCCTTCCAATGGATCTGGTGACATCACCACCCCCACATAAGCAGAACAAGTAAGTATGGAACTGCATTACCCAAGTTATTATTTTACATCAGTTCCATAATATATTGATTAAATTCCAAACCAGCATAGGAAAGATGCATCATGGTATTACTTGTTAAAATCTGTGATAACTATGCTATCGGGCATATATCCCAAAATCCATCAGTACACACTCAAAGCTGAGACTACCTACACTTACCGAGGAGCATTGGTTAAAAGCAAAGTTTCTAGTATAAACCAAGCCTCATCGATAACCGAGAAAAGTGAACAAGTGGTTTGCAATACCGAAACTCGTCGGTAAAGGCAAGAGGTATAATGACCAACTGAAACGTCATGTCGTCACCGAAGGAAATCTGAAGTCTTAATCAATGAACTCCATCTTCACACACCGAGGAGTTGGTAATCATTTATGACACACCTTTTAGTTGAAATGGCTATAAAAAGGTGACTGGTCAGTCTCATTATTCACCACGACCATAGCAGAGCGACAAAGAACAATTTTTGAGCAGAAACCAATAGGATCACAGAGCGACCACAACTCAACACAGAGAACTCCATGCAAATCATAAATCATTACATGTATAAAAAGTAAGTTCTACACAACTGACAACTCTATTTCACGCATTTCATAGAAAACCCTAAACTTGAAAAATGGCCTTGACATCAAGAACTGTGAAATCAAAGAACATAAAGAAGGATGAGTTCAAGCTCATTAAGAATTCGGCATGTGAGGAACCCAACTACAAGATTCACCCTGAGGTTTCCTCGCAACCCGACGATGTTGGAGCATTCTCACGCATACCAGCTAGGGTTTTTCTCATGGAAGATGTACGATCATTTATACACTACAAGATTGCAGAGATAGGAGATTCAGAGGTTGAAGAAGCTTATAAGAAGCTATGCAACAAATATGGAACACTGAAAGATGAACATAAGAATATAGAAGTAAAAGGGCTCACCAATACCCTAATGTTCCTGAAGGTCTTCAAAATTGAGTGGATTCGGTTGGTACTAAGTCGAGTGCACAATCATAAACTTTGGTTGGATGAAGCAAAGATGATAACCCGAGATGTTATCCATGCGGTCACCGATTACCCTGTAACCGAGAAAGTAAAAGCACTAAAGCATCCACCTAAGGTCAAGACTAAGAAGATCACAGGAGCCAAATGGGATGGCAGAGGATTGAAATTTTCCACCATAACTGATGATGAGATGAAATTTGGTTCATGCGTTCAAGGCTACAAATTCTTCCAAGCCAGCAGATTGAACATCATTGCATCTGGTGCAATGGACACATCGTATAAGATTGTGTAGAAAGGAACACAGTTGGACTTATTTGAACTACTACTGAATCAGTTAAAAGATAATTTAAAGACTATCAGGAATGCGAAGTCAAACACATGTAAGTTTGGATCACTCATAATGTGTATTTCCTTCTGCTTTCAAGAAACATTCCCATCGATAGGAGATGTGAAATGGGATAGCACAAAACCAGTCACCATGTAGATCAATGAACATATAGCCTCACTGGGAGAAAATTTTGAAACAGTCATGGATGAATACTTTAATGTATTCAAAGACCAAATGCAAAAGAGGGTAAGGATACCCGAGAAACTCATTGAGAATTATAAAGATGAAATATGTTTCATGGTTGATAAAGATCATACTTATATCAAGCCTGTTGTACCGAGGACAGCAAGGCTTCAACCATTAGAATATGAGATAAACATTGATCTTTCATCTAAGGCAATTGATGCCCTGTTAAATGAACCACTAGATAAGAAACAACCTAATTTTGGAACATATGAGGCGGCAAAGAAAAGAATAAAATATGGCCTGGTTGTTAATAAAATTTTCAAAAAGAAGGACAAAATGGTAAAGAACCTCAAGAAGATACTATCGAAAACTAAGGAAGAAACCGAGCAGGAGGAAGAAACTGAAAAGGAGGATGAAACTGAAGAACAGTTACCTATCGGTGAAGTTGAAGAAAAGAATGACTTCGAGGCTACAGAGTCAGATTTACCACCTCCTCCACCAACTAAAAATCCAAGACCACAACTGCTTCCAGAACAAGAAGCCAAACATCTAAGGATTCAACTCCTTCACCTTTGAAGAAAGGAAAGGTTTGAACATACAAGAGGAAAGATGCCACACCGAAGAGAGGGAAAAACAAAAAAGGAAGGAAGCTCATCAGAACCCGAGAAGATATTGAAGACATTGAGCAAGATGAAGCTATCGAGGCAAAAAATGTCAAGGTAAAAGCTCCATAATCTATTGATGACATTTGTAAATCTATTGCAAATTTAGGATCTATTACAGATTCTAAGATAAGAAGATGGCTGAAACTAGATCTAGAAGATCAGAACAAAGTTGAAGACGCCATCATAGAAAAAATGTACAAGTTTAAGTATGTACTGATTCAGTTCGAAAGCAATAATGTGCCGAGGGAACTCTTAGACAGACTATACTCCAGATGGACATTTTATTTGAAGAATGAAAAGGAAATAAGAGAAAGAGTACTTGTTACTCTCATGCCTCTTGAATCCAAGAAGGTATAAATAGATGAGATGATGGAGAAACACAAAAAGGAGTTCTCACCGAAGTTGAGAGCCTATAAATTTCTCAAAGGAAAACTTATAGAGCTTGAATAGAATAGCCATAAGAAATGGTGTAAGATTCTAAACAGACCTAATGAGGAAGAAAGACCTACAACAACAAGATGTTGAAAAGGAAACTCAAGAATAGGTCTTAATAAAAGATACAGAAGATGACACATCTGTTGAGTTAGACAAGGAAGAAGATGACACAACTGGCAACAGAAATGTAGATGTTGCAGATGAATCATGGCCAGACACCACAAATGAAAACATTGTGGATAACAATTTCATTGACATTACCAATGACCCAGCAGAGGAAGTTAATAAAGATGAAGATATCAATATTGCAAAGGACACAACCGATGAGCAGGACACAATAGTTGATACTGTGCAGGTGAACATACCAGGAAACATGCCAATATTGATACAAACTATCAATATTCTACAAGAAAAGGACAAGTCACCTAAAAAGGATACTCCCAAGGATGTAGAGGAAGAGGAAAAGAAAGACAAGACCGATGATCAGAAAAAAATCACAGCCACTCAAATAGTAACCAATACTTATAAGGTTACATGAGGAGATTCAAAACAAGAAGATGCAGACACAACAGAGAAGAATGCAGAAAATAAGAATGATGAAGCTAAGGATACTGATGAAGGAGATAAACCTAAAGAATGAAAAGAGTACTTGTTACTCTCATGCCTCTTGAATCCAAAAAGGTAGAAATAGATGAGATGATGGAGAAACACAAAAAGGAGTTCTCACCGAAGTTGAGAGCCTATAAATTTCTCAAAGGAAAACTTATAGAGCTTGAACAGAATAGCCATAAGAAATGGTGTAAGATTCTAAATAGACCTACTGAGGAAGAAATCCCCAAGAAAGACCTACAACAACAAGATGTTGAAAAGGAAACTCAAGAATAGGTCTTAATAAAAGATACAGAAGATGACACATCTGTTGAGTTAGACAAGGAAGAAGATGACACAACCGGCAACAAAAATGTAGATGTTGCAGATGAATCATGGCCAGACACCACAAATGACAACATTGTGGATAAAAATTTCATTAACATTACCAATGACCCAGTAGAGGAAGTTAATAAAGATGAAGATGTCAATATTTCAAAGGACACAATCGATGAGCAGGACACAACAGTTGATACTGCACAGGTGAACATACCAGGAAACATACCAATATTGATACAAACTATCAATATTCTATAAGAAAAGGACAAGTCACCTGAAAAGGATACTCCCTGCAAGGATGCAGGGGAAGAGGAAAATAAAGATAGGACTGATGATTAGAAAAACATCAGAGCCTCTCAAACAATAACCAATACTGATAAGGTTACATGAGGAGATTCAAAACAAGAAGATGCAGACACAACATAGAAGAATGCAAAAAATAAGAATGATGAAGCTAAGGATACCAATGAAGGAGATAAACCTAAAGATGGAACTCATAAGGAAACTAACAAAGGTGCTATCAAAAATGTGAAGGTGAATGTGGAGACGTCTACAGACACCTGACAAGCTGAAACTGATACACAACACCAAAAAGAAGCACAACAGGTAACTTCATCAAGCACAACTAAGAAAGCCAAGAAATTGGCCATGGTGCTACATTCAAGTGATACACAAAAGAAGAATAATAAATCAAAGAAGAATAAGTTGGAATTCACCTTGGATGAAATTATTGAAATACCAAAATGTGACCCAACTACACCTGATTTTGAAGCATTACAAGAATACGGTGAAATATGCCAAAGGAAGGAATTACAAGAGAAGTTGAAGAAACAACACCAAGACTCCATGGTACTAGAAAAAACTAGGGACATCTTGCTCCAGATTATACCCGATGTTGATATTGATCAAACCAAGCCAATTCTTGACCAATTAGCCACTCTCACTGAAGCAATAACAACTCAGAATATTGATGCAGAGAAGGCAATTGAAGAGAGAGCTAAGAAGAAGTACCAGAAGAATCTCATTGAGAACATCAGCTGGGGAGTGGCATTCAATAAGGTAAAGCTATCAGAATTCATTCCTAAATTAGATCCAATTATAATTGAAGCTATAACCTTGATTCAACAACTAAGCACATTAGACAAGTTCACTAAAGAGAATAGTGACAACATAGCAAAGTTAAACACAGATCTAGCTAACAATGCTAATATCTTAACCACCAATGGAGATAATGCAATTAAGTTGCATTATGAGAATATCATTGAGATAAAAAGGTTAAGGAAGGAACTATGGGACGCAGAGACACATTTCAGGGAAGAATTCATCAAGCTCCAAGCTCAACTTATACTGAACCTTACACTGCTCCAACAACACATCAGTTCAGCATGACAACTGATAGAAACTCCTGAGATGTCTATAGTAGACAACATCTATGACATGCACTCCAAGATCACACTCGAGAACATGGCTCTAGAGAACTTAAAAGAACAATGAGAGAAAATGATGGAAGACATGAAGTCTTCACACTCCCACATTTTTGATAAACTATAAGGTATAGACCTTTGACCTTAATATCAAAAAAGGGGGGAAATGATATGTGTATTCATTCATTCATATGGGCAAATGGAAATTATGTATATGTATATACATATGGGGAAAATGATATATATTCAGATGGAAAATGATATGTATATGTATTTACAAAAGGAAAGATATCATATGTACAGATATACCAACATATACATAGGGGGAGTCATTAAATGACTAAGGATTATATATGTTGTATATACTTAACATTTTCTTAGTATTTTTGCACATATCGGTTTTTGATACTAATGTCAAAGGGGGAGATTGATGACATTAATTTGCCATTAGTATGCAAACAACACTTTCAGTAAGCATACACCGAAAGACAAATCAAAGAGAAAACCAAAAATTAGATACAAAGAGATCATCAAAATGACTAAGTACAAAGAGAACTGACGACACAAGTTTGTATGTACACCAAAATTGCAAAGTAGAAAGATAAAGAGGAACCCGACAGAGGAACCCAACAGAGGAACCCGACGTGCGGGGTAAAGTGCAAACTGAGAGACAGATAAAGTGCAAACCGAAGAGATAGTTAAAGAACAACTGATAGAACAAAAATGAAAGAAAATCAACTGATTTTAGAAGCATAACTGACCATCAGGAACCAAGAATCAGTTGCAGCCCGCAAAAAGTGGATCTGACTTCCATGTCAGATAAAGAAGTCTTATTCTATTTATAGGATCTTGATTTTCTTAAAATCCATTTCTTTAGTGACAAGAAACATGAATGTAAGTGCTTTAATTAGTCTAACTAATTTAAAACACATAGACTAGGAGATCAAGGTACAAATTTTAAACCTGATCTTAGAGTTAACATTGTTTTTTGTGAAACTTGATGATGTCAATTCATCTTATAAATAGATGATGCAATCATTCATTATAAAAGGATGTGAATATAGAGGAGAGGATGAATGAAGCCTACGAGCACATCTATGGATCATATTGAAAGTTTCAAGAACCAGAACAGCAAAAGGTGAATTTGGTTAGCAAGAACCAAGAAAAGAGGCTACCGAGAATCAGAGGTATTACTCAATCACATTAGGTGATAATCTCATTCGTGTAAAATTAAATGGATCTGTATCAGCAATAGGATATTGCATTTACCAGGTTAATTTGTAATTTTCTATTATTCTAACAAGTGGAGCACAGTGTAAAAATCCTTTCAAGGAAGTGGATTTAACAGTCCAACTACAAATCTCTTAACTGAGTGCACACTTAATAGTGTTGCTAAAGATCTTAACCGAGTAGACTTTAATAGGTCTCCAATGATACTCTTAACCGGGTAGATGATTAAAAGTGATCAAATTTTAAGCCTTAACCGACCCCTTCCAATCTGCAGATAGTGAAGATTTTGTTAGTGCCATCCCCACCGTAGTTTTTACTTCCTAACAGGAGTTTTCTGCGATATCATATCTTGTGTTATGTGTCAATTATTTTCATGGATGTTTCTATGAATGTTCACATGTATGTTGATGTTATGATATAACTCACATCAAGATAGTATAGATCAGATTGAATGGATATACAATTGATTACACAAAGGTTAATTGATTAAAGGATACAAAAGTTTTAGAGGTACTGATTCACCCATCCCCTCTCAGTACACACTTCCCATTAATTCCAACAGAATCATCTTAAAACTTTTGAATATGCCATGGAAAATAATGAGATCCCTTATGAAGATGTCTATTTGAAGCTCTTTGTTTAATCCCTAGCTGAGGGTGCAAGGGAATGGTTTAAGGCATTACCTGACTCTTCAATTGATAGTTGGGCTTATATGAAGTGAAAATTATTGGAGGCATTTAGTGATCATAATGACCCATCTGTCATTCTTTGTGGAGTTAATAGTGTGAAAAGGGGATTAAATGAGCCAACAATTGAGTTTAACAAAATATTTAACAAGTTATTGTACAAAATACCTCTCTACATGAGGCTCGCAGATGAATATTTCTTGGTTTTCTATATTGATACTTTTGATAGAAAGACCAATTAAGAGATTAGATCAAGAGGACCAAGGAATTTACAAGATGCTTTCAATATTTCCCTGACAATTGAGAACAATAGAAAATCTATTGGAAAGATTGGAAAAAGGGATGGTAGAAAATTGCATAACCCCCGAACAAATAAACAAGTCAAGGAAGAAGATAGATTGGATAAAGCATTAAATATGTTGTACGAATTATCTTTAAAAGTGGGGAAGGGTGACAAAACTAAGAATGACAAGCCCTATTTTCATACGCTTAGACTTCAGGACATGCCCTATAATACATTATGGAAGGATGAAAAACCAGAAGTCCCAAAACACAATATGTATATACTGGACCCATTAAACAAACAAAGGAACAATATGGTTAATGAAGGCCCTTGGTGTATGGCATGAAATTTTCCCCACTCACCTTCACAATGTGTAGTAGTGCAAAGCTTGGAAAGAGATTTTTCAGAGAAAATAAATCTTAATCAAGATAACATTGTTAATTATTTGTTTTTCCATACATATGAAGCACCAGATGATTATGATTCTTCAAAGGATGGACCAAAAAATAATGTATATGCATAGAGTTACACTCAGCAATAGGAGGAGTTTTCAGATGATGGTATGGCATGGGAAGGGGAATATTATTTAACTGAGGAAGAAAAAAGGGCCCTTACTGTAACCACCCTAATTTGGTCTGCTCTGAATATAGACCCTATTTGCCCTAAATGTGATCATACCCCCAATTATGTCCAAACAAACTCTTCAATCGGCTGACATAATTCTTTCAAATCAAATTTAATCTCCTAGGTGATCTAATCACTAAATTTTATTAATCACCTAAGCCAATCAAAACAAGTCAATTCAATCCAAATAAAAACATGGCTAAGGTAATTAATTTAAAAGGAATTAAATAAAATCCCTATTATACCTTATCACTTACAAAAGCCTATCTTCTAGCCTAAATTAATCTAATTAATTGGCTATAGTCTTAATTAATTATCAAAGCAATCAAAAGCTTAAATAATTAATTTCCCTATTAATGAATGAATATATTAAAAATAATTCATTTCATTAATATTCCCTCTAACCTAACCTACCTCAACCACCTTAACACTGGGTTCAAACCCATCCCAACCTATTCCCCCCATGCTAAGCCTAAACCTAATCTTAAATTCATCCTAAGTCACTCCCTGATGTTGTCACATTCCTAATTTTGTGATTAGGAATCCAACCCACTCCCAAAAGTCCACTTTCTCAAGCTTGACTTTAAACCCTCACCCATGCTTCTTAAACCCTCACCATTCCTCTTAAATGCTTTCATTTAAGGCATATGCCTTCCACCATGCCTCGTTAATGTCTTTCACCATTAATGCTCTTACACCACCATTAAGGTTTTTACACCTCCATTAATGGCCTTGTCCTCTCTCTCTCTCTCTCTCTCTCTCTCTCTCTCTCTCTCTCTCTCTCTCTCTCTACATTTCTTCTATAAATAGGATGAAATTTGAGCACAAATGGCCCTTAATTTTCTGAGTTGAAAGCATTGTTATGCTATTAAGATCATTTGTGAAATCATGTTGCATCTTAGCTTTGTCATTATGCATTGTTATTATCTTCATTTTTAGAGCTAATATGCATGTTTCTTGATCATTTAGATTAGTTTTTACTCAAATCTTCCATTCTTAGGTCGTATATGTCACTAATTTGTGCATAATCTGAGGGCATGAGTATTGCATTCTTCAAAATCCTCCTCGATAGGAAGAAATAGATCGGTTTTAGTGTTGAGTTTCAAACCCTTGATTTTTATGCTTTTTCACTTATATAATGATCTATTAAAGTGTTGTGTCTTTCTTAACAGGTACACAAAATCACACACACATTTTTGGCGCCCACCGTGGGGCTCAATTTTAGATTGCCTCATTTTGCATCTATTTTTCACTAATTTATCTTCACAGGTTTCAGCTACAGGCTCATTTTTTGTGATAAAGGCTCACATCCAAGATACGCCCTCGCAACGCATAATCTAGGCTTGCATCTCAGATATCTTGAGTTATTTCTGGTACAGGCTCGCATCTAGTATGCATTTCATCGCATCAGGGATACCAGATCACATCTAGTAAATATAGGGTCACATATGGTTTCTGATATTGAAAATTGAAAAATTTAACCATTAAGATTTGTGTGCTTGTTGTCTTTGATCTTTTCACAGCCTAATTTATGTTTGCAGATTGCTGTCGTGGACTCTCTTGTTCAAAGAAGTTGAGAAAAAGAATACTGACTTGTGGTTTTACATGTTTCCATCCCCTTGTCTTGACCTCCATTTTTGTTTTATTTTTCACACTAAGAACATTTTCTACTCATTTCTTAAATCAATCAGATAAGTATGCTCTTTTCCTTGAAAGGAAAATTAGAAAATCAAACATTGATTTAAAACTTGAAAGGAATTTGGGGTAACTAAACATGGCAAACAAACTCACTGTTTAACTTCATTTTGGCAAAGTAATTGAACAACACAAAGAATTAAATTTTGTGGGATAATTGAACAACTTCATTGTCTAAATTTTGGAAATAGTAATTGAACAAGCAAATCACCTAATTTTGGGGAAACTGAACAGTCAAACTTTGCTTTCAAAGTACTATGTTTTCATAATTTAGGAATATTTAAATCGAGCTCAAATAGCTTGAGGGAATGAACATTGATTTGATTATTTTGGGAGAAAATGACATGGACTAGGAGAGTATGCTCTTCTTCTTTTGAAGAATAAGAAATCTAGAAATCCTACGCTTGCCAATCCTTTGTATGCTTATTTAACAGTAGAGGGCCTGTCAGTTGAGGAAAAAGTCTCTTAGGAACAACCCAAGTGAGGATGGGTTTTACGCCAACCCTTCCAACTCACTATAAATAATTTCTTCCTCGTAGGCCAAAGCCTCAAAAGATGGAGTCAATTTTGTTCTCAAAATTTTGACATCATTCCTTGAACATGTTTGGGTATGTGTAGAGCGGAGCCGCTTGAATCTTGCTTGCGAGACTACACATATTTGAGTACTCATAGGGCTATACGCCTCAATTTTTCCTTGTGTAATTCTATGGGAGACAGTTTTGAACAGATTTCCCCATCATAAATAACAAACTTTGTAGTCTAAACTACCTGATTCATCCCAAAAAGGGTGATAATCCTTGTGCAAGGCAAAGAGTAATTTCCCTAAGACACTCGTCATATTGTGCCCTCACTTGCGTTTGGAGTCGGCTAATATGGCATCATGACTGGAGTCATTGCATGCTTGGTGATGGCCATATTCTGATTAGCATTTGAGTGTGTACCTAAGTCAATGAGCAAGGATTTTCATCCTCTACCTAGAAAATAGGGTGTAAGAATGTGTCTGTTCACCCCTAACAATGCAAATCTGCTTGATGTGCCTGAAAGTTCACTAAAAAGATAAATCATCCAAACAAGCAACAAAAATTAGTCCTTTGGCTACATGCTGTACTTTTTCACTCACTAGAAAGACTCAAAAAAAACCTATTATCAGACAAATTTACATGAACTTCAAGACAAATTAGACACCAAATTTCCAGAATAGCACACAGTCATTTTTGGTCAATCATGGCTCGCATCTAGTTATGTAAACTCATATGCAGTATGTGAGATTGCATCTGGTAAAACTTGCATCATTTTTAGGGAGAAAGATCGCATCTTGTATACTTAGGCTCGCATCTAGTTTTGTAAAAGCTCACACACAGATTGTCGCATCTAGGACAGTGGGCACTTGCACAGTTTCCTCTCATAGAAAGTTAGTTTATTTGGATACCCTTTTGGCTCATTAGTCTGTCCCTATTTCTTTTTTTGGTCTCCTGGTCACTGTTTCAAAACACTTTTTCAAACATCTACCCTGCATCTCCTATCAATTTCTCACAATCAGTCTCAATACGCGTGGCCTATCTACTTTTCAAAACAACTTGATTCCCAACTTACTATCAGGTCATTCTAACCTTTGATGCTGGAATCATTTACTTCCACCAAAACACAAGTGACACCTCTACCTAGACACACTCACTTGAATGATTTGAGACTCTACTTGACACTATCGAGAAACTTTGACGAGGTTGAGATACAAATACATGGTTAACATAAGATGCAACAAGTACACTTCTAAAGAATTAGAAGTACCTCCTAGATCACTACACTTTCAGCAAGGAGAAACATCTCGCAGTTCCCTGTTCGATTTAAACTCTCCAGAAATGGAAAAACCCACTCACGAATGGAGTGAGGCTTTTGAGGAATACGACAATGGTAAAAACCAAAAGCATGAAGATAGTGATGGTGAAGAAGAACAACACTTTGACCATCCTTTTTTTGGTTTAGACAGTGAGGAAGACATCACTAAAGAAGAATACAATAAACTCAAACAGAGCAAGAAATTCCAAAAGACATTGGAAAAGATAATTGGCGAGGAAAAAGAGAAATATTTTATCCATCTAGCTTCCACAGGTGTAAAATTACCTAATGATTATGATGTTGAACAACTGAAAGAAAAAGAGGTATCAACTCCTATCTCTATTCTCACCAAACAACTAACCTTGATGCAAACTGAGCTTTCAAATCTCAAATAGGAGAAGGCTAAACCTAAGACAAAATACTCTTTGGACTCCATTTGTCCATTTCCTTTCAATAAGAGTATTAATATGGTCCCATTTCCTCCCAACATGGCAAGGCCAAAATATAACAAATATACGAGACAAACTGACCCACATGACCATGTGAGGGAATTTTGTGCTCTGAGCATAGAATACATGCATGAACCCACTTACCTCATGAGGCTCTTTCCAGGAAGCCTAGGTGGAAATTCCATGGAGTGGTTCTCAAAGCTTACACCTAAGGTAAAAGCTTTTGAGGAGTTAATTCAATGATTTATCCAGTATTACTCCTATAATATACAACATGATGTAACCATGATGGATCTGTGTAACACTAAACAAAGAACTAGCGAATCCTTTACACTTTCTACAAAGGTGGAGGAAAATCTTTGCAAGATATTCAAGGGATATTAACAAATTAGAAAAGATGGAGATCTTTTCTAATAACTTGATACCTGAGTTGAACTACACATTGCAAATGTAAGATTCCCCCAGCTTTGATAGGGTGATCAAGAATTCCATCTGTATCGAAGAAGTCATGGTTAAAAATGGAGAAATCACTCTCCAAAGTGAAAACAAAACTACCAACTCTAACAACAAGCCTAAATGGTGGAAAAAAAAAAAAATGTTTTTAACGATGGAGTGGTAGATGCGTCCAATGCTAATCCTAAACCAGCAGTGTTCAATCTGATAAATAGCATGCAAGCTAGTAAAGATGCCAAGGTAACAACCTCCCTACCTAAAGTGAACAATGAGAACAACAAAGGTCTGCCATGGACTTCCAAACCTCTAAGAACATTCACTCATTTGGGAGAACCTCTTGAAATTGTTTTGAAGATACTGTTAGACAACAAAGTTCTCACGATCCCAAATTCCAAACCATGGGAACCAGAAGTCAAACCAAGGTGGTGGGATGACAATTATTATTGTTTCTTTCATAAGAACAAAGGACATAAGGCTAAAAACTATCTTAAACTCAAACATGTTATCCAAGACCTTATTGAAGGAGGTAAGATCAAAGTGGAAGGACACACCACTAATGAAGACCATACGACATTTAACAATCCATTCCCTAATTATGAGAAAGGGAAAGCATCTAAAGGAAAAGGAAATGAAGTGAACTACGCCTACTCTAACAATGATAATGTGATCAACATGCTAGACATTAAAATTTAATCAATAAATGTGGTCACTATCAAAGGTGTTCAAAACACATCTTCCCAATCAAATGCGGTGACCCGAAGTCAAGCACAAATCACGATCAAAGGACCCAATTCCTCATCAAAAGTGAAAACTTCCAAAGTACCCATTGTCACTATCCCCAAGCTAGCAGCAAAAAAAATAGTTACTATTCTTGTAGCAAAGTATAACTTGGTGGATCAATTGCAACGAACCTCTGTTCAAATTTCCATTTTTGAGTTCCTTAAAATCCCCTCGGTGCATAGGGAAATTCTTGAACAAGCCCTACATGCCGCGAATGTGCCAAAGGACCCTGATGTAGACAAATTATAAGCAATGGTTAATCACGTCTTAGTGCCACATTACCTCTCTTTTTCTAAAGAAGATGATAAATCATTGACACATCCGCATAATCAACCCCTTCATATTGAATTCCTCATTCATAAATTTCATGTTAGACATGTATTGATAGATGGAGGCACAGGGTTGAATATCTATACCCTTAATCTAATCAGGAAACTGGGTCTCTCAAAACAAACCATTGATTCTAGAAGCAAAATACTATCAAAGCTTATGATGAGGAAGAACGATCCTCTAAAGGTCTTATTGTTCTACCCATCAGAATCGGGCCAGTTAAAAGGAATGTCATATGTCAAGTTCTAGATCTACCCTTGGCTTACAACATACTATTAGGGAGACCTTGGATCCATGAAATGTAAGTTTTACCATCTACTTACCACCAGTGTATCAAATTCCCACATAATGGGGTGGAAGTGACAATTCCTACAGATGCCAATTATACTTGCAACAATATTAAGGCAGGTAGTATGGTCTCGCATAACAAGGAAAATTCAAACAAGATTTTTCTTGAGACTACCAAAGACATGGTTATGAAAGGATTTGGAAAGACCTTAAAACTTGAAGAAATCGGTATGGGAGAATACAAGCTGGACATGACCCCATCCTTGATAGAACTTCTAGTGTCACCAAGATCCTATGGGAAACCTTCCCCATCTTTCACACCCACTACCTCTAAGAAGCCAAAAATTCACAAAGAAAATGGTATGGTTAAAGCATCTACCTCCCAAGGGGATAACAATGAAGAGCAAGTAGTCTTGGTTTGGCTTTACCAGGGGGAACCCAAGGAAACAGAGGTAAAACATGTGGAAATATCCCCAAAAAAGTATGGTAAAGGATACGATTTACTCAAACAAATAGGGTATAAAGAAACATGACCTTTAGGGGACAAAGGAAAAGGCCTTATTGAACCTGTACACCTAGAATTCAGGGATACCAAAGATAAAATAGGGCTAGGTTTCAATAATAGATCTGAAGACCCTTATTCAAGGGATAGTCTGATCTCTGATGAAGAAAGTGATAAAGAAGAAGAAATAGAACTAGAACAATGGTCCTATGAATGATTATTACATATTGGCACAACAAACCCTAAATATCAAGGAGAAAGGTATGTACCAATCTTTGAGGTACCACAAAACACTCATATCCCTTTGTTCACACCTGCTACTATTCAAGAGATAGAAGCAACAATAGAAGACAATCCAGAGGTTCCATTAATAGCAACCGCTATTGAAGACACACCCCAACAATAGGAGCCACATCCTAACTGGGGGAAGTTAGTCACAATTTCACATGTCCCCGATTTACCACACTTTGATCTACAAGTGGCTAATAGAGTACATCAGGTAACTATTTCTGAATTATTGAATAGGCCTGATGATGAAATAATAGACTCCCATGATTATGAGTTGGATGATCTATCTGTTGCTATAAAGGACATTGAAATTTATGTGATTCACATGTTTGTAGCTCCATCAGAACATAGAGAGCATTCTAACACTACTCCTAACAATGTTGATATTCCTAAAGCAGAGGAGGTATCCCTTCCCCCACTCATTGATGAAGAAACAGGTATTTTCCTAGACCTGGAAGAAATTCAGAGGCTACAAGCTAGGAGCCTCCTTTTACGAAGAGATGAAGATGAAAGTTCCACTGACGAGTCACTAGAGTTCAGTCCACATATAACTAACAACTTCACTAATGATGATCTAACTCTTATTAATCTAAACATCGATGAAATAAACTTAACATAACATGTCATGTCAGTTAATAGTCTTGATGCTAACGTGATGTTGTCCTTCCCAAGATCTGACTCCTTGTTTTTAATAAACACAGACCTAATTGATTGGACTAATACAGATCCTACTCCTATCCTCAACTTCCCTAATGACTACACTTTGGCTTTCTATCTAAATGCTTGTGAACCTTACCCTTATTCCACCAATGCAAGGAGCGTGAACATGTCATAGGAGGATATCAAGTTTCTCAGTCACAAATTGAAAAATAAAAATAAGAAAATAACTGATGGTGAAAACCACGTTGTGGCAATGTCAGATTCTACAAAAGTAAAAACAAAAGATGTATTTGATGGTGAAAAACTCTCAGAGATGCCAAAGGATGAGATTCTTGATATCCTCCCCGAGCACTTTCAGGAAAGATCTTTAGTTCTGATAGAACGAACACAACCAGTTAACTTGGACACAACTGAAGTTCCTCAAATTTTTCACCTATCACAATATTTTTTAGATTAGGAGAAGACACAATTCACTGAGTTCCTGAAAGAGAAAAAGATCAACTTTGCATGGTCTTACACATATATATGCCTAGGTTGGATCCTGAATTGATCTTGCACCATTTATCTATAGCTCCTTGGATTAAACCCATGAAATAGAAACTAAGAAAGATGCATCCTCATGTTGCATTACTGGTAAAAGTAGAGCTAGAAAAATTATTGCAAGCTAGATTCATCAGAGTCATCACTTACATAGGATGGATTTCTAATGTGGTCCCAGTATCTAAATCAGATAAATCTATTAGGATCTGTACAGACTTCAGGGACTTAAACAAAGCATGTCCTAAAGATGATTTTCTACTGCCTAATATTGATATGATCATAGACCTCGCAACAAGCTACCAAATGTACTCACTAATGGATGGTTTCTCAGGCTACAATCAGATTAAAATTTCTCCGAAAGATCAAGAGAAGACCGAATTTACATGCGCATGGGAAATGTTATGCCATTTGGGTTAAATAACGCAGGTGCAACATACCAAAGAGCTATGACTACTATATTCCATGATATGATGCATAAAAACATGGAGGATTACGTGGATGATACCTTAGCTAAATCAAAAGAACAGACTACACATGTTGATGACTTAAGGAAGATATTAGATCGTATAGAGCAATTTCAACTCAGGTTCAATCCAAATAAATGTGCCTTTGGGGTCCAATCAGGAAAGCTCTTAGGGTTTATTGTTTCAGCAAAAGGAATTGAGGTAGACCCTGGTAAATTCAAAGTTATACTAGAAATGACTCCTCCACGTAACATTAGTCAAATGAGGACATTACAAGGTAGACTCTAGTCAATCAGGAGGTTCATGTCACAACGTGCAGACAAAGCGCAACCCTTTACCAAATTGCTACATGAAGGTGTCGCCTTCAAATGGGATGAACATTGTGAAGCCAACTTCAGAGAATTAAAAGAGTACCTGACTACTCCTATTCTTATGACACCCATCCATGGAAATCCATTACTCCTGTATATTTCAACTACAGCTATATCGTTGGGAGTATTACTAGCACAAGAGGATGAAACTAAGAAAGAAAGAGCAATCTACTACATCAATCTAACATTAGTATCTTATGAGCTCAATTACAACATTATTGAGAAAGCTTGCTTAGTAGTTGTTTTTGCATCACAAAAATTAAGACATTACATGCTATCACATATAGTAAGGCTCATTGCAAAGATAGATCCTTTGAAGTACCTTTTAAGCAAAACAACATTAACAGGACATCTAGAAAAGTGGGTCCTCATTCTGAGCAAATTCGATATTGAGTATGTGGACAGGAGGGCTATTAAAGGACAAGTCCTCACAGATCAATTAGCCGATTCACCACTCCAAGATGATGAACCTTTAAAAATTGAGTTCCCTGATGAAATAATTATGCATCTAACTAAGTATCCCTAGAAGATGTACTTTGATGGTTCTTTCACGCAACAAGGCTCTGGAGCGGGGGTTCTATTCATCACTCCTCAAGGCTACAAGATAACCAAGTCTTACAAATTGATGTTTCCATGCACAAATAATATTTCTGAATATGAAGCACTAGTAACTGGTCTTAAACTTTCTATGGAGTGGAAGATTGTAGAGTTACATGTGTGTGGTGACTCCCAACTCATTATCAATCAAGTAAATGGAGATTATTAGACAAAAGATGAGAATTTGATGCCCTACAAGCTACTCGTTAATGACCTAAAGAAATACTTTGTCTTTGTCACATTCCAGCAAGTACCCAGAATAGAGAATAAAGTTGCAGATGCTATGGCTACACTGGCATCCATGTTATAATTGGAAGAACATCAATTCCGCTATGACTTCTTGGTGGAAGAATTATACTACCCAGCCTTTGATACACCTGAATACCAAGTAATTTGTGCTTTAAACACCTCCAACCAATCTCAGTATACTAAGATCATTGCTTATTTAACTAACCAAACTATTCCCAATGATCTATCCATAAATGAGAAACGAGCCTTGATTAGGACAACATCATGTTATGTCCTCATTACTAATAACTTATATAGTCGATGGTATGCTTCTTATATGTTTAGAACATGAAGAGTCAGATCACACATTAAAATAAGTCCACGAAGGTGTATGTGGATCACATTCAAATGGCTTTTCATTAGCTAAGAAACTGCTCAGAGTAGGCTATTACTGGCCTACAATGGAAAAAGATGCTATTCAATTTTCAAAAACATGTCATAAATGCCATACACATGGAAATATCATCCATGCTCCTGCCAGAGAACTCATACCATTTATCACACATTGGCCATTTCAACAATGGGACTTTGACTTGGTTGGACAAATATATCCTAATTCTTCAAATGGACACAAGTACATCATTATGACCATTGAGTACTTCATGAATTGTGTCGAAGTCGTGCCACTAATCAAAGCCACTAGAAAATAGGTGGCTATATTCATCTTGAACTACATTATCTGTAGATATGGGATACCCTCTTCAATTGTAATAGACAATGGGGGCCAATTTAAAAACCAATATATTGAAGACCTTTGCACATAGTTTCAAATTACTCAACATTGCTCATCAATTTATTATCATCAAGGTAATGGACAGGCTGAGGCATCTAATAAGAATATTCTCAAGATCCTACATAGAACTGTGAGTAATTCTAGCAGAGACTAGCATTTACAACTAAATCTGGCACTTTGGGCGTACATAACAAGCATCAGAACACCAACTGGAGCAACGCCATTTGCCCTAGTCTATGTCACTAAGGAAGTAGTCTATGTCACTAAGGAATTACTACCTATTGAGGTTAAAATCCCATCTTTGCGGGTATCTTTACAAGGTCTTGTTACTGATGAACAATACCGCATCAATAGGGTGAATGCACTAGAATTACTTGATGAACGCAGGCAAAAGGCGTTCGATCATCTAAAAGTGTACCAAACACGCATGTCAAAAGGGTAGAATAAAAAAGTCAAACCATGACACTTTCAAGTGGGGGATCTCGTTCTAAAAGAGAATCCTAAGAACCAGCCTAATAGAGAATAGAAATGAAAGTTTGAACCTAACTGGCTGGAACCCTATGTCATTACTGCAACATTTGGGATTGGAGCCTATCAGCTCGCTACACCTAAGGGTGATGTCCTTTTGGATCCTATCAATACTCTACATTTGAAGCAGTTCTACGCTTGATGTCTGGCTAACATAGCCTATGCAGTAAAAATCTCAAAAAATACCAAAAAAATCAAAAAATTGATCCTGAAGAAATCCAAAAACAAAAAAAAGTCCTGAAGAAAGGCATCCTTGGTGAAAACTTGGCAAATAGGCACCTTGATACTACAAAAACATTCAAAAAAGTGAAAATAGAAAAAAATTGAAAAAGAGAAAAGTGCCTTGATGAAAACCTGGTAAAATAGGCATCTTGGTAGAAAAAAAAGGAGAAGCTTTGCCGAATGGTGAAAACCTGGCAAACAGGCATCATTCAAACTTTGTGCTCTATCTATCAATGCACCGACAACCCTAAAATTCATACTTGAACATGTGCTATTTGATGACTATGATTCCTTACATGTACCTTACCCTTGCTTGGGTTTGTCTGCATCTACATCTTAGGAATAGTCATTCTGCACTAGGGGTATATCTGCTAGCTTGGTCAGTTCACGCTCGCTAGGTTGTCCTGAGCGTCTTGTCCAGGATGGTTTGCCTCTCCCAAATGGTAATAACAAACATCACACTAGTGTTTCTCGAACACTCGACATCGAGGAACTTAAAATGAATTAGTGTTTTTCAACACTTTACACAATGTTTCAAATACATTACATGGATTGCAATTACTAACACAATTTCTCTCACATACACTCAGACAAGAAAACACATTGTTTACATTCCAAATTCTGATTGATGAATCTATACTGCGCTTGAAAAATGAATCAATAGTATTTTTCAAATACTACTTAAGCACACAGTTTGACCTTGGTTTGATTATGACTCTTTTATGTACCAATGATTTTTTAACTAGGGGCATCTAAGAAGTTATAAGTTTTCTTTGATTGATTCTCAATTTGATGTTTGTTATGTCTTTTGAGTTACTCCATGACGTTTGCGCAAAGACAAAGAGTCACAAGGATAGGGGGCATGATATTTTCTTGGTTTTCTACGTATGGTCATTATTCCAAATGATCCTATAAATTTCACCTAACTTGGATGTTTATGGTAAGAGTTGCCACCATGAGTGGATAGCTGCATATATCTCAATCTTTGTTATGTGTAAAATACAGTGAGATTGGAATAATTTCCTTGTCTGTTTTCTAACTCACACTCTCACAAAGGTGTATGAAACATAATGTACCCAAGGATATAAATTTTCAAGGTCATTGTGGGTCTAATATCTTACCTTACACATATTCTGATATAGTAAAAAGGAAAGTGACTAACTTTTTCATCATGGCTTTTATGCCTTGATGCCTAAGTCTATTTCTGACATTGCATCTAATAAACATAGTATTCATACTTTCATAATATCATTGGGTGTTAGTGATTGTTGTACTATCAGGTGGTATCTGTTCCAAGAAGCCTCCAATGATGATAAAAATGTTACAATATCTACAAATCAGTGACAAGTCCTAAGAGTCTGCATATAGATGCACTTAAAGATCATGTGATTCATTTTTACAAACGAAAGAAACAATATAAGGGATTTGTGCTCAAAATGATTTCTACATTCATTCCTAAATCCAAGTTAAATACATCTTCAAATATTATTGGTATTAATGTCAATGCATATCCATAACATATATTCTGCATTCATATATGAGAAAGAGAAAATACAAAAACAAAGCATTCAAAGCATTGCATTTCATCCTAACACTGCATCCATACATTTACTTGCATAAAGAAAATATCCAAAACATACATTTGCATATTAATTTAATATCATTTGAAACACATTCATATCAGTAATCAATACCAAAAGCATAAATGATGTCATCATCTAATCTAACTCATCATACGACCAAGATAAACATACATCACATGTGCATCAAACATCTATCAAAGAAAAAGAACCCGTGAACATGTTAGAATCGGGAAGAGTTGCATCAGATATATATATATATATATATATATATATATATATATCACATCATGGATCATATCAAAAATATGGAACAGTCTACAAAGAGAGTATTAGAGAATCAGTACAAATTAGATATACGTGTATACAATATCAATGGTACAAAAGAATGGTCCCATAAGGATCCATATATACAATATGATCTCGCAAAAATGATACAAAAAGGTTTCTCATGTATGACTCCCCCCTCTCCTTGATCTGGAGGAGGAGGTGGTGGAATGAATGGAGTTGGCGGTGGCATGGCCCCCTCAGACTGCTGAGAAATCCATGAATATGAAGGTGCCCTCTGACCCTCTGGCACTGTCACATGATAAAGAGCATAATAATAAGTGGCTCTTTGGCCCTGGTGAACTGTAGTGCAAGCTTATGTATCTCTCTCAAATGTCAGGCGCTCCACATGTATGTCTCTCTCTGCTCTCACCTGCTCCACCTGTCTCTCTCTATCTACAAGCAGAGCCTCTAAAGTGATAATGCATGCTCTGAGCTACTCTCACTCCCGCTCACACTATGATAGAGGATATCCATCCCTACCAGAACCCCTACCCTGAAGGCATATCCTGTGATCTGTCCTGTGGCCTTTACTACTAATGTTGCCTCTCCTGTCTCTATTGCTCCCCTGTAAGTAAAGGCCCTGGATCCATCTTGGGAGAAACAAATCTGAACTAGGTGCGCCAACCCTCTCCACTACCACTGGCCACCTCTCCAATCACACCCATAGCTCCACCACCCTTGTCATTTGCATCATCATCATTACCAGGATCTTGTCCTCTATTTGGGGTTCCTGTCTCCCTCCATGTCTACCTCCAACTCTACCTCCACCTTGTCTGTCTCTCTAGTCTCCTCCTCGGCCTCTGATTGGATGATCCTTCACAGGATCATAATATAATGGGTCCTCAATCTGAGGAACTGCCTCTACTAGATCTATAAACCGAGGCACCGAGTACTATCTCATCTCTGCAAGGTATCCTACTGAACAACCTGCATCAGCTACATTCGGCCGAAGATCCCATGGCATGGCTACCATATCTGCAATGGCCCTGTAAGCGGTCTCATATCCTAACTATCATCCCCACATTGGTGTCTCATCACGTATCCATGCATATACAGTGAGGTCCTGACATCAGCCCTATAATTGACCATATTGCCTGAGCACCCGTGTAACTAAGAACCTCTCAATAATATATCTGGTCCTGCCAATAAGGTACCTGGTCTGGAAGAAGTATGACATTTGTCACATATCTAATACCCACTCCTCACAATCAAGGTATGACCACCATACCACTATGGTAACATCATCTAATAAATGATGCCAATACTCCACCTTACCCAGACGGGGCTACTATATCCAACCAGCATACATATATACATAGGGCCACTCTACTGCCCGTTGCCTATCAACTATCAGCCGTGTCACTGGGATGTGCTCCCAAGCCCAGATCTGAAGAACTAAAATACCCACTGTCATACTCTGGGTATGATGGTACACTATCTCATGAATCTCTCTATACATATGTGCCAATATGCAGCTACCCCACGCAAATATTTGTCCAGCAACGACCATCTACTCAAGCATATCGACCCAACCGACCATGAATTTGTCTTATCCTTGGTCAGGCATCAGGATGCCTCCAATCAAACCAGCCAAGTATATAGGAATACTCTTGTAGTGATCACACATGTAATCCCACATCAGATATTGATGAGCTATATTATCATCCTGAAAGAATCGTTGAGCAGTAGCAATGGATGTCGCAGAAGTAGAGTCAAAATGGACCTCTCAGCCCATCATAGGCACTCTTAGAATCTACCACACATCCTCTGGTGTAACGATCATCTCTCCAGTAGGGAGATGGATGGTGTTGTTTTCTGGATGCCATCTCTCAGCTAGAGCAGTCAACAACCCTCGATTTACCCTAATGTCGGGTAAATCCCCCAATGCAGCTAAACCGACATCGGCAACTAACTCTCGCTCATCCGTAGTCAAAAATGGAAATAGAGCTAGCACTCGGCTAGGATATGGGCTCCAGAATGAAACTACCTCAAATAGAACCTATTCCAATAGATAGACATTTTAGAAAAGGCTCAAAACACCACTTTATCTAAAACAACTACACAGAAACACTATCAGCTAAGTCTTTTTGGGCATCTGACAGATAAAGATAAACAAACTGGGCAGCTCATAAGTTATAAAAACCAGAAATGACCCTATTTTTAAAGGGTGCAATCCTATTTATTGGATGTGATTCCTGATTTCTGGGATGTGATGGGGTACCTGGGATGCGACCATGTTTTCACAAGATGCAACATAGGATGTCACGTGCGATCCTAGATTTACAGGGTGCGAAAACTTACAAATTCATCCAAAATTTACCAGATGTGACATAACAGGGTGCGATCCTGAATTTGTAGGACACGACTTGGGAATTTGGTCAAAGATCAGAAGCGACGCGGGATTGACCAAAAGCGATGCAAAACACGAGATGCAACGCAGGACTAAATTGACTATAACTTGCATAAAAATGCATGAAATTGAAAACTTGAAATTTTAAAAGGTAGGTTTTAGGGTACTTACCCGAGGTGGGTAGTTCACTAGACGCTGATATTGATGATTGAGCTTGAAATGATGCCTATGCATGGGGATCACCATCTTCTCTACAGAGCTCTCTGAATTACCAAGGATGCAAGTGAAAATGAATAGTTAAAAAGTGATTTTTAAGATATATATTAGACTTTTTGAGCTATTTAGGAGTTCCGAAACTCCTCCCAGACAACTGAAACTCCATTTCTGTTCTCTTTTTTATCAAATCGGGAACAAAATTGAAGGTGCCTAAGGCATTTTACATAGTGCAGTAAAATTTTTGTGACAGCTCCTGAAAATGCAGAATTGCTCCATATGTTCCAAAATTTAGTTTTCCAAGTTCTATATCATCAACATTGCACATTTCATCAAAAATATTGGTCCGACGTCATTTTATCAGTGTCACCACTCACATTTTCACGTAATTAACTTGGTACCAATGTGTTTACTCTTAGCACACCTTCTTTTCTTCTACTTCTTCTAATCCATTCTTTCTTGATCTAACTATTCACTGCAAGTGATACATCATTTCAACAGAGGGATTTTATTCTTTCCTTCAATTTCATTCCCACAGGGGCATGATCACATTATCATCAATCAAATTCTTGCTTGAAACAACATTAAAAATGACTTCGTTATCAAAAAAACTAAAAGGCATGACGGTTCCTTGACTAAGTCAAAACTGTTGGATTGAAGGCTTTGATTCTCACAAGTTGGATATCCTATGTCTACTTTTTTCTTAGATTCTTATTAAGCTCCTGGCAGCTTCATACTAACTTTTGGATGACAACCAAGTTCGAAATCAGTATTATCAATCTTTGGGCGACAACCAAGTTTAGAATTGGTATCTTTAAGATCTTTGTGTATTGACCTTTGTTCGATCAAGTTCAAAGTCAATTCTATCAGTTTAGTTCAATCAAGTGTGAGACTGATCTCATCAGACATTTCATTCGATCATGAGCGAAATTCTCAAACTTTCTAAAGTCAACATCAAAAACTTTATTTGAATCAATGTACTACACGCACATCAATTCAAAGAGGGGCAAATGTAACCACCCTAATTTGGTTTTCTCTGACTATAGACCCTATTTTCCCTAAATGTTATCATACCCCCAATTATGTCCAGACAAAATCTTCAATTGGCTGGCATAATTTTTTCAAATCAAATTTAATCTCCTAAGTGATCTAATCACAAAATTTTATTAATCACCTAAGCCAATCAAAACAAATCAATTAAATTTTAAATTCAAATCAAAACATGGCTAAGGTAATTAATTTAAAAGGAATTAAATGAAATCCCTATTATACCTTATCACTTGCAAAAGCCTATCTTCTAGCCTAAAATAATCTAATTAATTGGCTACAGTCTTAATTAATTATCAAAGCAATCAAAAGCTTAAATAATCAATTTCCCTATTAATGAATGAATATATTAAAAATAATTCATTTCATTAATATTCCCTCCAACCTAACCTACCTCAACCACCTTAACACTGGTTTCAAACCCATCCCAACCTATTCCCCCCATCCTAATCCTAATCCTAATCTTAAATTCATCCTAACCCACTTCCTAATATTGTCACATTCCTAATTTTGTGATTAGGAATCCAACCCACTCCCAAAATTCCACTTTCTCAAGCTTGACTTTAAACCCTCACCCATACTTCTTAAACCCTCACCATGCCTCTTAAATGCTTTTATTTAAGGCATATGCCTTCCACCATGCCTCTTAAATGCTTTCATTTAAGGCATATGCCTTCCACCATGCCTCATTAACGCCTTTCACCATTAATGCTCTTACACCACCATTAAGGTTTTTACATCTCCATTAATGGCCTTGTCCCCCCTCTCTCCATATTTCTTCTATAAATAGGATGAAATTTGAGCATAAATGGCTCTTAATTTTCAGAGTTGAAAGCATTGTTATGTTGTTAAGATCATTTGTGAAATCATGTTGCATCTTAGCTTTGTCATTATGCATTGTTATTATCTTCATTTTTAGAGAAAATATGCATGTTTCTTGATCATTTAGATTAGGTTTTACTCAAATTTTCCGTTCTTAGGTTGTATATGTCACTAATTTGTGTATAATCTGAGGGCATGATTATTGCATTCTTCAAACTCCTCCTAGATAGGAAGCAATAGATTGGTTTTAGTGTTTAGCTTCAAACCCTTGCTTTTTATGCTTTTTCACTAATATAATTATCTATTGAAGTGTTGTGTCTTTCTTAACAGGTACACAAAATCACACACACCCGTACAGGGGAAAAAGTGGCTCAAGTCATAAGAAATTATCATTTGAGAAATAAGAAAATTAATAATGAACCAGAGAAACCTGTGGAAATATTAAAGAGAGATCAGTCATCAAAGTGATAAGTAAGGATGCCACTATTCTAAGACCCATGGACAGTAAAAATTAGGATGGAAACAAGTCTGATAAAATGGCCAAAAGCCTAAGTAAAAATGAAGAGACAAACCAATCATCGGGTATGCCTTCATCTGACTTTGATATCACTCATGATTTATCACAAATAAAAATGTTTGTCCCATTACTAGAAATGATTAAATTCCCCCAGTATAAGTAGAGTGTGATGAAATTGATTAGTAATTTTCCTAAGGAAATAAAAGGGGCAGATGATAATGTGAATGATCATGTGATCCCAAAGGTTTAGATTGGTACAACACTAACTAAATACCTTGGTCAAGTGGACCCCTTTTATATGACCCTCTTGGTAAATAATAAATCGCTAAAAAATTCCATGATTGATTCTTGAACAGCCGTCAATTTTATGCCACAAGTAGTGATGAAAGAAATGAACTTGAAAGTTGATAGTACATATGGTAAATTTTATTGTATGGATAAAAGATCATTTCATGTAGCAGGCGTGATGAAATATGTAGAGTTTAAGATTGTTGAATTTCTAGAAGCAACATACATAACTGATATAACTTTTGGTGATGTCCCCCCAAACTATGGTATGCTCCTATATAGGCAGTGGAATGGAATGGTTGGAGGGAATGTACAACTTGACTTATCTTATGCTACTATCCAAATAAGTGGAAATCAAGTTAGGATAAATAGGGAACCTAGATCCTCATATATTATTGATAATATTGATCCACAGATGATGACCTATTTTTGTCATTCTGATATGGACAATTTTATCATTCTATCATTTAGATTTCCCAACTCGAGATCATTTCTAATGATCCAATCAAGATTCAAATTGAGAAGAAGAAATGAAAAATATGGAAGATATTTTTTGATGGAGCTTGCAACAAGGAGTGGAATGGAGCAGGAGATGTATTTATTTCTCCTACAAGTAAAACATTCAAATATTCCTTTTTGCTTAAGTTTTGTTGCACAAACAATGTGGCAGAGTATGAAGCATTATTGTTAGGAATGAACATTGATAGGAAGCACGAGATAAAATGTCTTAGTGTGTTTGGGGATTCACAATTGATTATATCACAAATCAGATCAAAATATGCTACTAGAAATGCAAGACTGAAGCAGTACAAAAATGAGGTTTGGGATACATTTGAACATTTTGATGCCTTTTCTATTGATTGGGTAGAAAGATCACAAAACATTATGGTTGATTTTCTTGAAAATATAGCACTTAAAATTGATGATGCCACCCTAGAAGGAATATCAGAGATAAAAGTAAAAACCAGACCCTCAGTCCCTGATAACATCTACAATTGGCAAGTTTTTGAAGATGACCGAGAGTTGTTGAAATTTCTATGGTGTGAAGATAAATATCAAAATCAGGAAATAGATTTTAATGCTTATATAGAGGTTGAGGATGGAAAAGAAACTTTATTTGGAAAAGAGATTGTATGACTCAAAACAAATAAAATCCCAAGAGGTTTGGTTGCCCTTGAGAGAGCATTTGGCAAGGATGATAAGATAAACAAAAAATTGACTCCCAATGTTGAGGGTGAAGTGGAAAAAATAAATTTAAGTTCAGATGATTCCCTAAGGGAATTCTATATCGGGAAAAGGTTAGCTCAAAAAATGAGGTAAGAATTAATAACACTTTTGAAGGAATACAGACATGTATTTGCATGGTCCTATGATGAATTGAAGGCATACAAAGAGGATCTTTTTCAGCATGAAGTAACTCTTAAGTCAGATGCCAAGCCTTTCCACCAAAGACAATGCCCTATTAACCCAACATTGGTTCCTAATATGAAATAAGAATTGATGAAGCTTAGTGATGGTGGAATTATCAATCCTATTAGGCACTCCACTTTGGTGTCAAATTTGGTACCAGTCAGGAAAAAGAATGATGATATCAAATTGTGTGTTGATTTTAGGAACCTCAATATGTCATCTCTTAAATATATTTATGCATTACCAATATGGAGGAATTTTTGCACAAGGTGACATGAAATGAGTTGTTATCTATGATGGATGGTTTTTATGGGTACAACCGGATTAAAGTAAAAGAAAATGAGCAGTTCAAAACAACCTTCACTACTCCTTGGGGTACCTATGTTTATGTAAGGATGCCTTTCAGATTGACAAATGTAGGGCCCACTTTCCAAAAGGCAATAAATGTAGCATCTTAGGATTTAATAAATGTAATCATGGCAGTGTACCAAGATGATCTCACTGCATATTCTAAGGTAGGAGACCATTGTAACCACTTGGAACATATCTTCATAAGGGCTTTAGAATTTTGAATATCACTCAATCCAAATAAATGTCACTTTGGGGTTATTGAGGGAAAACTGTTGGGGCATATTGTATAAAAGGATGGAATAAGAATTGATCTAGAAAGAATATAAGCCTCTAATAAAATTCCTATTCCAAAAATGGTCAAAGCAATTCAATCATTTTTTGGGTAGATCAATTTTATAAGAAGGTTTGTATCAAACTTTACTGAAATTGTTAAACCTATTGCCAAGATGTTGAAGAAGGGAGAAAGCCTGAATTTGACTTCAGAAGCTATTGATGCATTTATGAATATTACAAGGGAAATTAAAGAAGCTCTTGTCCTAAGATCTCCAGATTTTACAAAGCCTTTTTAGATTTTCTCTTTTGCTTCATATCATACCATTGCAACAGTCATGCTAAAAAATAATAATGAAGGACATGAGAAGCCCATCTCGTTCTTCAGCAAAACATTACAAGATGCAGAGCTCATATATGATGTAATAGAAAAGCAAGCCTATGCATTGGTGAAAGTTGTGAAATCTTTTAGGCCTTACTTGGCAGGGGCTGAAGTGATTGCGTATGTCACAAATGCTATTGTCAAAGATATATTTTTCCAATGTGAGGTAACTGGAAAAATATGCAGATGGATAAATAAGGTCCAAGAATTAAATATTTACATCCAGATTACCAAACTTGTGAAAGGGCAAGGATTGTCCAAACTTATGGTGGAATCCAATTTGGAGGCAGCAAAATTCAATTGAGTAAATTTGGAAGAAATAGTTACCAGTATTGAAAGAGCCCCATGGTATAAAGATTTTGAGCCAGGACAACCGCTGATAAGATTTTAAGGGTAGGGTTTCATTGGTCATCCTTGTTTAAAGATAGTTTAAAGTATGTATGAAAATGTGAAGCATGTAAAAAAAAAATCAGGTAAATTAAATTATCAAGTAGCATTGCTGCTGAGGCCTGTGCAAACCAAAAAACCTTTTTCTATGTGGAGTTTAGATTTTATTGGTGAAATCCATGACAAGTCTAGCGGAGCTCAGTCATGGATCTTGGTGGCTACATATTATTTCACTAAATGGGTTGAAGGTGTACCTACAATAAATTCAAATAACAAGACTGTGATTAAGTTCTTAAGGAAGAGCATCTTGACAAGATTTGAGGTGCCATTTAGGTTAATCACCGATAATGCAATGTGTTTTAGGTCCAAAGAATCTACTGAATTTTGTAAGAATCATGGAGTCACTATATCTTATGCTTCGTCTTATCACCTGATGGGGAAATAATTTGTCTCTATTTTATCTTGATTTTATACTTTGTTTTAAGACATTCCTAAAACACTTGTGAAACTTTTAAGTGTTTGAACTTGTGATCATGCTATAAGTACAGTCAAGACCACCAAAGTCTATGGGCAGATAGTAATGACATATTTTGCTAAACATCATATATCTATCATCGTATTTAATATAGCTATTTGAATGTGTGTTCTAATATTTGGATTGAGTTGAATATTTGACTTAAATATATATCTACATTTGCTACTAACCTGCCAGAATAGAGGAGCGGCTTGAGAGTGGATCAACGACATTGAAGAGGAAACAAGGAAGTCCCAACTATGATGGGGAGAACCATTATGACACCACAAGACATGCCTAATAAATTAAAGGAACCATCATCTCAAAGAATATAGGAACATAACTTTGATATCTTGTCTTTGTGGTCCATACTTTGTTGAAGCGGTTATCAGTCTTTATGACATCTTGTCGTGGGTTGTTACATTCTCCTTTCTCTATGGCACAAATTAGTCAAACCTTATCTGTATGCTTTTAATAAACATAAATATTCTATATAAAGGGATTTGATTGTTAGTTTGTAGTTAGTTGGATAATATACTATTGTTGCATTTGCACAACAAAGTTACTCTTTATGGTTTCGTGCATTGTTTTAATTACGATGTAATCCATTTTTTGGATATATAATGAAGGAGTGATTTTGAGTTATATTCTATGTTAGTAGTTAGCAGAAGCCAACCAAGGGGGCTCACTTGGGAGGTGGATTAGATTATACTAGGTTAGAGTTTCTTTCAACATTTACAACATTTTAAGTAGAGTTTACTCTTTCCTCCTGCAACATTATAACTCATGTATGTTCCTGCGGCACTTGAAAGAATAATTATAGTGAATGCTTTGGGTTGATAGAATAGGTTTGAGTTGCATTTTCATTTGTCAGCATATATTTCATTAAGTAGTAGTGTGTGTTTACTTTCATGTAGCAATAGTGTAGGTCTCTTTCATGTATTTTTCCTTCTTGCAGCTTAAGTGATATGAATCTTTGAGAAACTTAGTGCACAGATCATGTTGTCCCATTTCAAGTATACGTCCTTGGGTTGACAATTCAAAGGCACTTTATGGTAGGGGAAATAATCCTTAGCTGAATACACTATTCCTAGGAGAATCTTTAGCATAATTATTATTACCTATTGTGGGGATGTTCATTTTTGGCACCATCATTGGGGATGGTGTCAAGCTGAGAACCTTATTGAGTCATTTTTAATTTTTAGATAGTTCCATGTTTTCTAGATAGTATTTTTTCAGACCTGAACTTGCTTCACAAGTTTACATAATTACTTACATGCATCGAAGAGGAAGAAGATGAGATGACCATGGAAGATTCCTTCCAAGAGAATCTGTTAATCTGAATGAAGAATTTGAAGAAGTTGAATTACCTTTTGTTGATGCAAGTCCTGAATTTCCTGCAACATCTTCATCTGAAGTAGAGCCTTTTGATCTAGTTAGCCTTCGACCTTTTGATAAAATTTTGGCCACTTTTCTTGACAACTCCATTCCAAGTGCACTTGTCATTTATATTCTTGTGGCTAATGTTCCTTTCTAGCAGCAACTCCATTTCCAAATACCTCAAGTAATGGCACAACCTACCTTTCCATTTCCTCTTCCTAGCCTTATCAACAATGCTAACATCAAAAACATACCCACTAATGCACTTCCAAAGTTCTATGGCCTAATAACTAAGGACCCTGACACCTTTCTATTTGATTTTGTCATTCTTTGTTGAAGCTTTGACTACAACACTGATGACCACAAGCTCAAGCTGTTTCCAGAAACATTGAAGGAGTCCACCCTACGATGGTTTATGGTATTAGGAGCTAATGTAGCAACTGACAGGGATGAGATGCAGACTTTGTTTCCACAAAAATACAAAGAGTATTACAATGGGGTGATATGAGAGGAGATGAAATTTTTCAAATGTCACAGAAAGAAGATGAAACTGTGGAAGATTATGTTTCACGCTTCTTGTACAACCTGCAGAAGAATCCACAACATGTACTCGAGGAGGATTCACAAAAACTCATTTTTTGAGGGGACTAAATGATAACTATCTGGAAGCACTGGACCTCATGGTTGGAGGAGATATATCCCAATATTCCTGGGATGACCTTAAGAAAATTTGCCTAAACTATTCGAGATCAACTATAAAGAAGGGTAGAGGATTTCTGTCTACACTTGCTAAGGGAAATAGCTTGGGCATTTCTAAGCTATAAATCTCAAACCTGTTGTCATATTTCAAGAAATATATCATCAATGATGTTGCTACACACCTGGATACAATGACTGCCAAGAACAAGCATGTAGATGCCGAAGCATAGCTAGTTGAGTACTGCCCTCACTGCCACAAGTAAAGGAAAGATTATGGGTGCAAGCTGGTGGAAAATTTGGAGAACCAACAACTTCCTACCGAGTACATGAAAATAGGAGGATATGATGAGCAAGTTTTCTTTGTTGCTCAACACTGGCCATGGGCTTCAAGACAAGGTATGCCTTAGGACCCTTTGCAATTTTCTAATCCTTATAATAATCAATGACAGAACCAACATTATCAAAATCCTTCTCATTACTCCCAAATTGCTTGGAACAATGCATGGCCTAATACTCATCAAAATTAGTGGCCTAACAAATAGAAAAATAGTGGCCACAGCCTCAAAATCAATGGCCACAACCTCAAAATCAATGGTATCCACCACAGGGGAATTGACAACTAAATAACCAATGGAGAGGACCTCAAAAATGGCCTAATCAAAATCCTGGTTATCAACCCTTACCACCTCCAGTGTCTCAACCTACAATAATGCCACCTCCTGCAACCATAAGTCCTACTCCAAGGCCAACCCAATTAACTGCTCAATCACAACCCAATCCTAATAAAAAGCAACAACAGAAACCAATGTATGCTACTAATGCTTAGTAGTACGCTTCCTACACACTAGAGATAACTGATATTCACTTGAGATCTAATACTACTCTGCATGCACTAGAACCTCCTGTTATAACAGAAGTTCTAGACATTGTTGCATCATCAACACCACTTCTAAAAGTTAATTTGCTAAATATTGTCCCACCAACTGATATACCAAGTCAAACTGATGTTCACACCTCATTTAATCCTCCCTTTCCATAAAGGCTTAGGATGGAAAAACCTATATCCCAGGAATTAACACCTTTTGATATCCTTGAGCAGTTGAAAAACATGCATATCTAGATTCCACTATTTCAAGCTATTAAATATGTTCACCTTTATGGAAAATCCATTAAAGAAGCATGCCTCACAAATCATGGATGTAAGAAAAAGGATCTCGAAGCAGTACATTTTATAGGTCAACTTGCAGATATTATGTTGCGAAAGATAGTCATTCCAAAGTACTCTGACCCTGGAAGCCCAGTTCTTGATATTATAATAAATGACTAGCCTATGAAGAATGCTCTAGTAGATTTGGGAGTAGCTATAAATATTATGACTAAGGATACCATGCATAGGTTGAGTATAGAGGGATTGATAACCACTCTAACAGTCTTACAACTTGCAGATAGTTCCATTGTCACCTCAGATGGCATAATGGAAGATATAGTAGGTACATTGGATTCCTGGGAATATCCTACTAACTTCCTGATATCATTACCTAAGGTAAACTTTGTTGGTTATCCAGTTATCCTTGGAAGACCTTGGTTAGCCATGATTCATGCAAATATTAGTTGCAGATCAGGTAACATGACATTTTCAAATGGCCAAGCAATCAAGAAGCTAGCATTATATCCTCCTGCCCAACCCCAACTAGATTTGAGTACTCCTATTTGGCCAGATTTGGGAGATGAGGAAGAAGAGCTAAACTATGTTTCTCAAATAATGATGTTACACAGACAATCCTTCCTAAAATTTCAAGAATATGATGATGTGATTCAAAGTAGCCTTACCAATGCTTCTGTCATAGAAACAGATATTTCTGAAAGCTCTGTTCTGCAATTGTCTACCTATGAGAACTGAGTTTTCCCAGTAGAACCTGATATTATCCATCAATTACTACCCTATGAAATATCTACAAGCCCAATACTTGAGGTATCAATTCTAGATCTAAAAACTAATGTGGAACTGTCTCCTGGTCACAATATTCGTGTTAACAGTAAACTACCAGCACAACAATTGACATTATTAACTCAACTCTTTTGTAAACATGAAAAAGCATTTGCTTGAGACTATGGAGACATGATAGGCTTGAACCCAAAACTCTGCACACACAAAATTTACATCAATGAAGGTATTCTACCACTCTGCCAACCTCAGAGATTAATTAACCCAACCTTAAGAGAAATTATCAAAACTAAGCTACAAAAGTTGTTGGATGCTGGTTTTATTTATCCAATCCCTTACAGTAAATGAGTTTCACCTTTGGTAATAGTACCTAAAAAGGGGGGTAAATGGATAATATGTGTATATTATAGGGAATTGAACAATGCAACAAATAAATATCATTTTCCCTTGTCATTCATTGATCAAGTTCTAGATACCTCAACTGGTAAAAAGTAATTCTCTTTTCTTGATGGATACATCGGTTATAATCATATTAGAATTGCTCCAAAGGATCAGGAGAAGAAAACATTTACATGTCCTTGGGGAACATATGCATATTATGTGTTACCTTTTTGCTTATGTAATGCACCAACCACTTTCCAAAGGGTTGTAATCAACATTTTTGTTGATATATCACATGATTGCATGGAAATATACATGGACGATGTCACCACATTTGGTGTTACTTTTGAGGAAGCTTTGAAGAACTTGGAAAAGGTGCTGATAAGATGTCAAGAACATAACATGTCCCTCAACAGTGAGAAATGTTTCATGCTGATGCAAGAAGAAGTAGTGCTAGGACACTTCATCTCAAAAGATGGCATCCAAGTAGACTTTTCAAAAATTAAGGCACCTACTAAGAAAAATATTTTAGATCCTTTTTAGGACATGTTGGCTATTATATGCGGTTCATTCAAAATTTCAGTCAGATAGCTAGTCCACTATACACCTTGCTTACAAAAGAGGTTGAATTTGCATGGACATCAGCCTATGAGGAATCCTTCCTGCAGTTCAAGTCCCTTCTAACAAATGCACCAGTACTTAGAGGGCCTGATTGGTCTTTACCATTCCATATACATAAAGATGCTTCTGAATATGCAATAGGTGTTGTCTTAGGCCAGAAGTCTAATAACCTTGAAAATGATATTTACTATATCAGCAAAAGTTTACATGGCCCAGAGTTAAATTATACAGTTACTGAAAAAGAATTACTAGCAGTGGTTTATGCTTTGAATAATTTTTTCCATTATGTAATAGGCTATCCAATCTTTGTTCATAGTGACCATGCAAAAATCAAATATCTTATGAATAAACCTGTCATCTTAGGCAAGCTAGAAAGATGGCTTCTTCTTTTGTAGGAATTTGATATAACAATAATTAACAAGACAAGGAAAGCAAATGTTGTAGCTATTTATTTATCAAGACCCTAGACTGGTGACAATGATACCTCTGTGATAGATGATACATTCCCTGATGAACATTTATTCCATATTGCTGTCAAGAGTCCATGGTATGTTGATATAGCTAATTACCTTGCAGCTGACAAGATGCCTACACATTTCTCTCCTAACGACAAAAGAATGCTTGTTGATAAAAATTTTCAATTCTTTTGGATTGACAATACATTGTTATATATTGGTCCAGACCAAGTCATGAGAAGGTGTGTACGTGAAGATGAAACATATGATATCCTCCATGCTTGTCATGATGAGCCCTATGGAGGATAGTTTTCAGTTAAGAGGACATCTCTAAAAATATTAACAATAGGTTATTACTGGCCCACACTTCATAAAGATGTAGCCAATTATACCAGGAAATGTGATAAATGCCAAAGGATGGGTCGTCCAACAAAATAAGATGAAATGCCTTTATATCCACAAGTGGTTGTAACACCATTTGATAAGTGGGGCATGGATTTTATTAGTCCTATAGACCCTCCGTCTAATGGAAATTCCTACATTTTGGTATGCACCGACTATCTAACCAAATGGGTTGAAGTGAGGGCCATGAAGTATGCACGTGATCATAAGGTAGCAGAGTTCCTATATGAAGAAATCTTCACATGTTATGGTATACCGAGAGAGCTTGTAACTGTTCAAGGAGTGCAATTCACATCAAAACTGATCATAGAACTCATGAAAGAGTACAACATCAGAAATAGGAAGTCCATTCCCTACCATCCTCAAGCCAATGGTCAGGTGAAAGTCACCAATAGAGAAATTGAATCAATTCTAACAAAAATAGTTCACCTGCATCGTCGTGACCGGAGCAACTGCCTTTCAGAAGCAGTATGGGCATACTGAACCACATGGAAGACAACCACAAGATTCACTCCATTTGAATTACTGTACGGGAAAGCAGTCATGTTACCAATTGAGTTCGAGCACAAGACATTGTGTACTTCTCTGGAGTTAAACATTGATCTTCCTACAGCACAACAGAATCGTCTGCTACATCTCAACTCCTTCGATGAAATGAGAAAATCTGCATTGGAGCACACAGAGATAGTCCATAAATAGAGGAAGAATGGCATGAATCTCACATTAAGAACAAAAAATTTCAAATAGGTGATTGGGCACTACTATGTGGTTCCATATTCCAAGAGACACTAGGCAAACTGCAGATAAGATGGTTGGGCGCATATGAAATCGACCATATCTTCGACAATGGAGCAGTCCAGCTGACAATAATTGATCTGGTGCATTTCAAACTATTGGTCAATGGGTATCAACTTTATCTATATCATCAGCTCCAGACCAAGGACAAATTCCTACAACAATTCAAAGATACAACTCCATAAGTGCAACAGGTAATACTTCCTGCAACAGAGGGTGCAAACCTTTTTCCTATAGCTTCAACATAACATTCCTTCATGTATGCTCATAATAAACACTTCATTTTCAAATGAAGTTCCATTCTCCATTCATTTTCTATATTCTTATTTCCAACCCATTCAACTTCTCTACCTTCCACTCACCCATCCTCCATGTCGTCATCTCTTTCCATATTTCAATGTTTTCAATAAGAGCCACATTAGCTGACGCATGCATCTGCCGCACTTGTTTCATTCTCACCACACTTTTCATGCATGTGTAAACCGAATGATCATGTGGTTTTGTATGCCCATACTACTTCTAAAAGGTAGCTGCTCTAGTCACGGTGGTGCAGGTGAACTATTTTTGTTAGAATTGCTTCAATTTCTCTCTTGGTGACTTACACCTAACCATTGGCTTGAGGATGGTAGGGACTGGACTTCCTATGTCTGATGTTGACCTAATGTCATGCTCATTGGTATAATGTTCCCCGATTGTTGGTAACCTAGTTACTTTCGCTATGCGTTCCTCTATTGTGACAACCGTAAAACCCCATATGGTTGTTTGTCCCTCCTCAAATGTACTCATAAATTTTTCTACAACCTCCTCATCAAATTCTGTCAGTTTTAGGAAATACCACAGCCATCCACATGCATTCAATCTCCAAAGTGCTTCAACATCCGTGAGCAGAATAGTATGAACCATAGTCTCATGGCACATCAACTGCCCTCCCATTTGTTCCAAATTCTTCCTTCAAATTTCTGCTATAATTTGTCAATTTGTCAATTTCCTATGCTATGCAATTTCCAAATTCCCTTTTCCCTTCTGAATCACCGTGAATTTAAGCTTCTAAACTGCACTTCTTGAAACTATGAATTTTTCCTTGCAATCATTCTGTTGTATTTGAACATACGCAATAATGACACTTTCACAGAAGGAATTATAACTTTAAGTGTGAGTTTTCACATAGCTTAATTATGTCCTTTCAGGGTCACGTCAAGTCAGAAAATATGAGGTTATTCAGGAATTATGGTATGACACTTGTGCAAGAAATTAAAAGGACTTAATGAAACAAGGCACAAGTAAAAATTTGAGTTGACAGGTAATCTTACAATAAATAATAAGGACAATTAGAAATGACATGAAAAATTAATACACTTCCTTTCCCCCTATGAAATTAAGACAAGTGTCCACACTTTTCACACTTGGCACAGGGTAAGAAATTGGTGTAATACCTTAATTATAGATTTATCACAGTATTAGATATAATTACCAAAATCTATGTGCTATAAGTGGAAAGAAAGTGAAAAGGTTAGAATCATGAGTATATTTGAGGAGGGAAAGGAAACCGTATGGGGTTTAATGGTTGTCACAACAAAGGAACGCATAGAAAAAGTAACTGGGTTGCCAACAATTGGGGAACATTATCCCAATGAGCACAACGTTAGGTCAGCTCGAGCCTAATTTACTCTTCGTACAGACCCTCCTTTGGAGATAAACAAGCAAGGATGCAAACGCATGTCACTTCCTCCACCATTCAATGAGTTGGCAACACAAATTATAAGGTACCTTACCTACGAGGGAAGATTTTCTCATTTACATGCACATCATTTTAAATTACTTAACTATGTAAGGCACAGTCTTCCAATAAATGTTCCTAATTTTCTGTATAACATGCTAAGCATTAGTGTCGAGAAGACCCAGAAGGGGAATACAAATTCTATCTCTCACTATGCCCTAATTAAATTGTTAGTTGAAAAATCCCTTAGGGAAGTTTTTCCCTTGGCATGGTCAGAATTTGTTCATCTTAAAACTTTGCAATCTCAGGATGAACATGTTGAGCAACCCATTATTGATAGTGCCACACCCTCCGAGCCAACTAAGGAAACAACCACCCAAGAAGGGGAACCTGAAAAACTTGAAGAAAATATACCTTATCCTAAGGGCAATGTGTCTACCTCTTCTTAGAAGAGAGGAAAATAAAAAGTTGGTGAAGGAAATTCAGGTCCTACAAATGAACCACAAAACCCCACAGCTTCAAAAGGAAAGAAAAGGAAACCGGCTCCTGCAACAACTACTCCTGCAGTAGAGAGACCAAAGAAAGCTAGTAAAAAGAAAGTTGTGGAGGTTGTAGAGACTCCTATATGGAGAATTTCTTGAATGAGAGGACAAATTTGTAAAGTTTCCCCAAACAATCAATATGTTCCTTCAGAAAAATTTGTTGTAGAACCCCATGTAGAGTATATTCCAGGGAGTTCCCCAGTTTGACTATAAATTCGAGATCTTTCTCAAAATCTAAAATTTAAATGTGATGATGAGCCTACCACATGTTAGAATGACCCAGGAGAGATTCATTAGAATATTAAAGAAGGAAATAAGGAAGAACTTCAAATGCCTCAACAGTCAGCCCACTCACACTCTCAGAATGCCCTAGTGCCTTTTCAGAGAACTTGGTTCACCAGCTATTTAGAGCAGGCATATAGAGAATAGAGGAGACAAAATACTCAATTAGAAGAGTGTGGCTCACCTACTCTGCAATCCCTTCTCCTTGGTTTGTATAATCGGTTTGTTTTTTATAAAACTTTGTGGGAGGAAGAAAGAAAGAAAATGCAAAGAGTGATCAATGATCAAAATGAGGAAATAGAAGACCTGAAGGAGAAACTGAAGAGGCAGAAACAGAAAATGGATCATGCCTTGAAATTGGCTAATCAAATTATAACTTCCAAGCCTCCTCCCAGGGTATATGTTATTTTCTTAAAAGATAAATTCCTTTTATTTGAACTAATGATGACTATGAAGGATCAAGATTATGAGTTCAAAATATCTCAGGAATTCTAAGGTTTGTACCAAACCCTTCCTACCTTGCAACAAAACCTACTTTGTGAATTATATTTACACAACTTCATTATTCCAGAGGAGACTGGGTGGAATCCCTTGCTCTATATTAGAGATATACATCTAAGGTCCTTAATGTCATGGATGCGTATTAAAACCAATTATGAAAGGAAATTAGATAATTACAGGGACCAGGAAAAGTTAGAACCACTACCCTTGAGGGCTTAAAGTAGTAAGCTCGATGTGCTACTAAGGGAATGGTTCAATCTTACTTATGGGAGCACAAAAGAAGAAACCAAGAAGAAAATTTTCATTGTCATGGAAAAGGTTTATACAAAATATAAAGGTATTTCCTACTTTACCTTTCAAAGAGCCCTGGCTAGTGCCAGAAATAGATGGAATAGGTTGCCAGAAGTATTCAACAAAGTAGAACCACACAGTCCTATTAACCTTGAAGCAGCAATTCATCAGGCACCAAACTATATACAAGTAGGCAGACAAATCAAGCGTGAGCTCTAGTGTCCCCTGAAAATTCAACCACCAATGCTTTTATGGCCCCTATATGACATCAATGCTACGAAGTTGGACCAGCTACAGGAAGATTACATGATGGACTTCTGGGAGAAAACCAGAGGGTTCTACTACACCTTCAAGAGTAGGAGGAGAGGAAAGATAGAGTTTGGAGAATTTAGGGGAATTGCAAAGAAATATAATGCTTGAGGAAAAGCATTATACTTGTAGGGGGAAAATGATGGGGCAATAATTTGTCTTTATTTTATGTTGATTTTATACTCTATTTTAAGACATTCCTAAAACACTTGTGAAACTTTTAAGTATTTGAACTTGTGATCATGTTATAAGTACAGTCAAGACCACCAAAGCCTATGGGTAGATATTAATGACATATTTTTCTAAACATTATATATCTATCGCAATATTTTATATAACTATTTGAATGTGTGTTCTAATATTTGGAATGAGTTGAATATATGAAGAGGAAGCAATG
>MU223469.1:1480572-1503771 GCA_018584345.1 Thuja plicata
ATACTATTGTTGCATTTGCACAACAAAGTTACTCTTTCTGGTTTCGTGCATTGTTTTCATTATGATGTAATCAGTTTTCTAGAAATATAATGGAGTGATTTCAAGTTATATTCTATGTTAGTAGTTAGTAGAATCCAACCAAGGGGGACCACTTGGGAGGTGGATTAGATTATACTAGGTTAGAGTTGCTTTCAACATTTACAACATTTTAAGTAGAGTTTACTCTTTCCTCCTGCAGCATTATAACTCATATATGTTCCTGCAGCACTTGAAAGAATAATTATAGTGAATTATTTGGGTTGATAGAATAGGTTTGAGTTGAGTTTTTAGTTGTCAGCATTAATTTGATTAAGTAGCAGTGTGTGTTTACTTTCTTGCAGCAATAGTGTAGGTCTCTTTCATGTATTTTTTCTTCCTGCAGCTTAAGTGATATGGCTCTTTGAGAAACTTAGTGCATAGATCATGTTGTCCCATTTCAAGTATACGTCCCTGGGTTGACAATTCAAATGCACTTTATGGTAGGAAAAATAATCCTTAGTTTAATACATTATTCCTAGGAGAATCTTTGGCATGATTATTATTACCTATTGTGGGGATATTTGTCACCCACAAGGGAATGACCAAGGTGTATCAAGCAACAAGAATTTGCTAAAAATCATCAAGAGTACTTTCTAATAATGAAAGATCATGGGATTCAAAATTTTAGCTAGCCGTATGGGCTGATAGGGTTACAGTGAAAAGGTCTACTAGCTACTCCCCTTTTGAACTTGTGTATGGAAAAATGCAAGGTTGCCCCTAAATAACTTATTACCAGTATACAGGTTCCTGATTGATGAAAATATTAAAGATATAAATTTTATGGAGGATAGGTTGGAGCAATTGGAAGAATTAGATTAGGGCAGAAGGAGGGCTAAAAAACATAATGAAAAGATCAATAAATTGTATAAAAATCTTCATGATAAAACTGCTATGGATAGGACATTGAAGCAAGGAGAATAGGTTCTCAAGTGGAATGCAAAGGATAAGGCTAAAGGGAAACACGAGAAATTTGATCCTCTATGGGATGGTTGATATATAACCAATGGAAAGGCCGATAAAGATTATTATTATTTGGAGATCACTTTAGAAGAGATTTAGGAGCTTCCTATTCATGGCCAGTTCCTTAAACATTTTTCCAATTAATTAAAAATCTCTTCAAAATTGTATCATAGTTTCTTTCAAGTTTTTTATTTTTTTATTTTATTGTTTTGTGTTGTAAAGCTACAAAGGGTCTTCTCATCTAGAGAAGTCATGGATTCTTGAAGACACTCAAATTAAACACCTTCTCCCCAGAAAGAGCCATTGGTGGGACCATGAAAAATATTTCATTTTCCTCAACGTTCCTCGAAAAGATTCTTTCAAAATCAAAATTTGTAACTTTTTGCTATTGCTCATAGTCACATCTGAAGGCATTCTGAAATAGTTGCAGGCACTATTTATCTATTAGAAAAAGTTTATGTATCCAAAATAGTGGTAAGCATTATATTTCTATTGAATAAAATGTGAGTTTGCGCTTTGGCGAAAATATGGTGTTCCACATTTCGAAGTTCCTAGGCAGTACAAAATGATGATGTATTAATTATATTAGTCAGACAAGTGCAATTGAATAGGTTGATTAATGAATTGTATATTAAGATTTTTGATAAAGAGAAGAAAATGCATAAACACAAAGCATCTAAACCTGAGAAAGCTCTTATTGTTTACAAGGATGATCAAAACACATCAGTTGAAGAAACACAAGAGATCAAAGAGGATGCAGAAAGTGTGCTTAGTTCCAAATTGAAACACAAATTCTTTGTATAATTGGTTTTACTTTGGATAAGGTATTATCATTAAGGATAGTAAGTATAATTTCAAAATGTGAAGGTGTGCATCAAGGCTATTGCTTGCTGAATGATATGCTAGATGGATTCAAGAAGAATAAGCCTTTACTCCAGAGCATAGAAAATAGATAGAGGCCATAAGAATTTGAAATCACCAGAATCTATGATGTTACTCAAAGAGATTCAGAAGCTCCTGCAGAGATTAAAGAAACAAAGAATACCATGGATGCCTTGTTTGATGAGTTAGATTACATTGTACGAGAAGGATCTAGAGTTGAAGAAAAGTTAACAGCTTTTGATACCATCAGGCATTGGAAATCCCTACATTTATGGATCTTGAAGGATGGGCAAATTTTTTTGAAGAATGGAAGTTAGAATATCAAAGTATGCCTTCACGAATCATCAATCATCTAAAGGAGGATCTGTTGGGACTCAAAAATGCAACAAGGGTTTTTGAGTACCTTGTTAAGCTTTTGAATTTTGACCCCCTATAAATGTTTTTTGTGTCTATTTGCCCAGATGAAGTTTTGAGGTCTACCATTCATGTCAGGTGTTCATCACTCTTGTTTTGACATATGAAGACATCTCAGCTCGTCATATTCAAGTTTTGAGTTATTTTGTGATGTCTTGTTTTGATCACTTGTCTAATTATGCATTTGTCACCTAAGTATCATTTTGCTATAATAGACACAATTTGCATTTGAATAACTTGTGTCCATTTGAGTTTCATGGACCACCACTTTGGGAGTGTTTAAAATTTATGTCAAAGAGCCTATGTTTCAAAAACCAAGCCATTTCATTTCCATTTGATAGATTTTCGGATCCCCCAAAGTTGGTTGTCCAGAATTGTCTTGTTCTTTGTACCCTAATTTGAGGTCTTGCAAGTTGTACCCCATTCAGTGACATAAAGAATTGATTGTTCCCCTGCATTGAAAACCTGGAAGTGAACCTCCCTGGATATTTATAGAATTTGGTCAATCCATTTGATCACTTTGCCTAGCTGATTACAAATCCAATTTCTGCATATTTACTGAGTTTAAGTTTAGAAAGTTGTGAAGTGCTCACTTTGCAGATTAATATTGGTTGATCCAATCGACCACCAGAGCAAGTTAGTTGAAGTTTCATAATCCATATATGAAATTGAATCTATGTTCCGGGTATCATACTATAAGAATCTCTTTTGATTAGTTTTTGAAATCAAATATGAGGGTGTCTTATGCAAATTGCTAGTGCTAAACAGAATAAATTTTGCAGAGTTGTTATTTTTAGAAGATTGTAGTTTCATATCAGTTGGTTGTCATAGGATGCTAGAAATGGATTTATACTCTTTATGTGTAAGTGTACTACCTAGACCAGTGGTTAAATCTTAGAACATGTTTTGATAAGTTTACAAGAAGTGAATCCGAAGAGGTTTGCATGTATTTTAACAAGTGCATTTGCAGATTTGTGAAAATGGTCAACTTGGGAGATTAAAATATCTCACCTTAGGAAACGTCATGGAGATATGTTTTTACAGAGAAATGGTAAACATGAAAGACTTTATGTATTCTATATTTGAGAACTCTAAGAGGTCTTTTAGTCATTTTTTAAAGTCAGTCTTAGAGGCCAAAATCCATCTATGAGGTTAGTTTGCAGAATTGTTATGAAGTGATTATAATGGCTGCCAGATCAGTATCTTGGGATCTGAGTGCACTGAGGACTACATTTTGGTAAACCGCGAGTGAAAGTGGATTTCAAAATGATGATCCTCAAATTGAGCTTCCAAGGACCGAGATTTTAATAAGTGCACACAATCTCTCTAGAATTGTGGAGGATTGTTGTTGTGACTACAAGACTGTTGACACTCTAAACAATTAGGTCCTGCATCCCCTATTGCAGGATCTTGTGAGAACACCTATATTTTGGTATTTTAAGGCAAGGCTTTGGTGTGACTATCCATTATGACTTGATGATGGGATGTGTCGTATAAGAGATTGTAGTGTATGTGAATGTCCAGACAATGAGTTCCCAAAATTTTTAAAAATAGCAGCTGGACATCTTCCTACTGATGACTTAACATGCCAAGAAGGAAAACCCCAAGCTATTTTTGACCAAACTCTAGATTAAAAGGATTTTAGGGGTTAAATGGAAACAAATAACCCTTGGACATGTGATGATGAGAGAGGCAATTTAGAGATGACATATGTGAATCTTTTTCTAAATCCTGAATGTTACACTAGATACACTGGTCCATCAGCTCAAAGAAAATTGTATACTATATACAAAAAACATTGTCTCAAAGATCTACCAGGAGACACTTCTCCAGATAGGCTAGTATTATACAAGCTTATTTTAGGATTGCATTCTTCTATTTTTGTTCACATTGCTATAGATTATCTACTTGATGAGGACAAGAATTTGTGGGGACCAAATCCAACTCTTCTCGATGAACGGGTGTTGTAACATCCTGACCGTGTGATAAATTTGTACTTCACATATCTTTTTGTCCTTTGAGTAGTGACAAAGGCAGGAGATTATCTCTCTCAGGAAGAATACAGTACTGATAATTTATTAGAAGACCAAAATACATTCTCATTAGTAAATCAGCTTGTTAACAATAATAGATTATGATCATCTTGTCCGGTTCCATATGATGAGGCCAAAATATGGAAGGGTGAAAATGGAAGAGAGTTGAAAATCCAAGTTCAGTCGCAGTTCAAAAATATTAGTGCATTAATGGATTGTGTTGGATGTGAAAAATGTGGGATATGGGGAAAGCTCCAAATCCTTGATCTTGGAACAACTTTCAAGATCCTTTTCTCAGAGGATAGCAATGATACAATACATATACAAACTGCATCTGGGAGAATAGAGGATGGAGGCCATGTTGTTTATGAAGGGAGCTAGCTGGAATAGGCATGGAGGCCTATGCAACATTTGGAGCTGTCAAATGCCAGAATGTTAGTGCATGGGGACCAGCAAAAGTCTGTGCAAGGCAAGAAATAGTATAAAGTTTTTAGAAAACAAAATAAATGGAGAGGCTTGCGTAGAGCAATTAGAAGACATTTAAAAAGAATTTCAAATGCCAATGCATTTGGAAAGTATAAATCAAACCAATGGAAGCATGTGCAGGCTTAAAGAAAAACTTAAAATGCTAATATCCCACATACACTGGGAAGTGGTTTTTCTTAATATTTAAATATGGAAACACACACTCTGTGTTTGAATAAGAATTCAAGAGGCTCCTTGGCGGGCTCCTTGGCTGGAGGAATCAATAAGCTTGTGGGCCCCATGATTTTGGGCACGATATGTAGTATACTTGAAGGCTTTAAAACTTGAGAACTTAGTCCCACATTGGTGGTGGGAAGAAAAGTTAGAGTGTATAGAGCAAAAAGCCAAACATAATATGATGTGAAGGTGAGATGGAGGCTCTCCACGTGTGTAGGTGGTGCCTTGGGAAATGTGTTGGCGACCAAAGAAGACCAAATTTTGTAGATAGGTGGCATGCAAATGGTTTTGAATGGATGGTGATGTGGCGTACATTTGGCGACAGCGCGTGAAGTCTCAAGGAGTAACCACGTTCATAGATAACCTTTAGAGATTCAGAGATAACCGCTAGGCTAACCACATGCCAAGTCGCTAGATGCTAGTGCTTAAGTCAGATAGCATCAAAGATTCAAAGATTGGCAGTCAGTTAACCACGCGCCAGGTCGCGAGATGTTAGAAGTTAATTGCCAAATATTGTGAGATTATGTCCAGAGGTTAGTAAGTCATTGTACCAAGTCTCCTAGTGCAAATAGTTAAGTACTAAACCTTCAAAGATTAAGCCCCAACTGTCAAATGGAGATCTAGATCAAGGGCTCGTGTTGAATCTCTAAGTAAACTTAGGGTTAAGAGAAAGTCTCAGAGATTAAGAGATACACTATGTAGGTTAACCATGGTCATAACGTAGTTAAGACTAGGTTAAAGAAGAGTTTATTTAGAGACTTAGAGACTGAGGCTTATCTCGAAGTCTCCATATCTAACCATGATTAAGAAAATCTTTTAGAGATCTAGAGACTGGCTTGTCTCCAAATCTCCAAGAAGACTAGGGTTAGAGGCAGAGTTCTCAGGCTGGTTAAGAGAAGCCAACCAGTGCATGACAAGTGGCACAATCTCATGAATTCTGGGGCAAAATTGAATAAAAGATAATTTTGGGGCAAGGAATGTGCATAGGATTAAATTTAAAAGGGAATTAAAATGAGAATATAGTCTATGCAGATTATTAAAAGGCAAACAAGATCAGATTTGCATAAAAAAGATATAAAATGCAAAAAAGATTAAAATAATGTGCGAGATTGAAAAATTAAAACAACATAGTCCTTTCCTATAGTATTGTGTAATATATGGCCCATTCAGGGGCTTTGTAGGGTTAAACCCACTTCTGGAATTTCAATCAAACCCAAATGGCTCCCACCCCTCAGAGTTGGATCAAAGTTAACTTTGATGGAGCATCAAAAGGGAATCCATGCCCTTCCAGTGTAGGCTATGTGGCAAGAAATGAGAATGGAGATATTGTGGCTTTGGGTGCTTCGCGGTTGCTAGATGGGACCAACAAGGCAATGGAATGCCAAGTGACACTAGGAGTAGTCCGTATGGTGAGAACCCTTGGGGTGCAAAAATTAATCTTGGAAGGGGATTCTTTGTTGGTCATCAATGAGATAAAAAAGGCGAAATGGATGCGTGACATCTAAACCTTTACATTCGTAGCATACAAACCTTACTTTGTGGGATCCCGGAGGTCCAAATTGCCCACGTACTTTGGGAAGCCAATGATTTGGCAGATTTACTCTCCGATATAGGAGTAAGAAGACCAATTAATGAAAACAAAGAATTAATGGAAGATTTTAGTAATTTTGATATTGAATGAGAATAGATGATGCAACCAGAGTTGTCTCGAGACTTTAAAACACCAGCTTTTATGATTATGGGGGCGTGAGTAGAGATCACAAGGAGATCTTTGTGAACTTTGATCTCCCAAATGTGAATGAGCCCAAGTGGAATCAACAACATGTTCGGGGAAAGGAATCATGAATAGACAGGTGGCTACACTCTGTGTTGCATAAGGCTGATTTGATGGAATGACATATTTGGCAACATGCCATAATGAACACTCTATACTACCATCCCCTCTTGTACAAGGCCGCTAGAATTTTCAGACAGACCCATAGTTTCTTGGTACAAAGACCATTAATGTGATAGTCTTCTTGGGGATGTCATTGAAGGAATGCTCCTCTTTTAAAGTGGGAAGCTAGGAGCAATCTGCCCCAACAACGGTAGTGAAAGTCGAGAGCTAAGAAAAATCTTTACTTGTGAAGGGAGGTTGATTTTATTTCATAGCTTGGTGGGAGGTTTTGGAATCAATGGAGGCCAATTTCTCTCTTGATTCTCCAAACCAACTCCCAGCTTTCAAGGATGAGATTACTACACAACGGCTTGGAAACGTCTTTAGGTTTGACAACCCAGAGTTTCTAGAGGCGATGTCAACAATTGTTGGGGATGAGTTTCTCAATTTCAAAGCTAGGTCGCATACCAACTTGGACATATCTTCTCTCTTCCTTGCCTTGGGACTCATGGTAGGGAATACGAAGATAGAAGCCCTCTTTGTGGCGATGCAATGTCTGGAACCCAAGTGGTCGGGTGGCATGGAGGGAATTGTGAATCATGTGGTGTTGGGACTGGGTCTCTGGATGATGCATGCTCCATGGTGTTTGATTGGTGGTGGACTGGAGTGGTGCAGTCACTGGTGGTGTGGGTTTCATCATAGTATATGGAGGTGTGGCTCCCGGAGGTTAGACGTGGCTGGGTAATGATACAAAAATTTTGGAGAAGACGGAGGAGCATCAAGCACAGGGAAACCCACCAAAAGCAAAGAGACACAAAGTCACCCCAGTGAAATCAACTGCTCCTGTGGACAGCACAGGTAGGCCTCAACCACGTCGTCAACTATAGAAGAAGGAGTCCATTGAAGCAGTAGAGGTGATAGGGTCCAGAGCCATACCAAATTTCTCCTGGGAGGATGCTCATGGATGGTTCCAGTAGGAAGGTGTTGAAGTTTTTTGTGTTTTTTTTTTTTGCTTTGAACACTAGGAAGATGTACTGGTTTATTTTTTAAGCACAAGGTGCATGACGGGAACCAGCAAAAAGAAGTCTTTTGGGTAGCAACATTTATGTTGATCTAGATGTCAAAGGATGGCTTTTTAGTGTTTTTTTGTACTCAGGAAGATCATTACAGCCTTAGCTGAAATATTTGGTATTCTAGAATATTATCAATATAAAATTTGTATTTACCAATATAAAAAAAAGAAGTATTGTGCAATATATTTTATTTCAAAGACTTGAAGATATGCATTCACAGAGGATTTTCTTAGGGGAAAATAAGATCAGATTTTGAAGAGAATGAAATCAAATTCTTTTAAGAGATTAATTGCATGAAGAGACAATTGCTGGAGATGATCAATTTTTTTTGGAGAAATCAAATTTTGAAAATACAAGTGAAATTAGATTTTGAAGTGTACAATGGAGATCAGATTTTGAAGAAGGATAAGTGCAGATCAGATTGCAAAAAGGATAGGTGTGAATCGGAAATAAGTTTTAGGGTTTCCTTCTTCTATATCTTTCCCTCTTTTCTCTTTTGCAAGGGTTCCTTTTTGCTCTATTTTAGGAGGTTTTAGACTCTATTCACTTCCTTTGCAAAAGCTTCAGAGTAGGTTCCAAGTGTGGTACCTCTGTATATTTTTTCCTTCTTCTATGCATATAGGGTGTTCTTGTATCCTTTCTATTTTAGGGAAGAACTTCATTGTAACAACTTGTTTATGAATGAAATTCAGTATTGTTGTTCTATTATCAAGTTGTCTCCATTTTATTTCTAAATCATACAAACTAGGGCATCCAAGGTGTTTTAGTTTTGTCTATTGTAAAGCCAACAATAGAGTCATTTAAGGAATGACTGTGATTTAAGATTTGTATTCAAATATGTATGAGATGGAGTATTAAGGATATTCCAGACTTGTATTTCAGTGGATGCTGATTAATGTATTGTCTATTCCAAGGTCTCTTCTAAGGGGAGGGTTAAATTATTTGAGTAGGGAATTGCATATTTGAATACATGGGTGGATTCACAAGTAGAACTTGATTGATAGGGTATATTTTATGTAAGGCATATAAACATATGAGACTGTGTTGTTTTCCTTTATTTATGATCTTCTTTGTAATGTTATGTTTGACTCTGTTGCCCATTGGACAAGGCACTGGTCTATGCAATATTTGGGGTATTTCAGAGGTCCATTAACCAAAACATAATTGAAAATCATTTCCCTTTCGTGTCATTAGAAGTTAGGATTGCTCTAGTTTTCAGACATACTCTATGCAAGTGGAATATTGCATAATATTTGACAAAATATTGAGGTATATGTTACCTAAAGGTTTGAAAACTATTCCACAGTTATATATCTGCAAGCTTGTATTTGTCACAAATGATTCATGTGTGTGCAGATTAGGTAATACCCACCTGAGTGATGTGGAGCTTGAAGTGAAGGAGGATGTTTTATCCTTGTTAATTAGACTTTATCTTGTTAGAATCAAAAGTTGGGACTTATAGAGTTAATCAGTTATTAACCTATTTTGATTCTACAAGAAAAAGCTCTAACAGGATAAGAGTTTTTCTATGGACCAGTTCAATTCCTTTATGGACAGGGTAATCACACTGGAAAATAGGTTCTCCAAACTTGTAGTTGAGTTCAGGGTTCTTGTAGGCGGAGAAAGCACCTTCTCACAATACTTGACATCTTGCATCACCAGTGGCCATCCTTTGCACAAATTTCTGATTGGGCCAAATAATATCTTGGGTCAGCAGTGGATAGTACCAAGAGAACTGATTGATTCATCAATAATTGAGTGAATTTATGTTTTGTCTTTTTGTAGCTTTGGTGTTTTGTTTGTTATTTGTGTGTGTGTGTGTGTTTAATTTTGTCTACTTTTGGTTATTCATGGATAGTGAATTTGAAAGGGCATGAATGTAAATTGTTGGAAGCTTGTTGCTTCCCTTTTGGAGGGAAACCACAACCGCGTAGTATAAATTAGAAAATGACTGAAAGTAGAAAAACTAGATGGTTTTATTGCTTTTTTTGATATTAATAAAATATACCATGTTTTCTTGTCCAATGCATGACTAATTTTTTTTTGGATTCATTTCTCTGTCATAATCAATTCATGAATTGGTTGTTATCTTCAAAACTTGTGCACAGTTATTTGATGTTTTTTAGTATCAATTCGAAGAAAATAGGAGATAGAAGCGAAGTGTTGTCCTTTTGTTTTTCTATTTAACTGGTTCCTTTGATATGATTAAATTCAATTAGATAAATTCATATTACGGGTTCATTTCTTCCACATTGATAGAATTGGATGACTGATAATATCAATCACCTTTATTTTAGGTATTGTCCTTCAGAGAGAACATTAGGAATTCAGAGAAGTTAACCTTTTCCCAATTAGATAAGGGAATGGCCTATTAATGTTGAACAAAGCAAGAAAATATTGGAATTCTCAAAACAAGTTTTATTTATTTTTAGGAAGAGAAGATAACAGTAAAATAGTATTAGTAAAACATGAAAGTTCTCTTCTCTTGTAATTTACAATTTTCCACCATTAGTTTGTGAGTTTGGAAGGGAATCATTCATATCTTCTATAAAAAGCTCAAAGTTGAGAGAGAGTTTTGAGAGTGGCTACACCCGAATAGGTTTTGCAGAGCCTAAAGAAGCAGGGGATTGTGATTAACTTATGGTTGAATCTTGTCAGTTGGCCATATCAATTTGGAGGGTATTGATAATATAGCTTGGTAAGCTTTGTTTCCTTCCAATCTGTTGATTTTTTACCCAACATGATCCACTCGGCTCAATATTGTTTGGGCATAACGTGGATTCAGAGGTCTTTCATTGAGAGTTGAAAATGCTTGTGTAATTATGGAAGAGGAATGTAAAAGCTAGGGAAAAGTGTGGTAAAATGGTAGTTTTATTCATATACAACAAAATAGATTTCAAATATATAGAATTTAGCAATATGTATAAAGAGAAACTTCTTGCCAAAATTTGGGGAAAAAATAGATAGATACTAGTAAATGGGGTAGCGTAGTCCTAGACTATGTTACCAAGGCAACGTAGTCTACCTTTTAAAATTTGTAAAATGGGGTTCTATAGGACTTATAATGCTTAACCTGAACCTAGATCCATGTATCTATAACTTTCCACTTGCACATACAAAGAAGCAATTTTTTTGGTTGATCGGTGGGTTTGCCTAGGTCAAGCCCCAATTTCATGATTAACCTTGAAATTGAAATAGAAATTAAAGCAAGTTGTTGTGTAGCACAAGCTAGATCTAAAAAATGAATGTTTATAACTTCGTAGGCCATCTTTGTGTCTAAATCATCATGAAGATGTTGATGTTAAATTTGTAGAGACAACTTTAGGAATAGTTGATCATGGATGCTATCATGAATGTTATATATTTGAAAATTACTACTTATCTTCAATACCTTGTATGCTTGAGCACTTGCTCTTGAGGACTTGAATTGAGAATGCGATCACCTTATGTGTTGTGTGGATATCAAAATGAGGGTTGTAACCTTGCATTTGTACCTCTCCCTAATATTTCAGGTTTTGAATTTCGGAGTGTACCGACATAGGATTAATTTTCCCACTCATGCAAGTTAGCCACTAGAGGGTTTGAATTTGGGGCCCAATCATTGGGACTAAGTCACCCCCGAAAACTTAGTATAGGACCTAAGAAACATATCCTTTAAACAAAGGCCAAAATCAAGAGTTGAGGTCCATAATGTAGCTAGAATTTGAACTAGAATGAGCAAGATCAAGCATAATCAGGGATAGAAGGCTAAGAACACTAAAATAAGGCCTATGTGAGCAATAAATAATATGTGGATACAATTTAAAATGCTACATTTATCCCCCACTTTAGAAGGAGTATTTACCTCATCACATTCTTTAGACACACTACCTTCAGATAGTTGTTCAATGTAGTCTTGACTTTCACTCAATTGCTCAGTAAGTTCTCTTCTTTTTACAAGGGAGTTTTTCAACATTTCTTTTAGTCCATTGATAACTTTGTTTGCATCCTCAAGCTGCCTTTCATACTTGTATCTTTCCATGTTGGATTTTAGGGATATTTGCCTCAAGTAGTTAAGCTTAATATCAGGAGGACCAATATTCTGATACCAATTGTTAGTATGCACAAGCACTGAGAGGGAGGGGGGAGAATCAATGCAGAGAAGTACTTAAGAAATTTCACCACCAATCTAACAAAGCTAATAAAAAACTTCCAAATAATGAAACATGTAATTGATAATATCAAATATAAGTAAAGAACATCAAGCATCTACAAAAACATCACACATGACATAGATTTTTCACGTGGAAACCCTTGTTAGAGGGAAAAACCCATAGTGGGGATGACTCCCACAAATCACCTTACTGTAGTAAAAAGTATTTTCCCTGTTAGGAGCTACAATACCCTTTCAAGGGTTCACCCTGTTAAAAGTGACTAGTACCTTGTTAGAAGTACCAAAAGACTTGTTAGAGTCTAGCTCGCTAGAGGATTTCAACCTCCAATTAAGAAGTTACCCTTTTAAAGGATTTTCAATAAAGATCTGTTAGGACCTACCCTTTTAAGGGATTTAACCTGCTGCAACTATTAGGAAACAACAATAATAATGATTTGTAGAATGGTATTGCTTTCCTGTCAGATCCTCTTTGCTCCTTTTCTATTTGACATTGTACTGATATCTGGTTCTTCAATCTCTAATCACTGCACATAAAAATAAAATCACAATCCTAAATCACACTATTTAAATCTCCTTATATATTGTGTTCTGAAGTGGCTCAAGACATAAAAATCTTCCATAAAAGTTTGCACAAAATATATACCAACCTCCTCGAAATCAACACCAATCATACCTAATACATCATCCCCAAATGTAATATACATTTTTATAAACAATAGCCGACCTCAGATCTACCACCTTAACTGATTTATCATGAAATTTTGATTGGTAACCTAATAGGTACACTTTCTTCCACATCAAAAACATAATTCACTCAAAACATTGAATTAGTCATCGTAGTCAGAACCATAGATTCCTCATACCATATGAATGTCTCCTCTAAGATCATATCATCTGATTTTCTCTTTAACTCAACCACTATCAATTTAACTGACTGAAATTGTTCTTCCTATACACCTCCTATACACCGGTCAACACAGTTAATTGTTTCTTCCTTTACTGATCATGTATAGATCTTATCGGTTGCTCCAATCATATTAAATGAACATGTTTCCATCAATGACAACCAATTATGTATCTTCTTATGACCGATTTTGAGATCTCCTCCAAAAACTACCATAATGCCAACAAGCTCCTCAAGCTGTGTATGAGAGAATTGATAACCACCTTCTACGTTTGAGCTTTCAAAAGAATGATGCATATCCAAATTTTTATTTTAAGGTAAATGATAACAAAGTGTTTATTCTTGTGCTTTATGTTGATGATTTATTCCTAACCAGTGATGATGATCTTATTGCTAAGTGTAAGAGTGAGCTTACTTGAGAATTTGAAATGAAAGATCTTGGATTATTACATTATTTCCTTGGGCTTGAGGTATGGAAAAGATCAAATGGAATTATTTTGAGTCAAGGTAAATATGTAATAAATATTTTGGAAATATTTGGAATGCTAGATTGTAAATCTATGGTTACTCCTATGCAAGCAAATCTGAAAAAATTACATGAGGATGTTGTTGTTTTAGATTTGGTTTTATCCTACTATGTATAGACAACTAATTGGCTCCTTAATGTATTTAGTTAATACAAGACCTGATATATGTTATGTAGTAAATACTTTGAGTTAATTTATGTGTGAACCAAGGCAGATTCATCTTATGGTAGCCAAACATATTTTGAGATATGTTCGTGGTACAGTAGGATATAGATTAAAATATTCCTCAGATGTTGAGCTGATCTTACAGGGATTTTGTGATTCAGATTGGGTAGGGTGTGTGCCTGACAGGAAGAGTACTTTAGGATGTTGTTTCAGCTTGGGTTTAGTAATGATTTCCTGGTGCAGTAGGAAAAAAACTTGTGTAGCTCATAGTACTGTTGAAGCATAGTATGTTGCAGCTTGTGTAGCTGCAAGAGAAGTTGTGTGGCTTCAAAAATTACTTGCTAGTTCATTTGGACAAATTTTTGAACCTACTATGATTATGTGTGATAATCAAAGTTGTGTGAAACTTTCAGTTAATCCAATTTTTCATGACAGGACAAAACATGTGGCAATTAAATACCATTACTTGAGGGATATGGTTCAAAGGAAATCTATTGAGCTTAAATATATTTCTACAGAGGAGTAGACTACATAAATTCTCACCAAGCCACTTTCAAGAGTGAAGTTTTGCTACTTCTGGAATAAGCTTGGTATTGTGGAGAATGATGCTCTTGCTGAGAGAGTCTCAGCTCCAGTGATTCATTTATTATTAATGAGTTCTTCTCTGCGAAATAATTTTGAGGTGTAATCCCTTGTTACATGCTCTATGAGTAGGCATGATGAAAATGCATTCTTCTCTAGGAGAAGTCTGAGATGTAAGCCTTGTTCCACCCTCTACGAGTAGGCATGGTGGAAGTCATGTGTGTGACTCCATGACTTAATTTTATGCTTTTTTGATTCTCCCTCTAGGAATAGCTATGGTGAATATTGTTATGCTAAGATAACAATTTTATATTAAGAAAATCTATGATGATTTTTTTTTGTTGACATTCCTTTTGGTTGCAGCTATGTGCACTTGTCAAGTAATGACATTTTGAAGATCTCTCTCTTTCTAAGAGGGAGTGTTGAAGTTATATCTATGAGACAAATCTTTATACCTGTGTTGAGGCACCATTCAGTTGGGAAACATATGCGTAGTCATTTCTTTATCTGTTTGAGTTTTCTCTTCTTCTTCTCTCGTGTTCATAGTTTTGGAGAGCTTCATTTTATTTCAGTATCGTGTATGGTTCATTTATTTTTGTTGTGCATCATGAAAGGTGAAGCAACATCCTTCTTAATAGTCATCGCCCAATTGTTTGTAACGACTAGTAAATGTTATCGAGCTGGATCCTTTTACTGCAATTACCATTTATTTCAATTCTTATGTATTACCCTTTCAAGCTGTGAGTGGATGACTTGGCACCATTTAAGTCTCACCATCGATTTAAGGCAGCTTGATCATATTGTTATGTTGTGGAGGAGCTTCATTATGAATGTAACAGTGATTGGTTGGCTTTCCGCAGAATGATGTTCTTTTGGCATTCCGCAAGAGTTTATTCATTATCAGGAATAGTGTTTATGGGTGTGCAAATGAATGAAATATATGTATCACTCAACATTCACTTGTGGGGTCAAGAGTATTATCGTGAAAGTCTATTCAATTTGTTAGTGTGATTGTTGTTCAAAATTTCATACTCAATGTGTATGTGATCATTATATAGATTCTTGTAAGATCTTTTAGTATATGCAGTGTTTGTCAGATACAAATAAAATCCTATATCTATACAGTGATTAAGTATGTTCAAAGGGTTTATTGATTGAATAGAGTCATCAATTGTAAGTTGAAGATCATTGTGAAGAAATTATATTTTTCCATTAGTATATGCAAGGAAAAACATGATAAACATGATCGGTCTATACTACACTGACAGACAGGGCACAACACTACCCGACGCCAAGGTTACCGATACTACCAAGTACAAAGCATCCCGACAAACACTATTCAGTATTACCTTATGAAAAAAAGGACAAGGGAACCTGACGAGTAACCAACAGTACAACCTGATGATACAGTCAAGAGTGGAACCTAACAGATGAAGGGAACCCGACAATCAGTTCAAAGAAGGAACACTGACAGACTTTTAGTTCACACCGACGATCAAGAATCGACAGTCAGTTACATTCGACAAAAAGTGGATCTGACTTTCCATGTCTGATAAATCACTGAAGCTTTATATTTAGCTTCTTGATTTGTTTTAAATCCATTATGTGAGGAGAAAGTAATGTAATTATTATTGTTTTTATCAGTTTAACTGATTTAAAACATGCAAACTAAAGGATCAAGGTCAAGTTGTATACCTTGGATCTAGAGTTAACATTGTAATGCGTGATTCTAAAATAGGTCAAATACTTGTATAAATGGATGCTCAATCAATTATGAACATGTTGTTTGATGATGATTGTAGCCACTGAGAGCATATAAGGACCAGACAAGAGAATTCATGCAGAAGCATAGACAAGATCAAATCAGTTGTCAAGAACAGAAAAAAGGCTACCAACAAGTAGGAAAGGGTATTAATCAATCACTATAGGTGACATTCATATACTGTAAGCTTTAATGGATCTATAATCAGCAATTATAGATTGCATACAGTCAGGTCAAACATATTGTACACATTCTAACAAGTGGGGTACACTTAAGAAATCCTTTCAAGGAAGGCGGACTTAACAGTCCTATTGTAAATCTCTTAACCGAGTGCACACTATATCAGTGTTGCAAAAGCTCTTAACAAAGTAGATCCTAATAGGCCTCCACATTAATACTCTTAATAGGATAGATCATCAGAAGTGATCAAATTGTAAGCCTTAACCGACTCCCTTCCATTCTGCAGATAGTGAAGTTTTGTGGGTGCCATCCCCACCGCATTTTTTACTTCCTAACAGGAGTTTTCTGCGATATCATATCTTGTGTTATGCGTCTATTACTTTCACGAATGTTTCTATGATTATTGCATACAATTAAGTTTATGAATTAATACTACATGCATAAGAAAGAACATCAAATATGGTCGGTAATATAGTAAAGATTGATTACTAATGATGAAATGTGAAAAGTGTTAAAAGTTTTAGAGGTACTGATTCACCCCTCGCCTCTCAGTACTACTTCCCATTAATCCCAACAATTGGTATCAGAGCTAAGTATCTTCTTGGAAAGCTTAAAAGGATTAAGAGAAAATATCATACAATGGATAAGTACAAACTTGATAAAAATATTGAGAATAAAAAGCGTGAAATTCAGATGTTCTATGAACAGTATAAAGAAGCTAGAATTAGTATGAGACAGTTGTTGGATGAAAGAAAGAATATGGCTTCTTGCTATAATGAGAGATTATCACGAGGAAGAGATTCCAGATTTCTTTGAGTCTTTAGGATCAATTACAAGAAATGCATCAGATACATCAAAAGAAAGCATCACAAGCCTAACTAAAATCAATCTACATTTGGCTGGACAAGTCAAATCCCTGCAAATCGGTCAAGAGACACAGATGGTAAGAATGATTGATGTCATGAATAGTGCAAGGCAAGCTGAACAAGAAAGAACTCTAGCTATTGATGATAGAAGAAAGATCACATACAAGCTACACGAAAAGGAGTCTAAGATACAAAGACTTACAAAGCATCACCATGAGGTAACTAATCAGATTATTCTTATGAGTCAAGAAGCAAACAGAATGAATGTGGAACTCATTGAAAGAATACAGATTATCGATGAACTAAGAGAAGAGAATGAAAAACTAAAGCACGAGGCTAGAATTCTACAACAACTTAATGACATGATTAAGAGAGCTGAAGAAAGTACAAAAAGGATGGATGAATTCTTGAATGCACAAAGAAGACCCAACACCAACACTAGATTAGGGTACCCAGAGCATGGAGAATCATCAAATGAAGCTGATCCAAAAGATCCCTATACCAATCCTAGACCAAGGAAGCTGACATGCAATCACTGTGGAAAGAAAGGCTACACCTCAAATGTTTGCAGGAGCAAAGAAAAAGGTATTCTTAACTCCACATTTACATTCATAGGACATTGTTATAATTGCAGCAAGAAAGGACATAAAGCATATGCATGCAAATCAAAGGTGAAAGAACCAAAGAAGGAAACCTATATGGACAAGTATTTTCCCACCTGCAAAATGCATGGGCACACATCTCTTGAATGCATGAAGAAGAAAATTGAAGCATGGAAACCCAAAAATGAAGAAATTGCATATAAACTAAGAAGAGCCGGTAATTCATATGTTTGGGACTACAATACATGGATAAATTGCACAACATGTGGTAGATATGGTCACATAGCTACAAAATGCATGAGAACATGGACCAAAAGGTCTAGAGGATGGACCAACCTGGGAATGGCATTTTTACACTGTCATAAGGTTGGACATCTAAAGAAGGACCACAGAGACCGAATAACAAAAACCACCACTTTTGCAAATGGTAACACCATTGAAGACATAAAAAAAAATGAGAAAGAAAATGTGGAGAAAGGCTTCAACCATTAAAGTGTGTGTGTAAAATACTGCACCTGTTACCTGCGACACAACACTTCAATAGATCATTATATTAGTGGAAAACATGGTTAGATGAGTATATAAAGCACTAAAATTGACCTATTGTTTTCTAACTAAGAAGAGTATGATAAGAAACATAACAACCCTCAGATTATGCTACTATCAGTGACATATATGACTTAGCATGAAAGATTTGAGTTAAAACAAACTATTTAATCATTAAGCAATGCATATTAACTCTAAAAATGAACATTATAACTATGCATGATAATGAAACTATGAAGCAATATGAAGCTTATGTAAAAATGGATAGCATAAAAATGCTTGAAACTCCTTCAAAATATGGGCATAACAATATTACATTCAAAAATTAAGGGCCTATTTGTGCTCAAAAACTCCTTCTATTTATAGAAGAAACGAGGAGAGAGAGGGGGACAAGGTTTATTAATGGAGTTGAAAAACTCATTAATGAGGTGTAAGAGAAATAAATGCCAAAGGCATTGAAGAGGAATGGGCTTAAGGAATCTCCATTAATGAGAGCCTTTAAGAAGCATGGGAAGGGTGTAAGAGGCAAGCTTGAGAAGGTGGACTTAGAGAGAGTCAAGCTTGAGAAAGTTGACTTTCTCAAATGGGTTGAGTTCCTAATCACACCTTAATGGAATGTGACATCATTAGAAGGTGGGTTAGAATGGGATTAGGATTAGGATTATATTTAGCATGGGGTGAATAGGTTGGGATGGGTTTGAACACAGGGTCAAGCTGGTTGAGGTAGGTTAGGTTAGGGGTTTAGGGGAATATTAATGAAATGAATTATATTAAATTTATTCATTCAAAAATAGGAATATTAATTATTTAAGCATTTTATTGCTTTAGATAATTAATTAGGACTATAGCCAATTAATTAGATTAATTTAGGCTAGAAGATAGGCTTTAGCAAGTGATTTGATATAAATAGGGATTTATTTAATTCCTTTTAAATTAATTACCTTAGCCATGTATTGATTTGAAATGTTTTGATTTGATTGGTTTAGGTGATTAATAAAATTTAGTGAATATATCACTTAGGAGATTAAATTTGATTTGAATGAAATATGTCAACCGATTAAAGAGTTGTCTGAACATAATTGGGGGTATGAACACACTTAGGGAAAATAAGGTCTATGGTCAGAGCAGACCAAATCCAGGTGGTTACATGAAGAAGCTGGACCAAGCAATGCAGTAGGTGACACCTCATCCCATGGGTCTGGTGACATCACCACCCCTACCTAAAGATGAACAAGTAAGTATGGAACTGCACTACACCAAGTCATATTTTGCATAAGTTCCATTATACAAATTGATAGATAGTCAAAATATGCATGAATAAAGATGCATATTATGTTACTTGTTACAAAGCTGAGAAATCAACCCCACCGATAAACACATACCGAAAATCATTGGTGAATATAAAGGATGAGCTGTCTACACTTACCGAGAATTGTTGGTCAACACATAAAAAGGCTAAGTTGCTAATGTAACCCGAAACTTGTCGGTAAGGAAGCAAAGTTACAAGTTGTCTTGACACAACACTGAGATCCGTCGGTGAAAGCAACAATCTTAACAGTCATCCCAAGCATCCTGTCAACACAGAGAATGTTATTTGAGATTCTTCCCGATGAACTCTGTCTTCATGACCCGACAAGTTGATGAGCATTTATGACAGACTCAGGACAAAAGTCTATAAATACTCGACGAAAGCACTTCATTTCTCAACTCAATTTGAGAAGAAAGAACAGAGCGAATACAAAGTGAAAAGAGAATAGATGGCAGAGTGACATCAACTCAATCCAACACACTTCAAACCGTTCACTCACTAGTTACATAGATTGAAGTAAGTATCGAGCGTACCGAAGAACTCTGTTGTTATTTTTGGAAAAGCCCTAAATTTGAAATGCAATGGCAACCACTTCAAGAACACTAAAGTTGAAGAACGATAAGAAGAATGTCGTTAATTTGATAAAGAACAACACTTGTGTGGAACCTAAATACAAGATATGCCTAGAGATTGCATTGCAACCCGATGATTTTGGCGCATTTTCAAAAATTCCACCTAGGGTTTTGTTGATAGAAGACGTAAGATCCTACATTCACTGCAAGATCACTAAGATAGGTGATCTGGAGATAGATCAAGCTTACAAGAAGTTGTGTGATGAACAAGGGAACCTGAAGGAAGAACACAAACACTTACAGGTAAAAGGGATAACAAATGCCCTATATTTCTTAAGGGTTTTCAAAACCGACTAGATTAGGTTGGTACTTAGCAGAATGCATGACCAAAAGTTATGGTTGGATGAACCTAAGCAAATAACAAAGGATATGTTACATGTTGTAACTGGTTGCCCCATAACTGAAAAACCTAAGGCACACAAGAATCCCTCTCGGCGAGAAGTTGAAAAACTCACCAATGTTGTGTGTGATAACAAAGGACTCAAGGTGAACACCATCATCGATGAGGAACTGAGGTTTGGTGCATGTGTGATAGGTTACAAAATATTCCAAGAAAGAAGGCTAAATAATATAGCCTCAACAACAGTAAGAACAAGTTACAAGATAGTAATGAAGGGAATACAAATGGATCTATGTGAGATCCTGTTGAAGAAACTTGATGAGAATACGACAACAATTAGGTCTGCAAAGACAAACACATGTAAGTTCGGTTCACTTATCACATGTATATTTTTTATTTTCAAGAACACTTTCCTTTCAGTTGGCAAAGTGAAGTGAGACACTACCAAGCCAGTCACATTGCAGATTAGTGACCTTATCAAGTCACTAGGTGATAACTTTGATTCAGTAATGACTGAATAATTCCTTGACTTCAAGGAAAAGATAACAGAGAGAGTGAGGATCCCTGAACAGTTGATTGAAAAGCATAGGGATGAAATATGTTTCATGGTAGATTCATATTTCCCTCACATTAAACTAGTTGTACCAAGGACAGCCTGGTTAGTACCTCTTGACTATGAGATTAACATAGATCAAGCAACAAATGCAATTGATGCATTGTTGAATGAACCACTTGACAACAAACAACCAAGATTTGGGACATATGAAGAGGCCAAGTCCAAGATAAAAATAGGCCTAATAATCAAGAAGATTGTCAACAAGAAAAACAAGATGGTGAAAAATCTTGAAAAGATGTTGTCGGTTAATGAGGAGGAGAAAGAACAAACAAAAGAAACCGAGGAATAGGGTACCATCGGTGAAGAGCAAGATGAGCAGGAATCAGATTCTGAGTCCACTGAGTCTGATTTGCCTCCACCTCCTACCAAGAAACCAAGAACCACAGCGGCTCAGAGGACAAGAATTCAAACTACAAAAACAATTACACCTCTCAAGAAAGGTCAAGTGAGGACCTATAAGAGGAAGCAACAAACAAAGAAGCAAACTGAGAAACAAACACCTACCAAAAGGAGGAAAAGATTGGTTAGGACCAAAGCTGACGTTGAAGTTTCAAAAGAGGATGAACTGATGTAGAGAAGAAAAGCTCAGCCCCTAGAACAATGGATGAAATAGATGATTCAATTGCTACTACCGGTACAATGACTGATAGGAAAATCAGACAATGGGAAAAACTGGAGCCAAAGGACCAACATAAAATACAAGATGCAATAATCAGGGAAATGGTCAAGTACAAATATGTACCAGTTGAGTTTGTTCACAAAATACCCAAAGAATTGGGTGACAAAATTTCACAACAATGGTCTTATGCTTTGCACACAAAAAAGGAAGCAAGGGAGAGGGTACTTGTGACACTCATGCCTCCCGAATAAAAAATGGAAGAGATAAAAGAGATAATGAAAAAGCACTCTAATAAATTTGTGGCAAAGATAAGATCTTACAAGGTACTACATGATAAATTTATAGAGCTAGACAGCATGACAGATGCTAAATGAAGACAAATCCTAGATCTACCTATAGAATCAACAAGTTGTGAGAATTAATTACTTCTCCCCGACACACCTCATGTAGAGGAGCAGAAAGATAAAGCAAGTCCTAAGCACATTACTTTGGATAATGTGAATAATAATGAGCCCCTTGACTTAGATAAAGTCATAAATGATCTTGACATTCAAGACATCACTCACTATGATTCTGATAAAGATCCACAGAAAGAAGATGATGTCATTTTCATATCTCTCAAGGATCAACACAAGCAACAAGAATTGGAGATGCAAGAAAATAAGGACATGGATGTTGTTGATGAGTTATGGCCAGACACTTCCATTAGTGACATCATAGGGCTGGACCTTGTAGATCAACTACAAAAAGATGAAGATGTCACTACTCAACAAGCTCAAACTAACGAGTAGGACACAATTCTAGATGCAACACAAGTGAGCACGCAGAATAATATGCCAGTATTGATGAAGGCCATCAATCTGCTAGAAGGAAATGAAGAATCTGTAGTAGATACAAGCATACCCAAAGACAAGGGTGATGTTGAAACAAAAGACACAATAGTTGATCCAAAAGATACAACAACAGATACAAGCATACTCGAAGACAAGGGTGATGCTGAAACAAAAGACACAACAGTTGAACCAAAAGATACAACCGCAGATCAAGCTGCAACCAATGATCAACAAAACATTACTAATCAGAATAAAGAAGAAGAAAAACAAGTAGAAGAAGACAAGCAGAAGGAAAAGAGTGAAGAAGAAACGACATATGAACAACATAAGAAAACTGAAGAAAAATATGTCGAAACACCCAAGGTTGATGAAGAGACGTCTTCACCTAACCGACAGGTGAACCCCGAGCATAAGGCACAAGAGGTTTCATCTTCAAAGCCTTCACTGAGCGCCTCAGAGAAGACAAATGAGATAGCAATGGTAGTTCACACATCTGCCTCTACTCAAATCTCAAGGAAGAAGAAGAGCAAAAAGAATCGAGTCAC
>MU223469.1:1505070-1518206 GCA_018584345.1 Thuja plicata
GTTTTGATGGTGCAATTGAGTTGAGCATAGATAATGTTAAGGAGTAAACAAATATGAAAGAATAAATGTGTTTAGTGGATGTGATTAGTAATGTATGCTTGTTTCACTTCTAGGGGTAAATTACGTGCTAGTCGGTAAGGAAAATTAATTCCACTAGTTCATTAATGTAGTTGGTTTTGATGTGAAATGGAATCAATGTAAATTGAAATTGCAATGGAAATAGATTTTGCTCGATTAAGTAATAAAATGAAATATTTAATAATGGTAATTGAATTCATTAAGGGAACCTTAAGGAATGTTCTTGTAAATGGTAATGATGTTAAGTTAGAATGTTAGGAATTTTTTTTTTTGTTAATTGTAAATTTTAGGTCATAGACCTGATTCCTTATGGGTTCCCTTGCGGGGACATTACAACAAGACTTTGTGAAAGGAAAGCCATGAAGGATAAGTTGAGAAAAGCCACCAAGGAAGCAAAGGTACTTGAAGTTGGAAGAGAAATACTCTAGCAAATTGTACTTGATTCAAATGTTGATCAAATAACCCTCGTGCTTGATCAATTAGTGGTTCTCACCGATGCTATCACATCTCAGAACATAGATGCTGAAAAGGCTATGGAGGCTAGACTTGAAAAGAAGTATGAATTTAGGTTAGCAGAGAAGATAAGACAAGAAGTGGCACTACAAAATGTGAAGCTATCTGAATTGGTAAGCACAGTAGACCCCATTATTTTAGAAGCAATAGCCTTAATACATAAATTATGCACGTTAGATCAACTCACCAAGAAGTATACCGATAAGATAGCACAGATTGATGCTAATCTTCAATCTAGTGCACAAGGTCTCACAAACAGTGAAGAGGTAATCAAATTGCACAATGAACAACTCAAGCAATCTAGGAAGTTGAGACAAGATATAAAAATTGTAGAAACCAAGTTCAAAGATGAGGTGAATGAGCTTCAAGATCAACCCTTACCTACTCTCACATTACTGCAACATCATATGACACAGGAAAGAACACTTATTGCCACCCCAGAAATGTCTGTCCTAGACAACATTTATGATATGCATGCCAGGAATGAACTAGAGCACATGGCATTGAACTCCTCAAAGAAAAATGGGAGAAAATGATAGAAGATATCAAGAAAACTCACTCCCATATTCTTGACACTCTGTAAGCTACACATTTTTGTCACATTTTTTTGACAACTTATAAGTTGTACATTTTTGTCATGATTATCAAAAAAGGGGGAAATGATATGTACAATCAAACAGTAAAAGGGGGAAATGAAAGGAAGAAATGATATGTACATTCAGTCATTTGAAAGAGGAAAGAACAAAAAGGGAATGCATAGTACAAAGGCAAGTATACATGTGCATATACTTATACTATATTGATTCATACAGTTAGGGGGAGTCATATAATGACAAGGATATATACATGGTGTACATACTAAACACTTTAGTATTATGCACATATCAGTTTTTGATACTAATGTCAAAGGGGGAGATTGAAGACATTATATTTTGTCATTAGTATATGCAAGGAAAAACATGATAAACATCATCGGTCTATACTACACTGACAGACAGGGCACAACACTACCCAACGTCAAGGTTATCGATACTGCCAAGTACAAAGCATCCCGACAAACACTATTCAGTATTACTCGATGACAAAAAGGACAAGGGAACCCGACGAGTAACCAACAGTACAACCTGACGATATAGTCAGGAGTAGAACCCGATAGATGGAGGGAACCTGGCAATTAGTTCAAAGAAGGAACACCGATAGACTTTTAGTTCACACCGACAATCAAGAATCGACAGTCAGTTACATCCTGCAAAAAGTGGATATGACTTTCCACGTCAAATAAATCACTAAAGTTTTATATTTAGCTTCTTGATTTGTTTTAAATCCATTACGTGAGGAGAAAGCAATGCAATTATTATTGTTTTTATCAGTTTAACTATTTTAAAACATGCAAACTAAAGGATCAAGGTCAAGTTGTATACCTTGGATCTAGAGTTAACATTGTAATGCGTGATTCTTAAATAGGTCAAATACTTGTATAAATGGATGCTCAATCAATTACGAACATGTTGTTCAATGATGATTGTAGCCACTGAGAGCATCTAAGGATCAGACAAGAGAATTCATGTAGAAGCATAGACAAGATCAAATCGGTTGTCAAGAACAGAAAAAGGCTACCGACGAGCAAGAAAAGGTATTAATCAATCACTATAGGTGATATTCATATATTGTAAGCTTTAATGGATATGTAATCTACAATTATAGATTGCATACAATCAGGTCAAACATATTGTACACATTATAACAAGTGGGGTACACTTAAGAAATCCTTTCAAGGAAGGTGGACTTAACAATCCTATTGTAAATCTCTTAACCGAGTGCTCACTACATCAGTGTTGCTAAAGCTCTTAACATAGTAGATCCTAATAGGTCTCCACATTAATACTCTTAACAGGGTAGATCATCAGAAGTGATCAAATTGTAAGCCTTAACCGGCTCCCTTCCATTCTGCAGATAGTGAATTCTGCAAATAGTGAAGTTTTGTGGGTGCCATCCCAACCGCAGTTTTTACTTCCTAACATGAGTTTTATGTGATATCATATCTTGTATTATGTGTCTATTACTTTCATTAATGTTTCTATGAATGTTGAATACAATTAAGTTTATGAATTAATACTACATGCATAAGAAAGAACATCAGATATGGTCGGTAATATAGTAAAGATTGATTACTAATGATGAAATGTGAAAAGTGTTAAAAGTTTTAGAGGTACTGATTCACCCCTCGCCTCTCAGTACTACTTCCCATTAATCCCAACACATTGTATTAATTTGAGATCACAATAAAGAATCATCTTTCTGTGGGCTGGGTTTTTCACCCTTAAGTGGAGGGTTTTTCCAGGATATGTCTCTTGTGTTCTTTGTTATTTTGCATGTTACATTTTAGTTTATTGCAATTTTCATTTTTGGTTCATAAATTTAACAATATTTGCCATCCAATTGGCAACCTCACTAAAAAAAGGATATTATTTTCTTAAGATGAAGCCTTCTTAAACTTGTTTTCTTAAGGTAACAATGCTGGCAAGCAATAAGGTAATTTTCCTTAATAGTTTCACAAATTTGAAGCTATAGGCTATTTTTGGAAGTTTGGTTATTACAAAACATCGTCTCCCATAAGCTCGTTGCATATGATAAGCTCAACCTTTGTTTGAATTTATAGTCCACTACTTTGATTTAGAATTGCCCCTTTCAAACCCACTAAGAAGATCTTACAGAGCCTCTAAAATTTTACTTTGCATGATGTTATATTGCCTTCTTGTGGTGAAATAATGGTTTCTCTATGTATGCCAAACTAGCATTGTTTAACTTGTCACCAACCATAGTCAATTAAATATTTGTTTGCTTTTACCAATGAGTTATAGAGTGCTTAGAATTGGGTTCATACTTTCTTCATTCTCATCAAGCCTAAACCATTCACCTAGAAGATGGTTTTTCTAGTAGATTCTGCTCAATGTCATGCATAGTTTAAACGTAGTTGACATATTTTGTACATTGTGATTATGCTTTATCTAATAATGATGCTAGAGATTTTTCATTTTTTTGTGGCTAATGGAATAATAATAATCTTTAATATGATGTTACAAGACCAACTTCAAGTGGAGAAGGTGAGATTGGAGGTTGAGCACCCCCAAACTCTATTTGGCAATCATATAATGCTCTTTAAAGTTGTTGGTCCAGTGCCTCCAGAATCCCCTTGCCATGTAACTCATGCTAGCGGTCATGACTGTGGGGACTGTGGGCATAGGTGCTACTTAAGGGGTTGGATAGGGTTTTATTTGCAATCTTAATGACCGTTGCCACCACATTGTGCTATTAGTTAGACAACACCCCACCATGACCAATTTCCTTATTTTGCTCTTGCCATTTTGCTAGACCATACACAATTTCAAAGAAGAAAAAAGATGACACCCAAATGGGTTCGGAACCCACATTTGAAACAACAGATCTTTTTATTGATTATGTTTAGGGACTGAAGTAGGATTATTTGCCTCTGGCTATGATTTTTAGTGTCTTAAAGATCCATGCTTGGCTTAATAACCTATTATTATACCTCAATCGGGTTGTTTGAATTTTATGTTCAATGTGATACTAGGTGTGTGATGCCTTCCACCTTTTTTAAGTTAAATAAAAAAATAAGAAGGGTTGTATATCAACTAATCCAAGTTGTTTTTTTTTAATTTTTCTAAAGCTACAACCTTTTTTGGACATTTGAGCTTTTGTAATTGGGAGACATAGAAAGAGGAGGGGGAAAGTGTGGAAGAATGCATTAAGCTTAATATATTGAGGGTTTGATAGATTTGTAGGTAATTCTGACATAGGGTAATATTTATATTGACAAGATTTTGCCTTATAACAATTAATGTTATTTTCAGGACACGAAATGATATTATTATGGTTTATCGATAATTTTGACAAATTTTTAAAGTTAATATACTTTTCAAAAAAGATTTAGCTGTATATCTATTACTGTTTTTTTCAACATGTAAAACGATTTTAAAAAAAACTAGTAAAATATATCTTTTATTTTAAATTTGTTTGTGTCAGATTTAATAATTTTATATAATCTTAGAAAACAAAATAGATAAAGAAATACTTCAAATACAACAAAAATCGTTGTGTCAATAGACAAATATTCAATAAAAATAAAATAAAATATAAATTATGATTTAAGAAAAAAAACCCTTAAAGTAATAAGAAATTATTTAATGTGAAGGAAAAAGAAAATAAAGAAAATAATTAATCTAGAAAATAACAATTTAATTAAATGAAAAATTAAAAAAAACTACAATATCCTAAAGTAAACCTTATTTTTGCTGCCAAATTTTAAAAAAGAAGCTAAGTTATGAAAATTAAATAGTAAAACATTTTAGAACATGATCAGAAGCACAATAAGGATACGTTATTTGCAGGATTTTTTTGTCCAAGCGGGAAAATAAACGTATGTCATCGAAGATCCCCTCACTTCTTGGTATCACGGCATGGCATGTTTTTTTAATTTCTTGATATCTTTGTTCTTTTGCAGAACAATATGGCTCTTAACTCTCCTTTGAATTTTTCCAGTAAAATCTGAAGTGTGTGCTGTTCACTACCCGTGCTGGAGAAATTTCAATATACAGATTATAGTTTGCAATCGCATCAGGTAAAATTCACTCACTCATTCCTGTATTTTCTAACATTCTAGGATTTTATTTTAAACTGCAATCCACAATTCTAGAATAATCTAGAGATTTTATTTTTTAACTTTGTTAGATGACCAACTTGGAAAAATTGCCATGAAATTTAGGTTTCTTCTCTATTTTCCTTGAAGTTAGTTATCTAATACCATGGAATGACGGAGCTTGAAGGCTCTAAATTAAAATTAGCATTTATTTGTCAATCCATTTTTGGGATTTCTATTTTCCATAAAACTCCATAGAAATAAAAGCCAAACCTTCTACACTTTTTTTTTGTTTTTGTTTTTATTTTAGTGATGTGCTTCTAAGGGTATTTTATATTTATCCATGACCGAACAAAATTCATCCTCCAGTGTCACTGATTATTCTTGTCATTTCACACAAGTTTTCATATTCTTGATCCATCTATTTCATGCATTAAAATCTATTATTACTGTAACGAGACTTCCTTTCTGAGTAGGCTTGTGACTTGAGAATGTTTATGGAAAATAGACCGCATGGAAATATGATTCTAGGATCTAGATATATGAAACTTTGTGTTCTTGCTTGGATTGGGGAACATAGTAAGCTTACGATTTCCGTATTGAATACTAACACCCACATGTTTAGGGCAACGTAGTGCAGTTGTGGTTCCGAATTCGTACTTTTCTCGAGTCCTATATAGCAAGTTGGAATAAGAATTTATTTTTCTCATGGCATTTACCTCTCTTGTCTGGAGTGCTTTTGGCTGCTTTCAGTCACTGTGCAGGTGAGTACTTGAATAATTTAGAGTTCTGGTAACATGTGGACATAAACATAATTAAATTAGGCATACAACTTTACAGATGTCCTGCTGTTGCCCTGTCCACAAGGCACAGAAAGTGCAATCTGGTAACTCTGAACTCCCAGCTGCTACATCAAGAACAGAATTGCACACTCTCAGCCTGTTCAAATAATGTAATATAGCCAGATTCAAAGTGCTATTACCCTATTTGGTTGATATTCCTCTGTGAGTTTTTGTCCACTCATCTACAAGAGATTAGGGACTCCTAATCAAATATTAATGGCAGAAACTGTGGTGCTGCATCAGCCCTTTAAGTCCTTAGACTCAGCCACACTGTTTTGAGAATCAAACTTCAGACTTTGGAAACTATAGTCAATGTGGCAAGCTAGGCGGCACTCTTGAGGCCTGTGCTATGCCAAGTCATCTGCCAGCACATCAGGTGCCTACTAGTAAATTGTTCGAACCCATGACCAAAAGTGTCCACTTCCATATGAAAACAGTTCAATTTCTCCTGCAACTCTCAGTCTTAATGACGTGTAATCTATTTATGTACATATCTGTAACATTAGATAGAAAAGCATATAGATAGGAAGATTAGAAGGTAACAATCATGCATTTATCTCAAATGCATGCCATGTCTAGGATGATTAAATGAATAAAACATACATTTACCTATTTTAGTTCTATATCCCTCTTAATCTTTGCACTATTTTATCTCACAAAGCTTTTGCATACACATAAATTCATTTAGATCTTTATCTAGAGAAAGGTGCCAAGATTGAACTTGGGCCTTGGATTAGCAGCATCATAGTGGTTCATCATTGTTTTGTGTCACTTATTTAAATGCAATTGGAGGATTTTGAGTGTCAACTCCAAACCTTGAGAACCATTAAACTACCTACAAACCTATTTTATAATGGCCAAACCAATGCAAGCGTAGATACATGTGATGATAAAGAGCAACATTGAATAAGCACTCACGGAGTGGAAATTTTTGTCCAATCAGTTTGGAGAAGTCCTTGACGGGTGGGTCCATCTACCTTATCATCAGATAAAGCTTTTGGGGGTCAAGTTCTCCATTAGGTTTCACATAAATGTAGATGTTGCTGTGTTTGAGGCTAAGATTAATGTGGATGTTGTAGATAACTGGTTAGATTAGTTAGAGTCACGTTTTTCCATGAATGACTTTTTTGATGAAGAGAAGATCAAGTTGCACTTTTGAAAATCTCCTCACCTATCAAGAAGTGGTGACAAGTCCATGCTCTTTTGGAGGATGGTGAGATAGGTGGAAAATATGCTAACTTGGGAGTAATTCTAGGAAGCCTTCAAGGATGAATAGTATCTTGAAGATGCCTATGATGATCGCTGCATGTAGTGGTCACAATTGTGGCAAGGAATTGACTAGTTTGTCCAAGCCTATGCTTATTTCTTCCATGAACTCTATGCATGGCTTGGTTCATTTGACTCAAATGAGGAAAAACATCAAGTCGTCAGTAGCATATGACCATCCATTTAGTCCAAAGTAAAGCTGGTTTAAGTCAAAGATGATGGGAGAAGCCTTTTGCTTATGCATCAATCATTGAGGAGTTCAAGCAGAAGGCAATCAGGAAACAACCAATATGTCAAAAAAGACATTGCTTTTGAACAAGAACAAATTGTCCAACCCAGGTAAGTGGGGTTGTAGACACAAAACAATAGTAACTCCATTGTAGACTGCCTTGCTCAAAAGAGTTTGTTTCTAGAAAAAAAGATGATGATGTTAAGACCTTGGACAGAATCATTGACATAAGTCCCAACATTCTAGTCAACATCACACAAGTGACAACACTCGAAGTTGAAGTTGAGTACTATTCCAATCACAAATGTGGGTAAAAAGCCAGCCGTTGAACTTCATGGTCAATGGTGGTAGCATGAAGAACTGTATCTCTTTAGCAATCACCGAGGTATTGAATTTACCAACCATTTTTCATCCAAAGCCCTACATATGGAGATGGTTCAACTCCTATAATGCCCAAGATATATGTTTTATTCCATGGTTACTTTTCTTATCCTATTTTTCTTTTTTCAGGAGAAGATAGTTGGCCATGAATGGTCTCCCTCATTCTTGGGAGTCTTTTATTCAAGGCATTAGTGGAAGAGATGAATTACCCAAGTTTGATCGTCTGAGAGCAGATTGCATTCAAGAGGAATGGCGATTAGAAGCAAGAGGAAATGGACGAAAATATCGTCATGAAGAAGATCATGTCCTTGCTGCTCAAACGTCTAAAAGGAAAGGAAGAAAAGGAAATTTCAAGAGGAGTAGAGATAGAAATTCAGATTTTGCTCCTGACCCGAAGAAGAAGAAGGATCTCTCTAGAATTCAATGCTTCAGATGTGACGAGTATGGTCACTTTGCTCGTGATTGTTTATCAAGATCAAAACATCAAGCTGCTGCTGCAAATGTTGATGTTGCTTCACCATATAAAGAATCTAGTGACAATTTAGAGGGATTTTTATATATCTCAGCCCTTTCAAGCAATGTTCCAGCTAATAGTAATACTTGGTTAATTGATAGTGGTGCTTCACATCATATCACAGGATAGCGAGAGCATCTTTCTAACTTGGTGGAAAAAGATACTCATTTGCAAGTTATTATTGGTGATGATGCTGGTTATTTAGTGAAAGGTGCTGGAACTACTTCTTTTCATCTAGATTCAGGCATCCCTCTTCATTTGAGTGATGTCTTATTTGTTCCAGGAATCAAGAGGAATCTGATTTCTATTTCAGCATTAGAAGACAAAGGATATCAAGTTGCATTTGCTGAAGGTAAAGTGCTTCATGGAAGAAAAACACTAGCATTAAGACAGTTTGTGAAATTGGTGTTCGTCAAGAGAGTCTATATAGACTTTCTGCTCATCCTAATCAAGCTTTAGCACATGATTCCATCAGTACAAGCGAGCAGTGGCATAGAAGATTTGCTCATTTAAATTTCAGAACTCTTTCTTCCATGGAATAGATGGTTGTTGCCCTTCCAAAACTCAATCAAGAGCATGATGGTATTTGCAAAGGTTGTGCTCTAGGTAAGAATGTTAAAAGTCCTTTTCACAATAGTGAAAGTAGAGCAAAAGAGATTTTAGATCTGATTCATTCTGATTTATGTGTACCCATGTCTGTCGCATCCTTGAGTAGTTTTTGGTACTATGTAATTTTTATTGATGATTTTTCACGAAAGACCTGGATTTATTTCTTGAAATCTAAGGAGTTTGATGAAGTGCTTTATAGATTTAAAGAGTTCAAAGCTCAAGTTGAGAACATGTCTGAAAAGAGGATAAACGTTTTAAGATCAGATAATGTAGGGGAATATACTTCTGGTATCTTTCAAAATTTCTGTATTGAAGCAAGGATTAAGAGGGAGTTTTGTGTTCCATATAACCCGCAACAAAATGGAATTGCAGAAAGAAAGAATGTAACCATTGTTGAGGCAGCGAAAGCCATGATTCCTGATCAAAATCTGCAAACCTTTATTTGGGCAGAAGCTTGCAAAACCACTGTTTATGTTCAGAATTGAAGTCCACATCAAATTTTGGATAATATGAAGAGGCGTTCACAGCTATCAAACTAGAAGTTAGTCATTTCAGAATTTTTGGGTGTCCTGTCTACTTTCATGTGTCTAAAGATAAAAGGTCTAAGTTAGAACCTTCAGGCAAGAAAGGGATTTTTGTTGGTTACAGTGAGTCTTGTAAAGCCTATAGGATCTACATTCCACGACAAAACAGATAGAAATCAGCAGAGATGTTTCATTTGAAGAAGTGGCATTCCAAATATCAAAAGGGTCTCCCATAGAGATTGTTAGAGAAGAACAAGAGACATCTCAAGATATGGACATTGCTGCTCCTGATTCCCCTTCTGAGATTTAGAGGGAGTCTACTGAATTAGAAGAGTCTATTGATCCAGTTGATCCTATAGAACCAACCAATGGATTAGGTAATGTTTCGTTAGATAGAAAGAGACCTTTGTGGGCTAGACACACTATGCAAGAGGCTGAAAATTTGCAGCTCCTTGTGGCACTTTCAGAGAAAGTAAGAGGCCACATAAGTTTTCAAGTTATGTTGCATTAATGAGTCATATCATTGAATCTGAACCTTCAAGTTTTGAGGAGGCCTTAAATCAGCAAGTTTGGAGAGATGCTATGACTGAAGAACATCAATCTATCATAAAAAATGATGTTTGGGATTTTGTTCCTAGGCCTAAAGGAAAATCAGTTGTATCCTCTAAGTGGCTGTTCAAAATTAAGCATGTAGTTGATGGGAATATTGAAAAATATAAAGCAAGGTTTGTGGCAAGAGGTTTCTCTTAAAAGGAAGGCATAGATTATGTGGAGACATTTGCTCCTGTAGCTCGATATACTTCTATCAGAAATATCATTGCTATTGCAGCAGTTAAAGGCTGGAAATTACATCAAATGGATGTAAAGACGATATTTCTTAATGATGTGATTGAAGAAGAGGTGTTTATTGAGCAGCTAGAGGGCTTTGTGATTCATGGGAAAGAAACTCATGTATGTAGATTGAAAAAGGCTTTGTATGGCCTTAAGCAAGCACCGCGTGCATGGTATGAGAGGATTGATCAATACTTATTGAGCTTGGGATTCTTCAGAAATGATGCAGATCCAAATCTTTACTTTAAGGTAATGGATGATAAAGCTTTAATCTTTGTACTTTATGTTGATGATTTATTTCTTACTGGAGTTGATAATCTCATTATCAAATATAAGAAAGAGTTGGCTTCTAAATTTGAGATGAAAGGTCTTGGTCTTATGCATTACTTTCTAGGACTAGAAGTGTGGCAAAGGCCTAATGAGATTATACTTAGTCAAGGGAAATACTCTATAGACATTTTGAAGAGATTTGGTATGCTAGATTGCAAGTCCGTGTCAACACCTATGTTTAGAGTAAAGTTTTCTTATTTTCGAGATAAGCTTGGTATTGTGAAGAATGATGCTCTTGTTGAGAGAGTCTCAGCTTCAGTGATTCTTGCTACTTGCTAATAATGCATTTTTCTCTGAGACGGAGAAATTTGAGGTGAAAGCCCTTGTAATGCATTTTTCTTTGAGACGGAGAAATTTAAGGTGAAAACCCTTGTAATGCATTTTTCTCTGAGACAGAGAAATTTGAGGTGAAAGCCCTTGTTGCTCTTTCCACTCATGGGAGTAGCCATTGTGAATGCCATGTTGAGAGACTCCATGACAACATCACGTTGAGTGACTCTGTGATGTGAGCTTGTGTTTATTTCATTCATGGGAGTAGCCATGGCGAACATCATGTTGAGTGACTCCATGATGCTATCATGTTGAGAGACTCCATGATAATTTTTTGTTTTCTCACAAATGGGTGTAGCCATTGTGAGTGTCGTGTTTAGAGACTCCATGACATGATTATTTGGAAAGATACCTCCTTCGCTAAGAGGGAGTGTTGATGATTAATAGCTTCAGGAGATATCTTCGGCATACTTGCGATTTTAAACTTTGCTCTCTTCATGCTGTGTATGTATGTGATGAAGGCATCTGAACTTCTCAGTGGAGGCAATGAACGATTTTCAGACTCTGTTATTATTTTCTTCATGTATCTGGGCACCCTTGTCTTTTCACTGTTGTTACTTAAAGACTTCGAAGACAATGATATCAGATGACTCTTCATTGTCAAGGACAATGAAGAGTCCATCTTTTGATATTCGCTTTTGCATTCTTGTTTCCGCCAAATTGAGAACTCAAGAGACTTTTGGTATATGGAAAGTCACCTTGTATTCGGATGCCAGTGTTATTTCCTACATTGGAAGAGCATATAGCTGCCGTTTTCTTCTAGTGGAAGCTGATGCGAGTATGATTCCGAGTTGATGTGGGTCGTCTTTGGATGCTAGTTGAGAGTTATTCTGCGATTTTGATTTTTAAGACTCATATTGTTTCAATGGTGTTTATAGTTAGCGTTTAGTATTATTTGCAGAATTCAGAGTATGCATTTCATTTTACTTCAGTGATCTGAGTGTTCAAGCATTGTAATCTGGACTTATATCAATAAAGGGACATTTTTTGTGTGGCTGGGTTTTCTCCCCTCAAGTTGGAGGGTTTTCCCAGGATAAATCCTTGTGTCTATTTGTTCTTGTGTTTATTTTAGATATCTGCTCTTTATTTATGCTATTCTGGTTAAAAATTTTAACACAACGACCCATTTTTTTGGGTTATCTTCCAATGCAACTCTACTATTTTTGCATATTGTAAATTGTTAAATCAATTTATAATTATTTTGTAGCAATTATGTCTATATTGCTTTTGAAGTAATGAAAATCTCCTCTAATAACTTAGAAAATTTTCTATATGTGCTTTTTATAAATGTCGTATCCATATTGGGGGTCTTAAAAAATGGCCGTATCCATATCCGATACCATATCCATTTGTACCCATATCCGTGTCCGTGCAGCTTTGGTCAAATGAAATACCATCAACCACTAATCTGCTCAAAGTGGACAGACACAACACGCAAATTCAAAAGAGACACTCAAAAGGAAAAATATGACATTCTTCAGTACTTTAAAAAAATCAGCAAATCAAGTATTTGTCAAAAATACATAACCATACCACTTTTCTACACCATACTCTCAAACTGAAATTGCAAACACATAATCTAAACCTAATCTTGGCTTCCAGAGTTACTATCAATCTCTTATGCAACGTTTACTTAGTTCCTTGCAAGCTGACCTCAAGTTGCAAGGTTTACTCGTCAAAATTCCAGCAATATTTCTCTTGGAGGGAAGAAAAAACAGTGATGAAGATGAAAGGATTCACCTTGTTGGTGCCCAAATTAACGGACTAGGTTTCCTATGGAATAGTGATCCAATCTTGGGAACTCCTAGTAGAAATTTGCCAACTGACAGGTCCCACTCCAAAAGGAATGCGAACCTCTGCAATTTCGGTTCTGCAAGACCGAGGCTGGTAGGCCTATACCTTGCACCCAAGAGGCTTTGAGCAGATAACTGGTGGAATCACGGGTGTCTTAGAAAAGATGAACAGTTGGTAAATGTTTTGATGATTTGATTGATGTATATGAATGTATATGATGTGCAATGATCAGGGATCT
>MU223469.1:1519665-1534886 GCA_018584345.1 Thuja plicata
TTTCGTAAAAGTATTTTTTATTCTTTGCATTTACTTTCTAAAAGGGAAATAATTAATTAATCAAAAAATGCATTGTAAATCATAATATTTGATATTTTCATATAAATATATATTTTCCCCTTTTAATCATAATATTTGATATTTTCATTTAAATATATATTTTGATAAGAGATATCAATTGCATGACAAGGCTAAACATTATTTTAAATTTTAAATATAGGAATTCAATTTCTATGAAATAGCCAAGTTAAAAAATACTTCCCTTTCAAGATTGACATCCGCAAATTTAGGTGTCAACACACCTCACAGAAGCTATAAGATCTTGGGCATGCCAAAACCCAAGCTATACAACAGCAGATGGACAAAATAACATGTCTAATTTTATGTCCTGAAATGTGACCAACGATAAACATGTCATGCATCAATGATCTTTCATAGACACTCAACATTGTCTCTTGGATGAATGACAACAAATCAACTATACCATGGTATCTCAGACAAGAAACCACAAATCAGATTCAGCATGGTTTTGCGGGAAAGATACTTTAGGATCACAAAATCAGCTTTACCGTGGTGGCATGGATGAGAGTTCAAAAGCCAATATGATGGTATTCAATTCTTAGTATGGGAAAGTTATGATTGTGCAACTTGAGTAGACAAGAGGCCATGAAACCATCTTCTACATGGTGTAGGAGCAAGACTGCACATTATGGGGAAATTCATGACATTACTGCACTCTTAAAAAATTATGCAATAAAAACACAGTATGATATTTTGAGTGTATTAAAAGTTATGACCCCAGCCAGTTGTGGGTCCTCAACAATTTGTTTGTGGGCATGAGATGAGTACAGTAAATGATCTCCAAGATAGTAACTGTAAGATGATCTGCATTGTTTTTATATTCTTAAATTCAACAAATTGGCATACCACATCGTGTTGCATCTGTGGGATCACATGATCAAATATGCGTGATGATCTTGTCCTGCTACGGTACTTATGCATGAAAAAACTTAGGTCTTCGAACATATATTCAGCATAGAGATCAAATATGAAATGCTCAATGATTAAAATGCCTTATCTAGAGAGCACCTCTAGAAGTTTGATTTTGCAAAAAAGCTCAAGGACATTGTGAAAGATGAATACCATTGTACTTGTGAACAAGAAATATATCTTGCGTTACTGTTGCTTTTCGTTCTGCAAGCAGCAGTTGCTGTGTTCAAAATGGCAATTTTTGTAGAACATAGGACAAGAAAAATAATTTGACCAGTAACATTGATCTGTCTTATATCTATAACTCTACGCTTTTTTGGATTCCTCTTTATTGACAATAGACTAATCTTTATAGAAAAAAGACGAGGTTGACAATTCTAAGCCAAATATTGTCTTTACGTATAATTGTGCTCGATATCTTCTGTACCTTAAAGAAAACAGAAATGAACAGACTTTTGATTCTTGGTTCATGTTTACTTAGTCAAGACTTGAGAGTCAAAATTATTTACAAATCCAAAAGTGCATAGCAAGTAAATGATGCATAAGCTTTAACTATTGTTATTGAGAGTAGTTGGTAAATAAAAAAAATGGAAAATTCTATCTCATTTGTCCACTCTGCTAAAACAGTAAAATATTGATCAGAAATCCCTGGTTGTCACTTCTTTGATCTCATTTTATAATTTTGGGTTTTTATAATAGGTTTCTAGCACTTTTGAGTTATGTGACAATGGCATATGTGATCAAAAGTATGATATATGTGAATGATATTTACCGCAATCCAATTAGAGGCATTATTTATGAGAAAGGCAACTATCTGATTGAGACTTCAAAGTAACTAATGGCTCATTTTTCTTCTCATTCTTTCGGCAGGAATATTGGAAATGGAACCGGGAAGAATATCCATACCAATAGCTACTGGAATACATCCTGTTACAACACAGATGTTCCCTCCAAATATGCCCCGAAGCAGTCCTCTTTGGCAAGGCACACAGCTGCAACAGAAACTTAAGAGCCTTCTACAAAACATTTCTCTTTTGAAGGCTTTGTATGTTTAATTTCTTCATCTCCTTTCTCTTTCTTTTCTTCGCTTGGTCAGCTTCACTGATGGGAATTATTAAATCTTGGGCCGAAAAGCTTTCATTTTCTTTTGTGCATCTGATCATTAAACGTTCTTATGTGTTTGTTTATTCATGGATTTGCCATGTTTTATCTGATAGCTTAGTGTGTTTGCAATTCTTTGGTTTGGAGATATTGTCTGTTTTTACTCTATGCTTGTTTATAAGGTTTTATGATTGTCTTATTTTTCCTATTACAGAACAAAAGAGTTAGATGTGATGATTCCGTTGAAAGAATCAGGAGAGGTTGTTAAACAAGCATGTAATGTGGATAATGCAGAATACGAGTCAGGATCAACATCAGCTTCCGAGGGAAACTTTGTTGAGTGCAGAGGGGTTTCAGAGAATGTGGGAAAGGATCAAACATCTTTGTTTAAGAGCCTTGTTGAAGTGATTAAAAAAAAGCATATTGATTTGAATACACAACAATGTATGGCCTTACAGGCTGGAAAGTTTGTGGAGTCAACTTTACGACATGAATTGGTTCCGTTGGATGCAGTCGTTAATCAGACAGGTCAATGGGAAGAGAGAGCAGCAGCAGTACGCTTAGCAGACAAAAAGCTAAAGATTAAGCGCAACCGACGACGGAGGAAGCGTAAACGGCAAGCCGCAGCTGACAAGTGTCGCAAGGTAATGGAGGCTGAAGTTGTAAAGTACTGGTTTGGCCAGTTTTATTGTGGCAATCTGATTGTCAGAGTCAGACATGCATACAAATCATTAGGAAACTGCAAATTAAAAATTTCCTATGCTTTATCTCCTATTTGATTGTAATTTTTGGGTAATATAATTTTCTCTTCTATGTTTATAGGAGTGTGAAAGTTTTGAAAAGGCTGACCAAGAGGCTGATGATTGGAGGGCAAGACAAATTGCAAAGGACATGGCGAAGCGAAAGGTAAGTTGCCCATTTACAGTGAGAATCCTTAAACTTAAAGTATGGAAGATTGATTGTGTGGTAAATTATCAAATGCCCAGGATATTAGAGGAGTTGCTCTAAGTCAAAACTGAGGCCTTTGCTTGTCTCAAAGGATAGAGTTAAGGTCACCAATTATCTGAAGTTCTTTAGAAGATGAGGATGTCTTTCAGGGATGTTAGAGTGATTTATAATTTTCATGTATTGTTTCATCCTGAGTCTTCACCACTTGCATAATATGTAGCTTTCACCTTCCACTTCTTGTCAAGTCTTCTCTCCAAGAAATGATTACTACTAGACTTGGCCTTATCTTTATCCTCTGTGAAGTTACTGAATAGTTATTTTCTTTTTATCAATCAATGCTTTTCCTTTAGTCTTGCAATGTTCTCACATGTCATTCATTATCTTTCATATAGAAACTGGCCTTTTTTGGAATTTAAATGTCTGTTTCATTTTTAAGTAGCACGATATGCTAATGTTTAATGTGTAACACTGGTAAAGTGGAGAGTGATAGGGTGGAATGAAATTTACTCAGAACACATTACTACATTTACACTCTATGTCAGCATAGAACAAATAGAAACAACCTTGAAGGGGTGTGCTGGTTGGATACAACCATGCACAAACAAAGAGCTAATGAAATGAAATTATTTCAGTATGTTCATTTGTCCACAAATGGTCTATGGTACCATATTTCAGCAAACTACATCTCCATGCTAGCAATTTCTGTTGTGGTAAATCGATGTTGTTGTAGTTGTTTTAAACAGAGGAGATGAAAGCTCCTTATATAGATTTACAAAGACGATGTTTCTAAAAGAAACAATCGTGAACTAAAGACGAAAATAGAAACTACCTAATAAACTAAAGATTAACTAAGATGATCATTAAAGAAACATTATAATATTCTAATACCCTCCCTTAATGGTCATCGTCTAACTGCTGTCTTTTGGTCACAAAATCTTCAAAACATTCTGCTGCTGCTGAGACCCTCCCTAGATCTGCAAAATGTTAATGACCAAGAGGCCATCCAAAAAAACAGAGAAGGCTGCCCCCTTCTTCAAAATGCTTTGCAACAATAGACAAGAGCCTGCCACTGACTCTGCCACTGAGATGAGTCTACCACTAACCCTCCCAGATTCAGCAAAACATTTGACCAGAAATCATCACAAAATTCCAATTTGATGTTGGATAACAGAGCTGTCCTTCCTTGTACCCAGAGACATATTGAGAACAACTGCCACGATTTTGAGGAAAAATCTGCAAACCCTCCAAATTTTTGCAGAAGAGCACGACACCCCAAAACAAACTACAAAAAGTCATGATTTTTTAAAGAAAAAAGCAGAAAAACTAGACACGATTTTTGAGGTGAAAAATTGATCAAAACCAGACAACAGAATCCGAGACACGAATTAGAGAATACAAAGCTTTGATTTTGAGGAAAAAACGATAAAACCCAACATATAATATTTGAGGAAAACATTATTAAAACCCATCAAAAAATTTTCAAGGGAAAAATTATGAAAACCCAACAAAATATTTAAGGAAAAAATATTAAAATCCAATAGAGAAAACTTCATGCGGAAAAATACGAGACTTCGCATGGTAAAACAACACATGCAAGAACATGCAACTCACAAAAAGCGCATGCAAGCAACATGCAAGTACATGCAACAAACATGCAACCCTCGAAAATCAGAGACTTTTGCTCAGACCATGAAATCACGCAATCAAAACCCTCAACCAAGATCGCGATTTTCAGCAAAAATCTTCGAAGATGAACCACAAATTTTTCATAAAATACCTCCAACGATTTTTATTTTTGGAAAAAAATTCCAAATTAGAAGAGGCTCAAATTTTTCTTAAAAAATTCGCCAAATATGAAATCCCATCGACCCGCTCTGATACCATGTTATGGTAAATCTATGTTGTTGTAGTTGTATTAAATAGAGGAGATGAAAGCTCCTTATATAGATTTACAAAGAGACAATGTTTCTAAAAGAAACAATTGTGAACTAAAGACGAAAATAGAAACTACCTAATAAACTAAAGATTAACTAAGATGATCATTAAAGAAACATTATAATATTCTAATAATTTCACATGCTCATGCAAAACCAGAAGTGAACAGAAGCATAAAGCAACTTCAATACCCTGCCAATTTGCTTTAAGGGTGATTCTTATGCATTAATAAGGAATTTATCCACTCATAGTTCTGAACATGGAGTCAGCCTCTAAGATGCTGATCATTCCACGACAAAGCACCTCTTTGTTTCCATTACCACTATTGTACAAAATACACAGTCACTCCGTAATCTTCTTTAGATGCTTTCCACCTGCCAGATTAACACTTTGGTTTCAACTGATTTTTTATAGGGTTTGCAATCATCTTTGTTTTTCATTGTATTTCCCCTTCTATGTAAGATTTTTGCTGGTGTTCATAAGTTACATATAATTTTGTTCGGTAGTATTACTTTGTAATGTCCCCTTCCAAATTTGCCCTAAAATTTACCCTAGAATCACAATTGCAACAAAATAGGGTTAGTGTTACATGTTGACCACGTTAAATATCTCCTTAAAGAATGTGATCCTAGATTTGAATCCTGCAACCATAACCAAAGAAACACACACACACACATATATACTTCCAACTATTAGGGTTAGACAAGAACACATAACATTCATATAATATTTATAACACTATTCAAATTTCAAACACACTAGGGTTTGGAGGAAGAAACATGATAGGTTCGCTCAAAGTAGTATCCACACTAAGCCCAAGAGTGGATGGGTATCAAAGTCCTCTTGGCCTCGGTGGGCAGTCAACATAGACATCCACTTGGTTGACCTACTTAGTGGGTTCTTGTACTTGCTTTTCCTCTCTGCCTCATCTCCCCTAAGACAAGGGCCATCATTGCAGGGTTGGAGAGGAGATTGTAAAGGTGGTTTCTTGGTTGTTCTATCTAAGCCCAAGAGAGGATTGATATTAGAGCCCTCTTGGCCCTAGGAGCTAGTAGCATGGTCATCCCTAGGGTGACCTATTTAGGTAGCCATCTTATAGCTCCCCTCTTACACCACCTACCTTTCATACAAGTGGATTTCAAACTAGCGTTCCATAGAGTTTTGGGACGGGTGGACGGGTTTTGGGGATAGGGGGACAGAGGGCCTAAGTTTGGGGATGACGGGGAAGTGGCTGGGGGTGTAGGGGACTGGTGCTGATATACATATAGTACTTGAAAAACTTGTTATGAAAATATGTATAAGTACATTTCAAATGAAATTTCCATTTTAATTTTAAATACTTGAATACTAAATAAAATTTGACAAATGAAATTGTCGAATTGGAGATTTCTATTATATTGAAAATATCATAAAGATGTTTACAATGAGTAGCATCACATCAAAACAAGTATAAAAATGCAATGTTACATGGGGCTGGGTTTCCGGGATGGGGGGACAAAGGGCCTAAGTTTGGGAAGCCGAGGGGACGACGATGGGTGGACGGTGTTGTATGTACCATATACCATACACATGGTACTTGAAATGTTGGTTATGAAAAGATGTATAAGGAGTAAAATGGAAAAAATGCAAATGCCAAATACTAAATACTTGAACATTGAACAATGAACATTGAATATGAAATTACTAATTGGAAATTAGAATACTAAATAAAATTTCAATTTGACGAATGAAATTGTTGAATTGGCGAATGGAAGATTTCTATTATATCAAAAATATCTAAGTTACCGATTCAGGTGCGGATGTGGATGCGGGTACGAGAATCGGGTGCGCGGATGCGTGAATATTTTTTGGGGGGTTTTGGATGCGTTTATATATATATATATTTAAAAAAAAAATATATTATATATACAAGAAAATGCAGAATTAAATCGTTTGATAGTATGATACTTCATCATTGATCAAGATAAATATTAAATGTTAATTGATAGTCCACAAATATTCAAATAAGCCATATCATATACGTCTATGTTCACAATTCCAATGAAAATGAGAAAATCATTACAATTACAAAATCAAAATGTAGTATTAGAAAGTCAACGTTCTCCCATTATACATAAAAAGAGTAATAATTATTATGATAATAAATTTGTACTTTGTAACTACTCTGCGAAGCGGTTATAGTTTGGAAATAGATATATGAAGCATTCGGTTAAGTCAAACTGGGTCAAACATTAGGGGCGTTATTTTTAACGTAATAGATATATTAAGGAGTGGCAAATTAATTGTGTGGAACCCGGTATAGGGTTATGAACTCGATATTTCTGCCCCAATTGTTATGGGGATTAGGGGATTGAATCTTGTAAGGTCCGACGCATCAACAAAATCTCTCTTCGCCCACAAGCAGAGTTAATTGGGTGACAAGAGGCGACCCCAATAGTGAATAGGTATAGCTAGCGGACACAAGCAAGCAGTCATAGAATTGCAAGACACGTAGCAACAAGAATCAAAGTGACCGGGTCTTTCAAGTCTTGTTCGAATGGTACACAACGCAAGAGGAGGGTGCGCTCGGAAGCCCACAGTGAGCGTAAAATCTCCATGTGGATGCTTTCTTATGTGCATCCTTGCGCATCGGAAGGCATCCCCGAAGATTTTACGCTCCCTGTGGGCTTCTGGGTGCCTCCGCCTCCGCCTCGGCGAGCAACTGCTTCTGCCTCCAGTTGCTAGACTTGGCCATCCGGTAACTAAGGAAAATATCATAAAGATGATTACAATGAGTAGCATGATATCAAAACAAGTACAAAATGTTAAAATGTAGTGAAGGGAGGCCTCTAATCATTCCTCAAGGCAAACTCCTCATCACTGGAACTACTGGACTCCTCATGGTCAAGATCCACCAAACAAACACCAACCAACCCTGCATCTGAAGGCAATGTATCCTCACCCTCATCAACCTGTGATGGCTCCTTTGGCTCTATGTCCCGTCATGCTGTTGGGCTCTCCTTGTACACACGTGTCTTGCGGTCAATGATATGCAAGGCACTATGTACAACCACTAGCTTCTATGGTCTCCCATAGGTAAGTTTGTTCCTCTTAAGAGAGTGGATGAAGCTATGAGTAAACCAGTTTCTTGTTGCAGCTGAAGAACTAGAAACCTGAAATAGTAGATGAATGACTAGTGTGGTAGTCTTTAATTTCTATCCATGACAATTCCACCACAAAATCGGGTCCTTTTGTGCCGTAGTTCTTATATCCACCTTTGCTGCATAGGAATAACCCCTAAGAGTGGCAAATTTCATCCACTCAATGCAAATCTTGCCAGCAGTTTCAACATCATGCAACTTATCAATGCACCTCAAGAACCTTGCCTTCACCGCATCATCCCGAATCAGTGTAGCTCTACTAGTTCTAGGCATGTACCACTTTGGATTCAATGCACAAGCAACCATGTGCAAGGGAGTGTTCAGCCTGTCCCATTTGCGTTGAATGATTGGTTGGATGTGCTCATTGTAGAATGCTAAAGTGGGGTCTTCTTGCATATAATCCCTCATTTGGTCAAGCATAGAATCGATGCACTCATACACCTCTCCAAGGGTAGGTCCATCCCCAACTCCATATCTGATGACTGGGAAAACTGGAGCAATGATAGAGACCATGTATTTTGCATCACTCCAAAATACATCACTCTTCACTATCTCCTTCACCCTCTTCTCCTGCTCTGTCTTGGCTTCGACTCACTGATTCTAGTCATTTGTCATAACCACGAGTTGCAGTGCCTCTTGCAACTCAAGCATTCTCTCCAAGAGAATGAAATAGGATGCATATTTGGTCTAAATTGGTTTCAAGAACTCCTTCGCGAAGCTCTTGAAGAGTGCATGTGAAGTGTGGTGGTTGCAGATAAACATTTGCACATCTCTTGCATGATTGATCACTCCTCTAATCCAGTCAATCTTCCCCATGTCCTTGAGTGCATTGTTCATGGCATGTACACAACATGGAGTCCACCAAATATGTGTGTAGGCTGCCTCAATAAGCTTCCTTGCAACTTTGCACACATGTGTTGCGTTTGTCACTACTTGGATCACATTTTGTGGCCCAACCTCCTTAATAGCATCCCTAAGGACCTCAAACTGAAAATTAGCATCTTTGCGATGCCTTGAACAATCAATTGCCCTGAGAAAGTATGGGCCCTTTACACATGTAACCATGATGTTGATGAGTGGACAATGACTAATGTCCATCCACCCATCCATAACTATGCTGCATCCAGAAGCCGCCCAACATGCCTTCATCGTCTCCATCAAAAGTTTGATCTTGGCATAGTTGTTATCCAAGATCGTGGTCCTCAATTTGTGCTCACCTAGTGGCACATATGATGGTCCTCTCCTCACCACCATCGACATCATCTTCTTATAATAAGGAGAACGAGCTACATGAAAGGGGATACCATTGGCAAAGAACTTGCCAATGACATCATCTATCTAATCCTCGAGCTGTACATTGAACAAAATGAAAATAAATTCAATAAGCACCTAGTTTCAACCTATTTTAAAAATTAAAACTCTAAATTTTAAATTTTTTAACGAGTTTCAAATTCTAAAACAAAATAAATTTTTTTTCAATCTTGAAGGCAAAATTCATTCCGCCCTCAAGATTCAACATAAAGTCTGATTTAGAAAATGAAACAACAAAAAATGAAAAAACACTAAAACAACAAAAACAATTACAATGGAAAATCAGAAAATAAAACAAAAAAACCCTACCTTGTGCTTGAAAAATCTCTTCAAGGTGTAGAATCTTCCACGTCTTCTTCTTGCTCCTTGTCACTCCTCTTTCACTTGCACTTCGTTCACTCCTCCAATCACTCTTTTCTCTCCTTTTCACTCGTTATTTGATGTAGCAAACAATGAGAAATGCAATTTTGAGTAAAAATGAAGCTTGGAGGGCCTTTTGTAGGCTTGGAGGGCCCTAGATGGGTCCTACCATAAATTAGGGTTCGAATGCAACCCAAAACAAAATTTACAAAGTTGCATTTTTTTTTGAAAAATATTTTTCATGCCATCCACCAGGGAACGTGTAGACGTCCCGGGAACAATCGAGGGACGCCTGGGTGTCCCCACACTGTTCCAGAAATGTCGGGCCATCCCTGCAATCTGGCGGCTGGGTGACATGTGGTGGCAGTGGGGGGATGCTCTGTCTGTGTCCCCCGCCCCCGGAATGCAAGGGTTTGGGGGCTGGGACGCGTCCTCGTGTAACACTGTAAAAATGTCAAAATGTAGTTAGGGGATGCCTCTATCCATCCCAAAACTCCTCATCACTCGAACTACTAGACTCCTTATGGGCAAGATCCGCCAAACTAACAACCAGCCTTGCATCTAAAGTCGTAGCTTCCTCATCAATTTGTGATGGCTCCTTTGGCTCTACACCCCATTGTGCTACTGGAATCTCTTTGTACACAACAGTCTTGCAGTCAATGAGATGCAAAGCACCATGTACAACTGCAAGCTTCTTTGTTGTCCTAGAGGTAAGTCTGTTCCTCTTAAGAGAGTGGATGAAGGTATAGGTAGACTAGTTTCTCTCAACAATTGAAGAACTAGAAATTTGAGATGTCAAAAAAATGGCTAGAGTGGTAGTCTTTGATTTTTTTCCATGACAGTTTCACCACAAAATTGGGTCCTCCTGTGCCATAGTTCCTATATCCATCTTAGCCGCATCAAATTAACCCCCAAGAGTGGCAAATTTGGTCGACTCAGTGCAAATCATGCTGGCAATATTAGCATCATAAATCTTATCAATGCACCTAAAGGCCCCCTGCCTTCACCTCATCGTCCTAAATCGTTGTAACTGTACCAGGCCTAGCCTTGTACCACTTAGGATTTAGGCATAGGCAGCCATATGCCAGAGAGTGTTAAGCTTGTCTCACATGTGCTGATTGATTGGCTGAATGTGCTCATTGTAGAATGCTAAATTGTGGTCCTTCACTCGCACGACAAGCCTCATCTGGTCAAGCATATAATTAATGCACTCATACACCTCTCCAAGGGTATGTGCGTCGCCATCCCCATATCTGATGACCTGGAAACCAGGGCAATAATGGAGACTATGTATTTTGCATCACTCCAAAACACATTACTCTTCACTATATACTTCACCTTCCTCCCTTGCTTTGTCTTGGCCTCAACCCATCAATTCCAATTTGTTGTCTTAACCATGAGTTGCAGTGCGTCTTTCAGCTCAATCATTCTCTCCAAGAGAATAAAATAGGATCCTTATCTGGTTTCAACAGGTTTCAAGAACTCCTTCGCGAAGATCTGAAGAGTGCATGTGAAGTGTGGTGGTTGCAGATAGACGTATGCACATCTCTTGCATCGTTGACCACTCCTCTAATCCACTCAATCTTCCCAATGTCCTCGAGTGCATTGTTCATGGCATGCACACAACATAGAGTCCACCAAATATGTCCATTGGCTGCCTCAATAAGTTTCATTGCAGCTCTACACACATGTGCTACATCTGTCACTACTAGGACCACATTTTGTGGCCCAACCTTTTCAATAGCCTCCCGACCTCAAACTGTAAATCAACATCTTTGTGATGCCCTATACAATCAACTGCCCTGAGAAAGTATTGGCCATTTGCACATGTAACCATGATTTTGATAAGTGGATGATGCCTAATGCCCGTCCACCCATCCATAGCTATGTTGCATTCAGACTCCATCTTGTATGCCTCCATCTTCTCCATCAAAAACATTGATATTGGAATAATTTTTATCCAAGATCGCGGTCCTCAATTTGTTCTCATTTGGTGGCACATATGATGGTCCTCTCCTCGCTGCCATTGATATCATCTTCTTATAATAAAGAGATCAAGCTACATGAAATGGGATGCCATTGGCAAAGAAGAACTTGTCAATGGCATCATCTATCTCATCTTTCAGCTACACATTGAACAATTCAGCTATGGGGTTACTTTGCAACTTGTGTTTCCCCTTACCCTCTCGTGATTGGGCCACAACACTTTAAGTGGACGAAGGTCCTGACACCATTCCTACGATCGTCTGCAATGCATGTGGATGGCTCTGCTAAACCTGTGTACTATGAGACAAAGTGGTAGGTTTTGCAATTGCACTCATTAGGAAGACCCCAAAGCTTGTTGAATTCAATTATATCTTTGACATTTGTAGCTTGTTCCAAAAAAGCACACGGTTACACACCTTTTCCTCGAATAAAAAGGAAGTGTGCTTTGACTTTAGGAATACTGGCATACCATTCTACACTACACATGTTGCATCTTCATTTCCTTGTGCCGCCACTTGTCCGCGATGTGCTTGGTATTTTTGTTGCAAACTATTTGAGAGGAGACTTGTGATCAAGAGGACCCTTAGCATACTCTGCCAATATTTTAGAGGGGCAATCTATAGTAGTTGGTGCACTTGCCATGGAAGTAGTTTGGGCTTCGGGATCAGCCCCATGGTCACCCCTCTCAGCGTCAAGTTCATATTTTGATTCCTTTCTACCATGAGTCCTCACTCATATTGTTCGAGTTCATTGTGACTACATTGCAAAAAATAAATTCAATAAGCACCTAGTTTTAGCCTAGTTTAACAAATTGGAAAACATAATTTAAAATTTGATGTTGAATCTTGAGGGCAAAATGTGTTAATGTTTTCAGATTCTAACAAGGAATATACAATCTATAGAGGTCTTCCAAGAGCTAAGCACAAGGTATGAATAAATAAACACAAAGAAGGATAGATAATACCCTGAAATCAGACTAAGGTAATGTCTTCAAGCTCCACAATGTGTCTTCTTTCAATGTTGATATAGCCCACCTAGGGCTTATCCAATTCTGATCCAATATTGTAAATAACTAGCACTCAGATCTGAATATAACCAATGCTTAGATTGATTCCGATCAGCATATATGCTATCAAGGTCTGCTCACAATATGTCGCCAATCTGCCCTGATTTGGCCTTCTACTAAATCTGACCTTGTAGCTTTGATATGTATAGTATTGATCCTTGTTATGTACCTATGATGCTGATCAACTTTGCTAAGTCTAGCTGATCACAAATTGGTCTGATCTTGATGCCTTAAGTTCGCTGTTGCAAGCATGATGTTGCTCATCCGAATGCTTGATCGAACCCTTGAATTCGCTCACAATATTCGCTTATGCAAGGTGCAAATTATCCTAAATATAATTCACTGATCTGCAATTCGCTCCTTTAATGAATTCACTGAGGCTTCCAATGTTGGTCTAATTCCATAATGCAAGACCACAAATTCGCTGCTAGTTGCTTGACCAAATCGCTCATCCAAAGATCTTGCTGAAGGAAGAAGGCAAACGTTATGTTTTTGGTTGCTTCTTACCTTCTCCAAGTTGCTCTAATATATGAGCTTATTAAGATAAGCTCTTGGCCTCCCAAGTTGGCCGACTTGGGTCCATAATAATAATATATTCTTTTATATTATTTGCACCATATTTAATTATTAAAATCAATCCTTAATAATAAATATAACCTTTTATATTTATTATTATTATCCAACCGATTTTATCATAATTAAATATATTAATTATTATTATTGCCACTTTGTCCAATGCCTTGATCTTTGCCGTAAAGGCCAAAACAAGAACACTCCCTCTTGGACTTGAGGAAAAGATCAACCTATAGATCTCCCATCTATAGTAGGACTCAAAAACATAACCACAATGGATTCCTTATCCAATAGTGTCATAGATATCACATCTATCATCTTATCAAACATGAAAACATAAGTCACACATGTATTCCATCAATCCATGATAATATCCCAAATATCAAGTACCAATGATATTCATCAAGTGCTCCGAGTATTGGCCTATAGTCATTACGACTATGATGTCTACCACATACTCAACCTTGAGTCTCATAGACTCAATCATGATATTCATCAATAACATACCGACATCAAGTCCATGATGTCATCATATCAAATCCATGATATCAAGAACATTGGCTTACCGAATACCATGTCCATCAAATCCATGATGTCACCATATACTCTCCTGTGGATCTATGATCTCCGAGCCTCAAGGACTCAACCGATATCAAATCCATGGTATCAACAACATTGGTCGAATATCAAGTCCATGATATTCACTAAATGCTCCGAGTAATGGTTTCCCGACATCAAGTCCATGATGTCACCATGTACTCAACCTGTGGATCCAAGATCCACTAGTCACAAGGACTCAACTGATATCAAACCCATGATATCAACAACATTGGCCGAATATCAAGTTCATGATATTCACTAAATGCTCCGAGTAATGGCTTCCCGACATCAAGTCCATGATGTCTCCATGTACTCAACTTGTGGATCCAAGATCCACGAGTCACAAGGACTCAACCGATATCAAACTCATGATATCAACAACATTGGCCGAATATCAAGTCCATGATATTCACTAAATTCTCCGAGTAATGGCTTCCCAACATCAAGTCCATGATGTCTCCATGTACTCAACCTGTGGATCCAAGATCCACGAGTCACAAGGACTCAACTGATATCAAACCCATGATATCAAAACCTGATCCATAACAAGGATGTTAGCCATATAAACATAAGAATAACCACATAAATCTTATCTTATGAAACCATATGACCAGTTTGCTATATATAACCAAGTGCAAACTAAATGTGTTCAGCTATAAAATAAGTTAATAACATATAATCATATGCCAACATATATAAATTCCCGCATGCCAATGCCAACATATTTATGTTCCCACATATCTAAAGTATGCCAATAGCATATTAATGACATTTAACCAGTTATGCTAATAGCAAGTAATCAGCTATGCCAAAAACAAATAATCAGCTATGTCAATCAGTTATGCCCATAACATATAATCAGTTAGATATGCAAAGAAACAACTATGCTAATCAGCTATGAATGTTCCCATACATATGTGCAAGCAAAGTATGCATCCATGCATAATGTATGCTCCTCATATATGCATGTCAAGGTATCATAATGTATGTATCCAATAAAACAGTTAATGTTCCCATACATATATACAAAGTGAAGTATGCAGTCCCACACATTCATAATCAACTAATAACAAATAACTAGCTCTGTCAAACAACCATGTCAATAGGAATGATCCCGCACATTCATACAATTAGAATGCAAAAAGTAAAGAAAGGAGTTTATACTGCAAAACCAGGTTTAAGTGAGCCCATGATTAAACTCTCTCTTAAGT
>MU223469.1:1543445-1558839 GCA_018584345.1 Thuja plicata
GTCCCCGGGACGCGCGGGGGACGTCTACGGCGTCCCCAGCCGTCCCTAGGACTTCCATCCGTCCCCAAGTCCCTGGGACTTTTCGCACTTTTTCCTAGAATTTGGGGACGGCGTGGGGACGTCCCCAAGCTGTCTCCAAGTCCCTGGGACGAAAACTTGGGGATTTAGGCCGGGGACGCGTCCTCGGGTAACCCTGGTCTTCTTTCAATGTTGATATAGCCCACCTAGGGCTTATCCAATTTTGATCCAATATTGTAAATAACTAGCGCTCAAATCTGAATATAACCAATGCTTAGATTGATTCCGATCAACATATATGCTATCAAGGCCTGCTCACAATATGTCCCCAATCTGCCTTGATTTGGCCTTCTACTAAATCTGCCCTTGTAGCTTTGATATGTATAGTATTGATCCTTGTTATGTACCTATGATGTTGATCAACTTTTCTAAGTCTAGCTGATCACTAATTGGTCTGATCTTGATGCCTTAAGTTCGCTGTTGCAAGCATGATGTTGCTCATTTGAATGCTTGGTCGAACCCTTGAATTCGCTCACAATATTCACTTATGCAAGGTGCGAATTATCCTAAATATAATTCGTTGATCTGCAATTCGCTCCTTTAATGAATTCGCTAAGGCTTCCAATGTTGGTCTAATTCCATAATGCAAGACCACAAATTCGCTGCTAGTTGCTTGACCAAATTGCTCATCCAAAGATCTTGTTGAAGGAAGAAGGCAAACGTTATGTTTTTGGTTGCTTCTTACCTTCTCCAAGTCGGTCTAATATATGAGCGTATTAAGATAAACTCTTGGCCTCCCAAGTTGGCCGGCTTGGGTCCACAATAATAATATATTCTTTTATATTATTTGCTCCATATTTAATTATTAAAATCAATCCTTAATAATAAATATAACCTTTTATATTTATTATTATTATCCAGCCGATTTTATCATAATTAAATATATCAATAATATATCCAATATATTAATTATTATTATTGCCACTTTGTCCAATGCATTGATCTTTGCCGTAAAGGCCAAAACATTAACAAAATGAAGAATGATTGCAATGTTACATTGAAATGAATGTATATCTATATTGCTAACAATAACAATGATATTTATGGTAGGAACAATCGGGCATTCAAACTCCTGATAGCTTTAACGAGTCTCACGACACACAAATATTCTCAATCGCTGTTGTCTCTTGGAGTGATGCAAATATAAGATGGTGCTATGCTCGATAGATATAGAGCTCTCACTAGGGAATATCCTCCTTACCAAGTGGGCTATCCACGTCACCACTGTCTTCTTCACAGTCTTAGATAGCATTCAAGGATACACAAAATAGTCATTGGTCCCACGCTATTATTGGTGACAGATACTTGAACTGTTCCGGTAATACATATTGATGTTGACTCCACAGACTTAATCATGCCTTCGTATTATTTCCGCTGATTGCAATTACCTGATGACTTCTGCTAATATCTTTAATTGCTAAACTTGGAGTAGTTGTCTCAAACATGAATCAATTAATAATGGTGACACTTCATAAGTCCCGCAATACGAACATAAAGCGTCCACTGTTTAAGTGAATGAATGAGTATGGGTTTGCGTTACTTTGCCAATATAGTGATCGCTTGTGAGTGGATATATGTTTCACTACTTTAATGAGAGTTATTTTACACCAATAGACATCCTTTTGAAATAGGCCGGAGCTTCAGTATTTTGGTCACAATTGTACCAGTTTGAATATATCATCGCTTTACACCCAACGGCGTCAGATGTCCGTCCTTAAACCAACTTATAACACTCGAACTTAGAAGGATCTACTTGAATCATTCTCCAATAACTAGCAAGAGAGTCGCACAGCTCTATTATAATATAGTCAGTGAGATTTACAACACTAGTGATTTCTTATTGCTGAAAGTATTTACATAGCCAATATAATATTATCGTTGATGCAAAGAATGAATTGCCAACAATATTCCTTTAAAACAAAATATTTGTATTTTCAGACACAATACAGAATATCTCCGGTTACATGGGTTATTACAAATTTGTCTTCAAGTTAAGACTTCACAAATTTGAAGATTGATGCACAGACTAGGGTGAGCCCGAGGTCACTGAAACTGCCAAACAACACCAATGCTGGTCATTGGAATCCGATGAAGAACAAATACCAAATCAATCCATGCTAAAGTTTCCCCAAGAGGTCGATACACATTATATATATATATATATATATATGAGAGAGAGACAGTTCTCATCCAATTGATGCAAGTCGGCCCATACACATTCAAATGAATGGTGCAAAAATAAAGATGGGGCCAAGCAGTGTGGTGTGAGCATAGAACCCGACTTTTATTAAAATAAGAATGATTTCCCTCATAAAAAGGGGACATTACATAGTTTGGACACTTGCCAGTTGGGAGTTTTGTTTGAATTACTTTTTTTAGACTTTTGTTTTTTGGCCTCTTGTCAAAGCTTTGATCTTCTCTCAGTTTCAGTGTGCTGTATCTTTAGTTTCAGGGTTTGGGGAGTTCTTTCTATTTTTAGCAAAAGGCTATTCTTCGTAAGTGCTAATTTTAGCACTTGGTCTCGGCTTCCTTTCTCTCTCAACTCAGTGCAATACTTTCAAGTTTTAGCCTTGGTGAGTTCTACTGTCAGAGAGATATTTCATTTTTATCACCAAGTCTTATAAATTTACTTAATGACTTAAGTGAGGGTAATGGATAATGAGACTCCCCCTTGATTATCACCTTGTAAAGTGGCGACTTTAAGTTGTTTTAAAAGGCAAGAATAGACTCATTAAGGGGACACCAAGGTATGGAGCTATTTTAATATTTTAAAAGATTATTTTAGTGCCTCCAAAGTAACGCCTAGATTTAAGGTAAATAAAGTAAAGTTTAATGTTATATTTTGAGAGTTCGAGGAAAAGTGGTTTTGGAGGGAAATGAATTCAAATTGAAAGAAGGTTTCCGTAGTTCTTCCCTCACTCTTTTTATTCTCATTTGAGCATTCATTTGGTTATGTTGATTATTGTGAAGATAATGTTATGCTGCTGGAATGAGCTCAAGGAGTTCTTTTTCTGGTTGAGGACGAAAACCCTCTTCCTATTTTGTTGGTTTCGGTGGTGAGAGACCCACCCTAGCTGGTTGGTGTTTGTGGGTCAAGATTTACAGTGATTTTAGCTTTGTGGGGATTTTGGATTTGAGGAAGATGATGTTTTTTAATGTATTTTGATGTGGGTATGGTTGTTTTGGTGTGTGGTATGTCCTTTTGAAGTGCTGTTCGAGATTGGAAGAGTTTTGGAGCTTTTTTTGAGTGTTGGGGTGTTTATTTTCAGAATAACAGAAAAGTGGATTTATGCTAATAATTCAGTCGTTGATAGACATATCAGTTTGGGCATTGATCTTTTGATTTACCATAGCTTGATAGCCTCTTTTGACTACCTATTTATGATGTTTGCCAAAAAAATTGAGTTTTAAGACAAAAATTGCCCCTACACATGTCCTCATCTTAAATCTGCATTATCATAGGTCTGCAATCTGTTTCCTGAGGTGTCCTTGCATTGCAAAATGGTTGGTTTATGAGAAAGAGCAGTTGGGAATTGATTGGCACTCGTACTAATTCTTCCTTGTGGAGCTGGAATGAGCTTGCTGCTCATTTTAAGGACTGAAAATGCATTATGTGGTCTATGAACAGGTCTGATATTAATTTCCAGAATATGATTGCTATTTGTTTATCAAATCTTTTTGATATTATTATTGTGTTATCATATGCTTGATGTGAAGAAAGACTTTGTCTTGTAATGATATGATATTTTCTATGCTAATGTACTGACTTAGTGGCCGATGGTGACAAATGTCCACTTCATCTAGTTAGTTGCAATTTCCTCTTCTTATTTATGCTAATGTACTGATTGAGTGAAGATGGTGACAAACCCCCAATTCATCTAGTTTGTTATTGAGAGCATTTGCACATGTGGGTTTATTACCATGCATGTAATCTGAAGCTAACAATCAGCAAGTTACCCCTCATTAATTTATATTTTGTATCATATATTTCAAAAAAAATCAGGGATTGTTATTACATGGCAAAGAAAGTTTGGCCATAAAATGATTGAGTGCAAAAATATATGAAACATCCTGTGCTAAATCTAGAAGACTTTCTCACCATTTCAACACTTTCTTCAGCAGCAGTGGGAAAATATTAGAACTTCCAATGCTTTTCTATCTTCCTCATAGTAATTGTTATTCCTTTTTGGATGACAGGTGGAGAATGACTCATTTAACCTTCATAGTAATGGAGTTAAATTTAGAGAAGTAGATGAATGAGTTGCCAGCCTGTTTTCTTGCATTCAACGAGCACTTACGACTTGACAAAAAATGAGAGTCAAAATGGCAGCAACTGCACACAGAATGTCTGTCCTTGGCAATGTCTCCAGCTCACCTAAATGGAGTCCCCACTCACAGGAACAAAATTGAAGAAATGCTTTGATACCATGTTTAAAATTGTAGAGCACAGAGAATGATGTAAACAAACTAAATCACGACTGCAGACCAAATAACACCAAGCAATCAAAATTATATATTTATGATTATTTGGGATACATTACAAAGCACTATACAAATGCTTATAAAGCATTGCATTGCCATGTAACTTGCCAAAAGTTCCCAATAGCAAGCAACCTCCATCAACTAACACATCTAACATCACTATGTCTCTATGGTTGTAACAATCAAAAATTCTACTAACATAATTAAAATAAAATTTTAACTTAAATTATGCCACCTTGTTTCAATTTTTTTTTTTTAAACTTCAATTACCGAATAGGAAAATTGAAATACAACTAACTTTCATTTTCCTAAGAGCATGAAAAGAATGATAGTTAACATTCAAATGTAGTTACTAACTGCTTTCACATGAAACTGAAATTAACTAACTTTCTCAGTTTACTTTCCAGGAAATAAATTCATATAAGAAAATAAATACTGCTTAAACAAATAACTTAACAAAACAGAACCTAAACATGTTGATCTTTATCATTTGATTCTTCCTGGAAATTTTGTACATCAAGGGCGAAAAAGTATTATCAGGGATTTTTACCACCCAAGGATCTTTAGATCGTGACTGACTGTCACCTGCACAACTTCGAGAGGAAGTAGCCCAGCCCTTCCCAGAAGTACACGAGTATGTTTCCATTTTCTTTCCATCCAAGACTTGGTGTAGAACCCACAACTGTCTTAGCCAGTCATCCTAAAGACATCCTTGCCTATTAGGTGACCTTCCTAGCTAGACGTACTACTAGTCCTAGTGACTGACGTATACTACGCATAGCATAGTACGCACCTTGGCCAAGGTTTTACAAGTACAAGCACATACCCTGTGCAGTCAATGCCACCACCAAACTCGTTCCATGGACCTCTTGGTCCGTAACATTGGATATCACAATCCTGATGGCATTTACCTTAGCTGGTAAGACACTATTAAAGTACTATGTTCTACCCATCCCAGGGCTGTATCTTAACCAGATTAGTCCATTACAGATTAAGGAGGTTCAACGGTTCAACAAAAGTCTCATAGACTGAGGTGCTTACACAAATCTGATTGTAATCTAGAGAGACAATAAAATAATCTAAAGGAACCCGAGAGGGCAGACCTTAACTGAAATTGTTTCATAACAGCTTAATCCTCAATGGTTCTGTCTTAACAGAGACAAGGAATCGACTACATTCACAGAGGTTAACAATTTTCTTTACTGGAGATAAGTCATTATTTCTTCAATGTGCACAAATCATAAAGACATGCTTGAGGATATACACATTACCCATAATCAAAACAACGTTGCATGCAGATTACTCTACTGCATTATGAGACCCAAACTTAGGCAGAAAAAACAATGCCGTGATACAGTTATAGAATGCCATCTAGCTGTGACGCAGATAAATGATGCTATGATGCAGATATTTAATGTCATGTTGCAGATATGGAATGCCATGATGCAGAATTATAATGCCATGTTGCAAATATATAAAGCCATGATGCAGATATATAATGCCATGTCGTAGATATATGACGCCATTACGCAGATATGTAATGCTGTGTTACAGAAATATAAAGCCATGATGTAGATATGAAATGACGTGTTGCAGTTATATAATGCCAAGCGCAAACATGCGTATTTATAAATTAGATAGACGATCATCATCACAACCATACCCACGATGCTAAACATTTATTCCAAATGAAATACATAACTGCTTCAAGCATTCAACATAAAAACCATCCCTCGAATTCAAAGAGCAATTATAATAAGAAGAGCACATGTCTGCTCGAATGTAAATTCAAGGAGAGATCAAGCCATAAGCAAAAATCATCCAGCTCCAAGCCGTAAAAGACAAGAAAAACTAAATGATGCTTAGCACTGCAATCCTCACACAAGCTGCCCTCTCCAAAAATCGCAAAGCAAGAAGAAGAATGAGCTCCCTTCGCCAGTCACCAAGCTCTTAGCTTGGTGTGGCAAGGTAACTTCTCCTTGCCAAGGTGGCAAGAGGGAGTTACTCTTGCCACCCCCGGCAAGAGCTTTCCCCAAACAAATCATACGCAAAGCATAACATCCGATTACTTTATTAATTTCATGAGAATGCAACATACAAACATATAAATGATAATATATATCTATATATGTAGGTATGCATAATATATATATATATATAAGATTACATAAACATAATGGTAATATTGCCAAACACACAGTACAAGGTAAACAAAAATGCTATTTTTATTGTCTTTGATCAGTAATGGGCAGCCATATTTAAGACTGCCGAACAACACTCTAGTAATTTAAATCCGCGAGCACAACCCAGCGTAGGCACAAGTCTGCGAGCACAACGGCCCAACAGGGATTTGACCTCACCAATGAAGTGTTTTGATCGCTGCTCTAAATGGGTCACCCCAACCAAAATTCTATATATATATATATATATATGTATGTATGCTTGTATCTGTACACACACATACATATATACATACATACATACATACATATATATATATGTATGTATTTATGTATGTATGTATGCTTGTATCTGTATATATGTGTGTGTGTGTGCGCGTGCACTTTTATTTGTGTGTATATATATATATATGCTTGTATCTGTACATCTATCTATCTATCTATCTCTCTATATATATGCTTGTATCTTTATATATATATATATATATATATATATATATATATATATATATTTTCAAAAGAATAATCAAATAAATATGAAACACAAGGATAATTAAATAATGATTACCAAAGTTGTTTAAATTGATAGGGAACTCAACGCCTAGGACAACTAGACCACCTAGACATCCAATTACCACAAGCCCCTTCCTAAGGAATTGACAACGGTCGAGGTTCTAGCTCGGATGGCATTCTTGACTTCCGTTCGCTAGTGTGCTTGTACGCTGATGATACTCTTTCCCCGCTCGCGGGATGATTCTCCTCCTACATCAACTGACATGGAAGGATTAGATATCCATGCCATTGTAATAATCGCATGCTATCATTATAACAGAAATATGCATCACAATTCATTTCCTATTTTCCACGAAAGAAGATACAATTCCTCCTAATATTATTTTCATTAACATAACAAAATTAATATTTCTATTCTCATTAGAAAGTCAACATAACCAAATTAACTGAAATCCATTAAACTGCCAAAGTCACATTTCACATGAAATAGTTATTATGGTTATAAAATAAAATGGTCATGAGGAAGGGATGTGACAATGGTGACTTTATTACAAAATGTAAACATTAATTTCCAACATGTTGCAGTTGAAAACATCTCATAGTTCACAATATAGGAATGGAATGATGCAAGGATTTAGAGACGTCAACAAAAACACAGACCCTAACATAGTTGTGTTTGTGATCATTTTCCTTAAGTGCGTTCTTACAAAAACACCATTGTTCCTGCCAACCTAATTAAAATTGGATTTCTTAGAACTAGAGGAAATCTGTAAAGACAAAACTTGAGAGGAACCTCAGTAATAGTCTCAGTCTTTTTGTTGAAGAAAAGCTTTCCCAGGCATAAATAAATCTGAATCTTGCCAAAGAGCCTTACAAAATTTGGATCCTCAAATCTAAATTGGATGTGAAAGAAACCTTTGGGCATCAGCAAAAAAGAAAGGCACTCAATCTTTCTCAAAGAGTGCTTAAACCATTGAGTAATCTTTACACTTAGTGGTCTTATTCACAGAAATCTGCTAATAAGGGATTTTCTTTCCAAGTCTTACAAGATTTGATCAATAGAATTCTCTGACAGAATTAAATCAGAGGGAGTCTCAGTCATTTTAATGAGAATATCCATCAAGAAGAAAGACTCTGGCTCAAGAATGTCATTATCCATTGTTGGCACAGGTGCCTCACTCACACTACTTCGATATCATTTTTTGAAAGGATATCTCATGTTGCAGCCCAAACATCCTCCTCTCTTCCATCGCCCTATTGAATATGCTGTTCTTTTTATGAAGCTAGAGGCACCTTGATCAAAATAGGATGGCTTTGAACAAAAACTTAATGTTGCCCAATTAACATCTTTTATTTATTTTGCTATTGTGAGGGTTATCAGATAACAGTCTTAGAATGGAAAAACTGGTTCAAGAGTTTAGTTATCTCAAGAAGCATGCCAATGTGGCTTGGCATAAGATCCTTCAGAAGCTGGAAGGGAAAAACTATAACCAAGCAAAGTTCATGAGAAAGAAATGCATGGTGGAAAGTAGTAAAACATTCCTCAAGATCACTAGCTGTGGCTATTAAAGTAATATTATAATATTTCGCTTGTAATGGTCATTTAAGTCATTTAGTTTGTTTTCAGTAGCTTTCTATTCTATAAGTCATTTAGTTAGTTTTAGTAGCTTTCTATTCTGTAAGTCATTTAGTTAGTTTTTACTGACTTCCATTTATGCCTTTAGTGTTAATGTAAGTAGCTGTGAGAGAGCTTATTTTACCTGTGTTGATTCTTCTCTTCGAGAGTTGTGGTATTGATTTCATCATTGCTGGGTATCTCCTTTAATGGTTGCCATTATGAAGTTCGAGTGTTTGCTGTTGCTGTTCTTCTGAATATCGTCTTCTCTTCATGTCATCGCATATGGTCTCTCCCATTTGGAGTTAATTATTATTCCTATGTCTCCTCTTGCTTGGCGGTTTATATTGTGTCTTCTTGTTTCATATTCTTCTTCGTGGAAGACCATGAGACTTCCGCGTGAGTATGGGAAAGGTTTCTTGGTTGTCAGTTAAAGACTATTCAGTTCGTATTCCTTTGGTGGATTCTTGTTTATTGAAGATGCACGTTCTGAAGTTGAAGTTACGCGGTCAATCTTTGGATACATTCTGATGTTCTTCAGTTCGGAAAATATACTACAGCATATTGCTTTCATTCCAGTGTGTGTTTTGGGTGGTTAGCATTGAGCATTCTGGGTATTTTAGATAGCTGATATATATATATATATATATATATATATATATATATATGTTTTGTGTATTGTGCTATGATCCATGGTGATTATCTCAGTCTTGTAAAGAAATCAGAAATAATCTTTGAGTACTCATTTTGTACGAGTTAAGAGTCTCACATTTTGGAGATATTGTATTCAGACTTTTGTATTCATATTAAAGTTTATTTTTGGTGGGCTGGGTTTTTCACCCTCGGTGAGGAGGGTTTTCTCAGGATAATCCTGAGCTCTGTTTAGTTTCTTCTTGTGTTTTCTTCTTTATAGTTATTTTATATTTCTGGTTCATTAAATTTATCATTTAGTTCTCGATTGTTTCCATTATGGAAATATCTTCCATAATTGCTTATCTAAGGAGTATTCCTCTCCTTTGTTAATACAATCGATTGTCATTTCATGGTATCAAAGCATAGGTTCTCTTTTGGCGAATTTTTTTTAATAAAAAATTCGTGGTCTTTACCTTAAAATTTCGAGGAAATTTTTAGAAGTTTTTTGCCCTTTTTAAAAAATAAAATAAAATAAAATCGTGGGTTTTGTTTGTAGAATTGGGATTTTGATTGATAGGAGTTTTTGATTGTTTTTTCAAACAAAATCAAAGGTTTCTGATTTGGCCTTTTTTTTTTAAAATCGTGGAATTTCTTCTTTGAAAATCATGATCTATTTTTGTTGAGGCAAGGGTGTTTGGACAATTTTTTTAAAAAAAATCATTGTTTTTTCTAGTTTGTGAAGGTTTTTAGGGCCATTTTTTGCAGATTGGTTGTGACTTCTGAGTGCGTTGTGGGTTTTTTATCTTTGAAAATTGCTACCTATTGAATTATGACGCTGTGATCTCTTGTTCCAAATTGCGCAGGGTTTTGTTTTCTCAAGCATATGGTTTTTTCGTGTCAGATCTTTGTGACAGCCCAAGGAATCAATGTGATGGTGCAAGAATTTTCCATGCGTCTCTATTCAAGGTTTATTTCCGACCCGCACGTTGTGATTTCTCTGCTCACGCTTCTGTAAAAATAACTTTGTCTTGGGGGTTTTTTTCTACAAATCACGACTGCAGATTTTTTTTGTCTCCACTTTTTTGAATGAAATTTGAAAAAGTTGTGGCTTTCCCCAGTTTTTTCTACCGTGTCTAGGTGATGTGACATTTTGGCCGAGGGTTTTTTCTTTTGTTTTCGTGGAAAGATCATGTCTCAGCACTGTGATCTGTTTTGCGCGACCTATGTTTACAACAATTTTTTGATATTTTGTACAAAATTGTGATTTATCAGGACTGAGGGTTTACAATGATTTTTCCTAGAAAATTGAGGGGCTTTTTGTGCACCTAGGGGTTCTAGTGCACATAGAAGTGTTTGCAAATTTTTTGAGTTTTTATCAAAGCTGGGTTTGCTTCAACAAGTGTTTTTTGAACATTTTTTTTATATAAAATCGAGGGTATTCAGATTTTTTGCAGGATTTTTTTAATACAAATCGTGGGTTTCAGTTTTTTTCCCTAATTTTTATCAACAAAAATCAAGGGTATTTGAGAAGTCGCATTTTTCTCGTTTTCCATGTCTTTGGATAGTGGGAACGATGGCTTCGCTACCCAATATCATGTTGGAAGGGGCTTACAGATTAAATGACAAGAATTATAATTTCCAAAAACAGTGCATGCTCACCATTTTTGAGTACCAGTGTCTTGTACCGGTCCCACAACTGTAGTTAAAGACTGGGACAAGTTCGATGAGCGTAATCGGGAAGTGATTATGCTACTTGTTAATGGGTGTTTTATGACCACACCAACACAAAATAAAGTGCCAACGGACACCCTATCCTTTTTTTAGCAAAGACCTCTCGTATACTAAGATTGCGAAGATATTAGAGGTGACTCCAAGGTTCCTATTGCGAACATGTGACTTTATGATGGATATGAGTTAGTTTGGTTTGATGTATGTTGGTAATCTACGGGGGACTTACATGATTCTTCAAGAAGACTCAGACAATTTTAACCTTGAAAAGTATACAAATGATTTGGCAATGAGAAGTACTCTAAAATCTTCCAACGAAATACGCTGAACGTAAAGAGGACAAGGGTTGAGAGATTCTATTCTAATCCCAATAACTTGAAAGACAATGATTGTTTAGGTGAAATCTACCACGCTTTGCTTCGCCAAATCAACTACGCAAAGGAGGCACAATCTTCCATGGTTGTGCTAAAAATTTTCACACCATCAAAAAACAATGCACATTCAATGAATGAAGTTAAGCATCTACATAAAAGGCTCAGGCCAACATTACATTGCGCTTAGAAATCATCTATTCGCAAAAGGTATGAGCAAATGATTTCGCCATAAAATAATGTTATCAATCTTGTTCATCTAACAACTTGAAACCAAATCTAATCTAGTTGAGGAACAAGAAACCATGCAAACTCCCAAAACAATGCAAGTAATCGCCAAACTTCAATGAGTTACATTTTATTATTCTGGTAGTTTATAGCAACAATTTCTCAAAGTTCTCTCTTTTTACAAGTGAGAGGGGCAGCCCCTTTTATAGGCCTCAAATTACAATAAACAATCAAGATCAAAACAGAATCAACAATTGAGATTTTGCCACACAAGCCCTAATCAGGGTTCGACCATTAATAGATTCCATGTCATAAAGGAGTGGTGCCATGTGGACCAATGAGAGCATAGGTTGCCCACTGGTAGGAGAGTGGGTCAAGTTGACCATTAATGAGACAAGATGCCCACTACATTTAATGACTCGTCGCCCAGACTAGCCTATTCTTTATTCCCTTTTTTAAATGCAGAGAATTTGTATATTACTATTTCTAGTTCATCCACAAAGATACTTGGCACAGTCTCGTGTTTGCACTCTATAACACACCCGTTGATGCTCTTCTCGCATTTTGGCGTTGATTTCTAAACTCTATGCATAATGTTTGAGAATATGGAAATATGCTCCAAGTAATCTTTTGAGAAAGATTTGGTGGCCAAGAATTCCTCCAGCTTGTTCTTCAAGCCATCTGTTGTCATCTCTTCGTTAGTCAACCTCTTTGTGAATAGTGCTTCAATTGTATTGAGGATTTCTTGCTAGATGTTCTCGATCTCTTTCGTCAATTGAGCCGACTCTTCATTTGATTTATTAAATAATTCCTTTCCTGTGACTATTGTCCCATACCCTCAAGGAAAGTCATATGCCTCATTTTTTCTTATCACTTCACCATCCATCAACGCGCCTAGGAATCTCCATCAAAGACCCCAAGTGTTGAATGGTCTCGTTTTGGTAAACATGAGTATCTTCCCATGCTTGATCTATGTAGTGTAACCTGCCAAGGATAGCTGGAGTTCTTCTATACATTTGAGCTAAATCCTCAATGAATTTAAATGCAACATCGTTAACATTCTTCATCCACCCTTTGGTGCCTTGGGGAAATTTTCCTCATTTCTTCAAGGTCGTTAGCTGATTCCTTGGAAAAAACTGTAGGGGGAACAAATGTCTGATCTTCCTACCTAATTGGATGTGTCAGGTGCTATAGATATCCGCACAAGGCTTTTTTCTCGCTTTTCAATCTTCGGTACTTTTCTTCCATCTTCATCTGTTCTTTCCATGCTTGGGTGGAATCATCAAACTCTTCCATCACTTGTGCCTTATTTGCATGTCCCGAGTCAACTATTGTCACATTATATTCCTCTGGAGTAATTTTATCCTTGACCTTGTCAGTCCTTGGCACTACTACATGTAACACTAGATCTTGACTCATCCCTAGTGATTGGAAAATTTCTTCACCTTACTTTTCTCCATTGGCTTACTTATTCGACTCATAAATTCCTGTAATTCTAGTGCGGGTTCAATCCCTTCCATAGGATCCTTCTCCATTCAAACCCTTAACCATTCTAGAGTGGCTAACTGTTGATCATGGACTTATAAGTTATAACTGTTCCTACTCCTGCATTATTTCCTCGTGGACTTCCTCATCAAGAATGGGAACTTCTGGATCTCCCAAATCTTCCACTAACATTGTGTGGAGGCATTCCTGGATATGAAGATACATTTGTGAAGGAGGTTCTTGCTCTTCATTCCTCTGCTGGGCAAATTCTCAGGAAGCATCGACACTTTGTGCTCTTACAGTTATTTTATCGTCTTCTTGTAACCTTCTTCTTGAGTTGGATCCAATCTTTTCATTTGTAAAGAGATCAACTTCCTGCACACTTGAGGAATTGCTAGGCGATGATTGTGTTACCTTCCTTGGTCTTTTCTGTGGAGGCCTTTCATTGGGGACATCTTCTCTTTTCTTTGCTTGCACATCCTAGACAATACTCTTGTAGTAAGGAATAAAGTAATATTGTATTAGACTTAGTTATGTTTTGTTGGGAGGGTAGTTAGTAGCGAGGAGATGCGTCCGTTGGTTTCCCCAACCAACCGACCTTGATATAAAGACTTTGATTTATTGTTGTGGGACTTATAGTTTGATGGTATTAATAAAGAAATAACATTTCCTCGCCATCTTGGTATTCTGGTATGTTACTGTGTATTCCATTGGTATTGGTAAATGTCTTGTTGGTATCACTGAATATATGTTGTATTGTTTTGTACATTGTGGAATAATAACCATTCTACATTTTGGCGCCGCTGCCTAAGTCCGGACCTGGAGGTCATAGAGAAGAGGGAATACCAAGGGAAGATCAAGTGACACGAGATTTGGTGGTGGCTTGGAAGTGCCGGTACGTGCGAAGGGAAGCCGAGAGAGAGTGAAATTTCGGTAGCACTAACGGTGTAGGATCTACCTTGCAGAAGTCCTCGACTCTTGGCTAGAAATTTGGTCCACTCAATAAATTCATGCCCCTGCTTCCAAACAAATATCCTAAGCGCAGGCCTGGAGAAGAAACTAAAGAAGAAGCCGCCCTGCGGATTCTTGGCCAACAACAACAAGAAGAAAGACGTCGCCGCTTGAGAGGATTGGGGAACTAGTCTCTAAGTGAAAGACAACTTGACGAAAGCCTGATTGAAAACACCATAGAAGGAATAGCCAACTTGGCCATTTCAGAAACATTGAAGGAAGGAGGGGAGAATCCTGAAACCCCTGCTAGGAGAGAGTATCGGGAGGAACACCACTCCGCCCCCACAGAGGAATCACAAGGAGAAGGAGAGAGCACTAGTTCGGGAGGGAGCGTCCCGGCAGGAGGGAGCATCCCGACAGGAGGGAGCGTCCCGGCAGGAGGGAACGTCCCGACATGAGGAAGTGTCCCGGCAGGAGGGAAAAGAGTGGCAGTAGTCAAGCAGAAACTTCCCAGATTTACTGGAGAAGGGTCGGATGACCTGGCCCGGCACTATAAAATGTGTATCACCATATGGCAGGCCAATGGAGAAAATGATACAGATGAATGGTTAAAAGCCTTCCCTGCCACACTAAGAGGGATCGCTATTGATTGGTACACAGACTTGGATGCTGCCCAAAAAACCACATGGAAGGATCTCCTTACTGCCTTTGAGGTGGAATTCAGACTCCTATGAGATGACGACGAGATAGTCACGGAAATCTATGATACCAGGCAAGGGAAAAACGGGTCAGTTAGGGGTTATACCAGGAGACTCAAGGAATTGATAGGAAAATTGGATAACAAACCTATTGAGGGATTGAAAAAAAGATGGTTCATTGACGGGCTAACCTCGTCCTTGAAACGGAAAATGAAGATAGTACCACCATCATCCTTCGGAGAGGCATGCACCTGAGCAATGGACATCGAAAGTGAAAATGAGACTTCCAAAGCTAAGAAGCACGAAAGCGGGAGCGAGAGTTCAGAAGAGAGTGGGGATGAGTCCAAGACCATCCAGGCCTTGAGAAAAGACATGATGCGGTTGATGAAGGAAATTACTGGAAGTAAGGAGGAAAAAAGAGAGGGGAGGGAA
>MU223469.1:1560728-1573559 GCA_018584345.1 Thuja plicata
AAGAAATACATCCTATATGTCACTTAGACATAATAGAAGAAATAAAAGAAAAAGCAAAAAGAAGTCTTTTGGGAGAAACAATAAAAGCCAACCCTAACATCTACGGGTCTTATAAAAGACTTAGGTGCCATTTCCCAATTCACAAAACTCGACAAAACAAGGTACAAGCTTGCAAGCCGTACGAGCTCAAGCCAAGAAGAAGCGTATGGACAGAAGGTACGTGGAAGAGCGTACGTGGGAGCACAGAACAAGGGAGCCGTACAGTAGACCAGCCCGGGTACGGAGTTCTGACAGACCGTACGGAGGAGGAAGACATCACAAGGCCGTACAGACTAGACTGTACGGGAGGTGGTAGATGCCAGTACGGATTGGACCGTACGAGAGGCCGTACGGAGGAGGACATCAAAGTGATGTACGGACTGCAAGGCCATACAAGTGGCAGGGCCGTATGCTGCACTCAGGAAGGCTGTACTCAAGCAAGTTGTATGCCAGAAGGAGGCCGCACGCAAGGTAAAAGAGGCCGTACGAGTGGTAGGGCCGTACTCAAGTAGGCCGTATGCTAGAAGGAGGTGGCCGCATGCAAGGCTGTACGCCGTACTCAGGAAGGTCGTACTCAAGCAGGCCATACGCCAGAAGGAGGCCAAGGTGGAGGAGGACGTACGCAAGAAGGAGAAGGGCACTCCATGGATAAAACGGTCGGGGCAAAATGACTTCCAAAAACATCTGAGGGATCAAGCCAGATTGGAGAAGACAGTTCAGAAGAGGATGGGACCAGTACAAACACATCTTCAGACTCCCAAGAGGAAAGAATCCGCTTTGGCCACCTGAAGGGCACACTTGCACACATTGGTTTTTTACCATCAGATACACCTGAAGGACGTACCATCAACAGTACGATGGAAGGCGCCCGTACCACTCCTAGTATAGAAGGTGTCCGTACCACTCCTAGTACGGAAGGCAGTGCATAGGTCTGTACCAAGGAGGACAACTGTATGGAGAAAAGGGAAACTACACAGGGTGAGGACACGGAGGAGGACATACTTGCAAGAAAAGGACCTGACAAACCGGATGAAGAAGGAATGGGAAGAGGAGAAGGCTATGTGGGAATCTAAATGGAAGATGGGAGGAGCTGGCTTGGACTAAAGCGAAAAAGATGGATGCATTAAGGGTGCTCCAAGGAGTTTCTTTTTTTTCTGCAATACAGTCGTCTGGAAGACGACTTCTTTCTTTTGGGGGGGATATATGTAGTAAGGAATAAAGTAATATTGTATTAGACTTAGTTATGTTTTGTTGGGAGGGTAGTTAGTAGCAAGGAGATGCGTCTGTTGGTTTTCCCAACCAACCGACCTTGATATAAAGACTTTGATTTATTGTTGTGGGACTTATGGTTTGATGGTATTAATAAAGAAATAACATTTCCTCGCCATCTTGGTATTCTGGTATGTTACTCTGTGTATTCCATTGGTATTGGTAAATCTCTCATTGGTAAATGTCTTGTTGGTATCACTGAATATATGTTGTATTGTTCTGTACATTGTTCTGTATCGTCTTCTTGTAACTTTCTTCTTGAGTTGGATCCAATCTTTTCATTTGTAAAGAGATCAACTTCCTGCACACTTGAGGAAATGCTAGGCGATGACTGTGTTACCTTTGTCCTTGGTCTTTTCTGTGGAGGCCTTTCATTGGGGACATCTTCTCTTTTCTTTGCTTGCACATCCTAGACAATACTCTTCCCTTTTCCACATTCTACCTGTTCTTGTGGAGTCTTCCTTTGCTCGACTCCAACTTCCTGATGATTCCTTGGTTACAGCATCATGGGGCTCCCGATCTCCCATTATGTCATAAGTCGGGCAAACATTATTTGTTTTCAACTTGCGGATTTGGCACTCAACCCACCATCTAGTGAATTTTGTGATTGGCCTGTAAAGCGAATCAAGAGATATGTTATTTCAGGTCCAAACCAATTGGGTGGCTGAATAGACTTATTCTTCTTTCTCAAAATTAGGTTGAACTACGTTAGAATCCTCTTCTACTTGATTTGGCATTGGATAGATTCTATATATTCTGATCATCTTGAGTGGTATTTGGGAGTACATCCTCTTCTTGATTTCATAATCATTTGCCCAATAGTCTTCAAGCTACATCCTGTGCTTGTATTTTCTGCTAGCGATCATCCTTATTCTATCATAGGGGTCAAAATACGACCTTGCTGTATGAAATGAGAGATGGTAAAGTTGCAGTTCTTCTGCTAACCTTTTTGTCGTTGATAGTGATGGGCATACTTCATTAGAAATTTCCATGATGATTGGGAATTAAAGTCCACCCTTCCTCTTCTTCTGGATTTTATCATAAGTTGTCAATTGCCTCGTCACATCCAACAACACCATCTTATCAATCGGGTATCTCGGAAGCCTGAAGGGATAGGAAGAGAATCCTTGGAGTAGAATATAAGTGAATGTTGGGAATTGGATGAACCATGAGCTGTACTTTTCTATCAATTTTATTGCTTCTTGTGACAGTCTCATGTGAAAGCCACCTTGAAGAGGTCTAATAATATGCATGGTGAAGGCGTCATTGGATCTTAGGAAATCAATAATATTATACAGGTGCAGTTGAGGATAGCATTTGTACACCATAATTTGTCTTGGAACACACCCTATGGATCTCTTGCATCTCAAACCTTCATATCTGGTCAGTCTCGTTAATATATATATATATATATATATAAAATGTAGGTGCTCATGTAGAAAGACTTGGAATGTTTCAAATTTCTCAATTGCTCATCCAGGTTGTCACTGATTAATCTTGACCAATCCACAATCTTTACTTCATCTGTCACTTTTTCAATAAAATAAACATTCAAAAATGACTAATTGTGGGCATCCTATGATTTGGCTTAGCATCACCACTAAGTCACTTTATTCCTATTTGAAGTCCATCCAAACAAGTTGCTTAGGCATCTTGGAATGACGAGGCTTGGACTTTTGCATCAACTTGCAGTTGATGAATTCTGCGCACCCATCTATTCCAGACTCATAGAGCCTTAAGCCCTTTCTTGTATACCATTTAGTGATATGTTGGAACCCCAAATGCTTCAACAATTGCTTCCAGGGTGAGATTTGCCAACAACTTGCCATTTGAATTCATATTTGGTCTTTGCTCGTAGTTATTATACTTTGCATATTCAAAAATTAAAACTGGACATTGGATAGCAGGAGGGAAACCGATTGCCGTCACAATTCCACTTCTGGTTAGTTTCTTAGCTAGGAATGATGGAGATGATGGAGAATATCCTTGATGGCCAACATTCTTCTTCTGAATTCATCCAGATTGAGAGATCCTAGGATGGTGTTGCTGACTTCCTTCCACTTTTGACATGATTCGCGACTCTGGAAGAAATCCTTTGAGCTCATTCTTAATTTGTGTCTGTCTTGACATGCTTGCCGCCTTTGACTCTGCCATTTAGCTTCCTACAAGACAGAAATAATTAACATAAGAATTGCGTCCAAGAATTTTTAAATCTATCATAAAAGCAATTCCATACTTCTCAATCCAAAGTTGGAATGATCTTGAACCTTGGAAGAGGAAAACTTTTAAACTCACTCCAAATTGCTTCTCTTCCTCAAACCCAATTGCTCTTGCCTTGTATTCCTCAACCTGTGATGTGAGAAATGAAAATCCACACTCCCTTATATAGAGAATTCGCCCACCAGCTGCTAAGTTGGCACTGGGGTAAATTTCGCAACTTCATTCACTGCTTCCTAAAATATTCTTCTGGTTTCTATCTTGGGGGAGAATTTGACTTGTCATACCGATGGCCCTATGTGTTGCTAAACAACCATCCATTCTTTGATTACCATGCGTTTAAATTCATTTCTTCGCTATTCAATGTTGGGCGCAAATTAGACACGGTGAAGAAATTTTCCCACACTTAACCAAATTTCGTTGCTACATGCAATTTTTTCTTGGGCGCACTTGAGATATGGGAAGGGATTCCTTACTTAGTCGAATTTTAACCATCCCTTGTAGCTTTTTCCTTGGGCGCATATGAGATATAGGAAAGGATTTTGAATTTTGGGGAAATTCCTTGCACTTAGTGGAAATGCGCTCCTGGGCGCATGAGACATGGAGGACGAATTTTGCATCAAGGAAGAATTCCTTGGGACCTAGGAATTTGTGCCCTTGGGTGCCATTTGGGCTTGAAGGATGAATTTTTCATTGTGGAAGAATTCCTTGGTTGGGGAAAAGTAGCGCTCCTAGGCGCAAATGAGACATGGAGGAGGATTTTTCGATTTGGAAGGAATTTATCGCACTCTAGGAATTAGCGCCCATGAGCGCTCTTGAACCTTGGAGAACGAGTTTATGAACTTAGACGAATTCCTTGGACTTGATGAATTCCCTCTCCTTGGTTCACCTTGAGGGTGGAGGAGGATTTTCTCCACAACCAAATTTTGATCATTTGCCTAGCTGCTCATTCCACTAGACTTAGAACTGGATATTCTCTATTTCTATTTGTCAGTGCTCACCTGTTGCCAAAAATAGACCTACTAAAAATAGTAAGTTTGTCCAAGCACAAAATTAGGCTAATCAGAGAGAGTGAAACATGCTATATGTAGTAAGTTCATTCAAACTCAAAATTAGGCCAAATGGAGACATAGTGAAACTTAATAAAAATAGATATTACTAAAAATAGTAAGTTCATTAAACTTAAAACTCAATTGGTAGGCCTTTTGAAAGCCAAATTCCATTATCCTTCAATCACAAAACTTCTTTTCTTAGAGTCAAAGGCAAACAACACTTGATTCCAAACTTAGCACAAATCAAAGCCCTCCCAAACACTTGGAATTTTGGGAAACTATACCAAAACTACTAGGAACTAAAAGCAAAGACCAAGTGGGCAAAAACGTAGGGGGTCCCCATTTGCAATGGGGTGATGTGGGAAAAAGTCACAACACTACTTAAGTTATCTGTCACCGATGAGATGCTTCTATAAGTGCTGTTTGGCAAAATTGTTGCAGAGATTTGGAGTCACTTGAAGAATTTGCACTAGATGTCAGATAAAGGCAGAGCTTTCTTATATGTTGTTCTCGATTATGATGAATGACTAGATGTCTTTGCAGGATCATTTAATGAAGATCAAACACAATCATTATCAATTCGAGGCCATTGGTTGCATACCATGATTGTATGAACATTTCATCAAAAGTCTCAACATCACCTCTACCAATGCTGATTTGAAGTTCTACGCAACAAGCTCTTACAACAGGACCAATGGAAGCAGCAGTTTGGTAGCAACAATGAGATAAGCAGTGTGGAACATGCTTTTACTGCCAAGGACAAAGGCAAAGGCAAGCAAAAAGCACAAGGCAAACATGATTTTAAAGAATCCAAAATCTATCACATGTCACTATTGTGGCTTGGCAATATGAAGAAGTTTTGCAGAGAGTGGTTGGCTGATCAAAAATCCAACCAGGGAGAGTCCCAATAGCAGGCCCATGTTGTAGAGCATTCAGAGGAGAAGGGGTCAGCTTTCGATGCATTCGTGGCCAAAAGACTAGTAGATCATGACAAGTCTTTTGCATAGTAGTTAGTAGAATGACCATTAAGGGAGGGTATTAAAGTAATATTTAGCTTATAATGGTCATTTAAATCATTTAGTTAGTTTCTAGTGGCTTTCTATTCTGTAAGTCATTTAGTTTGTTTGTAGTAACTTTTGTTTATGTTTTTAGTTCTCGATCATTTCTGTTATGGAAAGATATTCTGTAATTGCTTATATAAGGAGTATTTCTCTCCTTTATTAATACAATCAATTATCGTTTCAGCTGCATTGAGAACCTCTGCAGCGTTCTCTGTAAAATAATACTTGGAATACTATCAGGATGATGGAGAAAAGATCAATGTCATGCTACAAGAGGAGGAGGATGAGATTTACGCTGCAAAGGCTGTGGACATGAGGAGCTTTAAATTGATTTCACACTTATATTATGATAGTTTTTGGTGTTAATAAGTTGCTCAAAGTCTTTATACCTACTTTGGTCTTTCTATTTGTTGTGCTTGTATTTGAGATTGTGTATTTTGATAACCACGGGCATCTATTGATTTGTACTTCCATTATGATCTCAAAAACATCTTAGCGAAGTGGAGGTTTACAAGGTAAGTTTGTTTAAGGAAGTGGAGCTTTACAAGGCAAGTTTGTTTGTTTCTGTGTGAATGAAGGCATACTGAACTGAGGATAGAATGTGTGGGAGTGTTTTTAAAATGTGTAAAATAACAAGCGAACTGGATGAGTTAATTATATTATCTCACTTAAATTGTTTTTTTCCTTCCAAGAGGAGTCATTCTAATCAACTTCTTTCTGAAATAATAGTATGATATTCTAAATATCTCTGAAGACAATTAGGGTTTCAAGTTGTTAGGGTATGGTCAGGTAGTTTTCCAAATGTTTTTTGGTGTTGTTGCATGTGCAAAGTTTCTGTATATTTACTGTAGTTTTTAATTTTTTAAAGTTTTGCAATGCTTCATATGTTTTGCAAATTTTCTGTGAATATAAAATCAGGTTTTTTATCTTCCAATCACTTTTTTGGGATGCTATCTGCAGGTGGAGAAGATGAAGGAGATTGCAAAAATCAAAGCTAAAGAGGAGAAACAAAGGCTGGAATCAGAGGTATGGCTTGCACTCTTCAAGCAGAACGCTAGGAAGAAGACCGAGAAAACTAAAAGAAAGAGGGATATAAGAAAATGGTACTGAAAAATAAAATGGCAAATAAAAGTCAGTTTTGTGGGCTTTGTCCTGGTTTCATTTCTTATCTTTCTCAAGGTAACATAATTCATGGTTAACAAAAAATATGAGGGTGTTGAAATCACAAAAAAATGTAAAGACATAAATTGGGAAATTGCGAAAATGAACTTATTAATCAGTAGTAATTGACATTTACAAAATTTCAAAGTTTTGCTTTCAAGGACTTTTTTTTTGTACAAAAAAGCTAATTCCCAATTTTCTGAAAAGCTTAATTTCATGAGTTTTAGGTAAATTTGCTTATATCTATTTTTCTGTTATTATGTTTTTTTGCATCCTCATTCTATTTATTTTTATAATTTGTTTTCTTCTATTCAATAACCGAAGGAGATCTTTTGGCTTATGTTTTGCTAGATCCAAATAAAATTACTTTTTTTCTTGGTTGGAGTTTTTTCCTGCTAGGGCCTTTCCACATAAATCCTCTGTTATGCCATGCCTTTATCTTGCTGATTTGTGCTTCTTTGCTGCTATCTTATGGTGATATATTTTATTTATTGTTGTTATAAGTTCACATAAGCTGTTAAGCATGTTATGTTGGCTGATTTTTAGCATCATAAAGAAAATGGATTAATTATGGTAATTCCAGATTAAGGTTAGTTAATTTCAGATTTGCATACAAATTTCAGATTTTGATATTGTATTACTTAAGTGTGGTATGTCACCAATTGATGTTATAACTTGAGAACATAGCATTAATGTTAATTCATTGGATAGAGATAGAAAATTTCTCAACGACTCCCTTGTAGCCTTCACTTTTGAAAAAAACAAATCAACCTTCAAGACTTAGCAATGGTAGCTTGGAGGAAAAATAAAGTTTTGGTCTTTTGTGTTTGTCAAATGAGTTGAATAAAGTGTTATGTGCTTACCTTAGGATGAGTAGATGCTTTTAGGTTAGTTTTTAAATTTATTTAAATGTTTTTTAATAAAATTTTGGGCGTCTAGTAGTGGTGGGTGCCCTTGGTTTCGCTTCGGTACATCTTGGGTTTGCCTATGGTATTGCCCAGACACTTGGGGTGTTTAGGGACTGGATATATTGTTTCCTCATTTGTTTTATATGCTTTTTCATAACATTTAGTAGAACTTGAGCCTAAGGGTCTTATACTAGTAAGGTTGATATCTCTTGGCATTCAATAGGTATTTGTCAAGGTTATCAGGGGAAGGGGGTACTTGGAGACTCTAGAGATTGGTACCAGTATTGCTATGACTAATTTTCAAAAGTAGGAGATAGGGATACTTGGAGATGCCAATTGTGTTTAGTATAATTTAATAATTTATAGAAATTATCATGACATAGAACTTTGCAAACAAGAACAATGGTAATGTTTAACATTAACTTCAGATACACAAAAGTCAAATGCCATTGTGTCAAAGAGTCAAAGAGTTCAAAGCTCACAATACATATTTCCAAGGTTTACCCCAAGTTTCCAAGACGGGGGCGACATGGGATGGGGGGACAAGTTTCCTGGACAACAATTTTTTTTGCCAATTTTGGGGACGGCAAGAGGCTGCAAAGGGGACGGCTATATAAAATATAGGGAAAATTCAAAATATATAGGGAAATTTGCATATATACATTATATTCATATGAAAACATGGATAAAGCATGCCATTTATACATTATAGAACCTTAACGTACAACATTTCAATACTCAACTCGTATGAGATCATTTCAATACTCAATATGCATTCATAATTCTGAATTCATTGTCAAGTAGAGTTAAACTTTTGTCCTACATTTGAGCAAGTAGAGTTACAGTTTTGTCCTACATCTGAGCAAGTTGCTGACATATTCACAAAAGCTCTTCCTATAGCCAAATTTGTGAAGTTAAGAACTCAGTTGGGCCTCCTCCCCGTTGCTCATTCAGGGGGAGATTGAAAATTGCATGATCAATGGCTTTTCAGTTTCACAATGTGGTACTTCAGTTCAACAGCTTCAACGGCAGACAAAAGGCAGTTTTAAACTGCCTAAGACATGCATGAGTACATAGAACAGTCCTCGTAGACAATTTACAAGATCAAAGAAATGAAGGGAAGGTATCCATCACAAGGATGCAAGTGAAACTCATCAAGACATGGAAAAAAAGTCAAGGGGGCAAGGGACAAGTCCTGAAGGAGACAGTGAAAAGTGACAAATTCATAAGAACTTCAAGACTTGTATTCTAAGGTAGCACGGCTATAACCAAGAGAAAATTGCAGTCTTTAGGCAAATTTTCATGACAAAGACAAGTCTGTGATGAGAGTTCTTTATGCAAAGGTTGAGATTGTTATCATTCACAATGATTCCATGAAAAAGAAAGTAGAGCTCTGAGATAAAGCATTAGGTGAATGAATATTAAAGTCCCATGAAAGATAATGATATTATTTAACGGCAGTTTGCAATATGGGTTTAAATGGGATAAGTCAATTTCAGTATGAAAGACAATGAGATACAGAGCAATGTATAGAAGCCACTATGCTCTTTTAATCAGACAAAAGGCCAACATTAGAAAATGATTATATCATAGTCATAGTGCCCAGGAGCAGTGATGTATTAAGTTTTAGAGGACAGCACTAATATGATGTTGGGTAAACCACAGTCTTGCTTTTATGTAGAGTGAAAGAGCAAGGTAATGGATCCTAAATGTGATAGTTTTTCATCAAGCCAAATGAAACTGATTTCTATTACTTGCAAGTGCCAAGGCAAGGAAGCATAGTGCACAAGAAGGATGGAGACCATCATGATCAAAGGACTTTTTTGTAGCTTGAAATAGCATGTGACATATTGAAGGCAGTTCTTGGAATATGTAAAGAGATGATAAAGGTTTCTAGAAGTGGACAGTATTTGTGAAAGAGCAGTGGCATGTAATACCAAGGAGGTCATAGCTACATGCCAATGAACAGTAAACAGCTGAGCAGCATAACGATAGTCATGTATGGCAATCACCCAACAAAAGAGAGGCTATAATGACATAAAACTGAGTTACTACATGAGCAGTCCTACAGTCATGGTGCGATAGTTGTGGCGTGACCTATTAATGAATACCATAGAAGACAGCCATGCAAAGAAAGGGAAGATCACAGTGGAAAAAAGATATGAGAGGTATGTTCATGCTTGTTTTGGTCTCATGGATTCTTCGAGTTGCTCAAGGTGAGTAGTTAATGCAAGTAAAGAACAAGTTGCGTGTGGATACAAGACAATGAAGGCAAAAGGGGAGACATAATATTGAGGGCATATTGAAGACAACTGAAAGAGTGTATAAAATGCAGAGGAAAAGAGTAGTTTTGGGACTCTTAGGTGTCATTTTGACATGTGTGAAGATGCCCAATGGATATGTATACATGGGGGAATCAGTTTCAAGCAATTATGACACATTTTAGATCATTTTGAGGGTTTTTAATTGCAATTTTTGTTTTCATCCGACCCCAACACTTCTCCAACCTACAAAACCTTGAAAACACTTGCCATATGATCATGGGAAGGAGTTGCAGCAGTCAAGGAGAGAAAATAGGGCAGTTTGAAGACTTTTTCAAGTGGTAGAGCAGAAGTAGGAGACTTTTTGACCCAGTTTGAGTCAGTTGAGAGCATATTGGAGCTGTTTGAGGAGCCTTATCTATGAAAGGGGTCAAAGTATTTTCTCACCATTTTTCAACACTTTTGAAGGCTCAGAAATGTGAACAACTCAGTTGGACGCCCAAGGAGGTTTGACGAAACAAAATTGATGTAACACGTCTTCTTTTGCCTTTATTTCTTCACACATGTTCCTTTCTCTTAGAAGGCTATTGCAATCTATAAAGCACAGCTTTTAGGCCTCTTTTTCAGTTAGTTCTTGCTGTTTTAGGCCAAGTTTTTAATCAGAAAACAGTTCTCTCTGGTGTTATAATGGAAAAAGACTCAATTTTGAGATCTGTACAGCTGTTTGTAAACACCTTTTGATTAATGAAGAAAGTTTTTATCTTCTCTAATCTGCCCGTGTCTGTAAAAATGAATGATTGATTCTTTTTTTTGCAGTTTCATGTAAATCCTTTAAGTACGTCTCATTTCTTGAGCACCTTATGTAGAGATAAATGCATTTCATACAAGTTGTAGGCTATGTCATAGGTTTGGTGTAATGTCCCCTATCGGGACTTTATTTTATTTACCCTAAAATTCCCAACTAGGGTTTGGATTGGGCTCAAAAATGGAAATTTAACTTAGTCTCTTGATTAAGGACCTGCAATTAGATTAGTTATCAAAAGATAAACATATAATCAAGTTACAAATCATAATAGTCATATAGTATATGTGGGATTCCTTTGAGGCTTTATCCAATGACACATCCACACTATGAAGCCCACATGGGGTCATACAAGGTACCTTGAGCCTATCCATTGAGTTTATGGGCACGAAAGTACATGCGTCATTTAGCCTCCTAAGGGGCACAAAAATACATCCCTTGTATCGGCCTCAATTGGGCACGAAAGTATATCTGTTGCATCGGCCTCCGGAGGGGCACGAGAGTATATCTGTCATTTGGCCTCCTATTTAACTTGAATGGACCGCTCAGCTACTTGCTCGCCTTAAATGCCCACATCTCCCCTTCATAATGGAATGGGAGATTAGATGAAGCTTTTAAGGAATCATTACATCTACTCTATTATGCATATGTAGAATTATATCAAGTACAACAATGTATATATAACAGTAGCAATATAATATTCTTCAATAATGACTCAGCCAAGAAGTAATGCATTATATGTCATACCACACTATTTAGAGAGATATCTAGGCTGCTGGTTAATATATTTTTATATGAATTTGAAGGCTCTTCTCAATGCTTATGAGTGTACTTCCATGGCTTTTGACCATTCATTTAACTTAACTAAATTTTAATTATTTTTAATTTTATTCTTTTACATTTTTTATTTAATTATTTTTAATTTTATTCTTTTACGTTTTTGATAAATACTTGCAAGATCAAGGTTTCAAAAGAGGTATAGTAGACAACAATCTCTATTTCAAAGTTAATGATGATCATCAATTGATTGTTGTGGTATATGTAGATGATCCAAAGATGAATAGAATGTTGTGTCAAGATTTTGCTTAGAAGATGCAATTGAAATGTCTTTGTTAGTTGAACTCTTTTTCTTCCTAGGATTACAAGTCTCAATTTAGCAACGGAATCTTTAGTTCACAAACCAAGTATTCTAAAGAGATGTTAAAAAGGTTTAGAATGGAGGATTGCAATCTTGTAAGTACTACAATGGTTACAATGCGTAGTTTAAGTAAGGATGATGAATCTTTTGAAGCAAATGAAGTCTGTACAGATCTATGATAGGAAGTTTGCTTTATGTGATAGCCTCAAGACTATATATTATGCAAGTAGTTGGGATGGTAGCAAGGTTTCAAGCAGCTCCTAAAGAGATACTTGTACAAGCAGTGAAGAGAATCTTCAATTACTTAAAAGGAACCTTGGATTTTGGCTTATGGTACCCAAGAGGCGAAGGCTTCGCCATAAGAGCATATACAAATGCTCATTGGGGAGGTCATTTGGATGATAGAAAGAGTACTAGTTGCAGTGCATTCTTTTTGGGAAACAGTCTTGTTTCATGATTTAGTAAGACACAAGCTTCGGTCTCTCTATCTATTGCTGAAGCAGAATACATAGTGGCAACTCCATGTCGTTCTCAAGTTCTTTGGATGTGGTAAACTTTGAAAGATATCAAAGTAGAGTATTGTTGATGTGAGTTTTGTACCACTACATAACATATAGGAATTGAACACTTGATACGGGATATCAAACACTCAACCCTCTCTTGAAAAGTTATTACTCACGAAGAACATGAGAAAAACTCCAAGGTTCCTTACACCTGTGGATCCTAACTCAGTTATAATGATGTGATTTGCTGGTAATCACGTCGGCGGGCTTACGTTGTTCATTCAAGGACATCAGATTCTGACTATGATGGTGATGGGACTTAGCTTTTCAATGTATATTCAATTGATTCCTTCTCCTTAATTTATATCACTTCCAACTTCACTCATCAAACTCTCACTACTAAGCTACTCACTGCTTTGC
>MU223469.1:1584153-1609891 GCA_018584345.1 Thuja plicata
TAAATACCTTCCAGGATGTTTGAGATAGGTTTCAGCTTCATAGGAGTTAAGGTGCAGATTCTAGATTTTGGGGGTTTTTGAAATATTTAAGGACTTAGCCAAATTTCAGGATTCAGCACGCCTTCAGCAAAGCTACCTCCCACAATCTATTTCGACTTTCTAAGATTGAATTGAAGCTGGAACAAGGATTCTCAGAGGGTTTACACTTGTTTCATCACGAATCCTTTGATTTTTATCCCATATTCTTGAAAGATTTAGCACAACTCTCGCCCATGCTCCAGACAGATGTGACTTCTCAGCAGGCCAAAATTGCCCAAAACCAACTCTCAAACTTCAGTCGCCGGACCAAGGGGCTTGAAAACTGTCGCCAACAAAGACTACCTAAGACCACTACTCCTATTGCTTGCAAAAGAGGGGGTCATCATTTGCAATGGGGCGATGGTGTGAAAACCTCACAACAAGTATGATTAGCCAGTATCAATTTTTTGTGATAATATAAGTGCCATTAATATATCTAAAATTCAAAGATGCACGGACTAAACACATTCTTATCAAAAACCATTTGTTGAGGGAACGAGTAGCAGATCAATAAGTGAAAATGGAATATGTTACTACCAAAGAACAGGTTGTAGATATATTTACAAAGCCTCTTCCCAAAGAGATTTTTGAGTTTTAGACAAAAGTTAGGGTTGATACCCTATCCTTCCAAGGAGAACTATACGTAAGGGGGAGATCTTCATTGCACTATCATATAACTCTTTAGATGCATTTGCCATTGATGTCAAAGGCGGAGAAGATGAGTAAGGTGGAGCATTGGAGTTAGGGGGGGCATTGTATATTGAAGATCATTTCCTTGAGAGGTTGCCATCAATGACAAAGGGGGATACTGTTAAAAAGTTTGTCATTGATGTCATTATTATGCAGCAATTACGCATACAAAGAAACAATGATTAATGAACAGTTGTTAGTGATCAAGTTAAGATGGCCAACTTCATCATGATCAGAAATTATAATTCTGAAGATATAACCAACTTTATATGATATAATAAGCAGCGAATTGGTTAGACAAGGCCGACTACATATGTTTGACAAGGCTGACTACATAGATAATAAAGGAACAACGATTGGTTTGGCAAGTCAGCAAACCATTAAGCAGTGATTTGTTATGTGCAAACCGACTGAACAACTTTATGACAAGAAACATGATTAATATGTTAATAAAAATTAAGATGGCAAACAAATTAATATTCTGGCAATGTTTTTATTAAAGAAAATATTCTTCAAATGGTGCGATTTTATATTCCTAACAAGTGCGATTTCACATACACGAAAGCCTAAAGGACACAATTCTTGTATGTGTGTTTATTAAACAAGCAAAATCCTTATATTGTTGAAGTCCATCCTTTATGAGGATTAAAGGTAGCAATTAAGTAAATGGGAAGACATGCCTCTTCAAATTTGGAAAGGTATGACTCTTGGAAGATAAAAGGTATAAATAGAAATGGAGAATAGAGGTAAGGATGTGTGTTGTGAGTGAAAAGACAATCAAGCATATACACCAGATTTGTGAAGAGCCATTGATGAGATGATAAATTGCAGATTTAATGAGAAGAGTATAAGGATGTAATAGAAGATTTACATGAGGAGATTGTGATCATATTCTTGGCAGATTTATGATCAGTTTTTAGCAGATTTGAGAAGGGAATTATAACAGTTTGAAGAAGAGAGTTATAGCTCTTGTAAAGACAATTTGAATGAGGGGTTGGTGCCTCGAGTGATTAGGTGCTCATGAAGTGAATGAGGGGTTGGTGTCTCTAAAATTTGTAACAAGTACTACAAGCAATATATTTGCTGTGTTTTTCTCACACAAGGTTTTCCATGCAAACTTTGTTGTTGTGTTGCTCATTGATTTGTCATACATGCTAATTTAGAATCGAATCTTAAAGGAATTAAATAAGTCTGAAGAAGGATAAAAATAATATTATTATACTGATCCCCTCCATCCCCTCCTCTCAGTATAACCTTGTGCTCATCATGTTTTGAAAAGTTTTTAAAAATATATATATATATTTTTCAAATGTTTGATGAATTTGCAAAGTTATTGGTGAGTTTTTTCCCAAGTTTTGCTGACTCTGAAGTTTTCAAAATTTTGTGGCTCTCTGAGTTCAAGTTTTACAACTATGATGAAAACAATGAAATTTTTTTAATCTGTGTCAAGTCTCATGTGAATCGCAAATCAAATCTTGTGTTATGTAGTATGGTCTACAATGAATATGGTGAGTGCCTTATAATATGATTCATTTAAATTTTCTATGTTTGTTAAAACATTGCCTACTCTTTGCTGTCCCCTCAAAAGGGCCACCTGCACCTTGCTGTCTTGGAGACACCTTACACATTTCCTACCATCTTCATCCTTTAAACATCATAATGCACAGATAAACACAAAATTGAGAGGAAATAAAGATTTAGAGGGAAACACATTCATTAAAAGTGGAGCTTCGCCCTATCATTTTGAGAGCATTCTTTGAATATTGTCCTTTGCTGAATATTTTATAGCAGTTGTATCTTTATAGTCATAAAACAATTAAGTTTATCCTTTGTCAAATATGTTATTAATTTCTCTGTTCTTTTTATTATGTACTTAATATGAATTTGTTCCTCTCCTTTTCTTGGTTGGTTGTGTCCCTTGCACTCGCGAGGAGTCAGATGAGTGGTTTGCTATTATCAACTAGGGAGAGTTGATAAATATAAATTCCCTGCTTGGCTACATGGGGTAGAGAGTGGCCCATCGGCCACCTACTTTTGTTGTCTTAATCTTCTTTCCCTTCCAAAAATTTATCTTTAAAACTTGTGTTTAAAATTTGCGGAGTTGAATCATGAATTATAAATGTAAGGTTTTCCTTGGATCTAAAAAAGAGCAAATGAAACTACTACTCACTTTCATATTGATACTTTGCTGCATAGATAAAGATATTAAAGTTGTATTTTTGTAGGTTTTTCTTGTGCATCAGTGGATTAACATTCTACTTTTTACAGAACACTTCACAGAAAAACAATGGATCAAAATAGTAAATTACTTTGTATATTTTAGAGGGTTGTCTTCTGCATGAGTGGATTAACATGCTATTTCAAATGGTATAATGTTCAGAATTTGTTTGCATGCTGCTTCTGTGCTTGCAGCTGGAACTTGTTTTGATTTAAGAAAAGCTCAAAGTGCTTTGTTCCTTCTTTAGTAAACAATAAAGCATGTCATGGTTTGGAATCTAATCTACATCTAAAGAGGAACAAATGAAATTGCTATTGCCTTTCCTATTTATACATTGCTGCATGGATAAAGATAACAAAGTCCTTTGTAGTATTTTGTAGGTTTGTTTATCAGTGGATTGACATGCTAATTTTTACAGAACACTTCAAATTAACACCACGGATCAAGATAGTAAATTCCTTTGTATTTAGAGGGTTGTCTTGACTCTTGTGCATAAGCGGATTAACATGCTACTTCAAATGGTATAATGTTCAAAGTTTGTTTGTTTGTTTGCTGCTTCTGTGCTTGCAGCTGGAACTTGTTTTGATTGTAGAAAAGCTCAAAGAACTTCGTTCCATCCGAATAGAGAAATTGAAAAAACAAGGTGAGTTTTGATTACATATTTTATAAATTCGAGGAGTATATCTAAAGTCTGTAGGCAATTCTTTATATACAAAGAATATATGGATGAGCCAAAATGATACAGTTTACTAAGGGAATATGTATTTCTTTCCTCAATATCTTAACAGAGGTTATTTTTTAAACTCAAAGCATATTATAGATGTAAGAAATACATTGTTCCAAGTAAAAGCTCTATTTTGACTTCCAGCTGTGCTGTTGATTTTGTCTTATCTGATCTAATTAGATGAAACCGACCATGACGATTTAAAATCAATTCTACATTCGTTTTTCTTTTTCAACCTTTATTTTGGTTTGTTGCCTTAGTTGCTCAGATGAACTCTGCCTTTGTAAACTGGATGTTGAGGATTTTTACCTAAACCATGTTCTATGGAAAAACATTTTCAATATCTTCTTACTGGAGGCATTTGCTTGTGTTAGGTGGGTCTAATGGATTTTATTTTTTTAAATAAGTGTCTGATCAGGGATTTACATGTTCGTGATTGTCTTCTTTTGGGATCTTAATGATCACTCCTTCTGCCTTTGTTGTCCTAGCACTTATTCTACCTTTAGCTTCTTTCTCTGTTTACTCTTTTGTAAATGATTCTGATATTATAGCCCACCTTTAGTATCTTCATAGGACATTAAGTAAAGGACTCATGATATGAAGAATTGTTAATACATAAAGAGCATATGGGAGAACCAAGGTAATCAACCATGTGTATTCATAAGTTCAAGACCTAAGCAAGTCGACTAAGTCCTAAAGGCAAATAATTATGAGACAACAAAAGAGGCTGATTGCAAGAGCAAATTATGTTGTCAAAACCATAAGCGACCCATAGAGTTAACATCCTCAACAATCGATTGCATTAAGCAACTCCCTATATCAATGTTGTCATAAGAGCAGTTGATTACATTGAGCAAGTATAACAGAGCCATCATTATCATATCAAATATAAAGTGACAAGCATATCGAGCAGTATAAAGCAGCCATACTGATATTTACATCAAAACCTCCATACAATGAAGCATATCGAGTATAAGTCGATAAAAAATCGAATATCACAATCCATGAACCCATCGATCAAGTATGATTTACTCAGCAAACAGAAAGTCCATATATTGATGTGACCATGAGGCTGCATTTAACATCAAGTGATTCATATCACTGATCAAGGAGGATTGGATATTGCATCAATGCTTCCATCAAGATAGTTTAACAACAATCCTTATTGTATCGAAGATTTAAAGCAAACCAAGTCATCATTATCGCATCTAGGGGTGTATTCAAGGAGAAAACAAACTTCAATATCACGGTCCATAAAGAAGTTGTCAAATGGTTAACTAATCCTTGATTATTTAAGGATATAAGATGCGATCACAAAAGGCTTATGCAAAGAGGTGCGATTAACATTTAGAATCAAATATTAAATAGTACGATGAAGAGTTGCTACTCTTTCGCATGGTATTAAGGAGGCATCAACAACCATTCCAAGAGCATTCAATTCAGTTTAATACTCAATCATTGTTTAATCAGTTATGCAGATTCAAGTGGAGGTCATGCACTAGATAAGAAGATCAGATCGAATATTCATAAAGAAGTAAATCAGAGACAGCAATCCAATATCACATAAAGCATTAAGATATACATCTGAAACAACGATAGCTTAAAACGAGTCAACATCAGATCATTGCCATTACAAAGTCTATATCAGACAAGCAATCAGACTGGGTTGATCAGCAGCAGCATAATTCGATATATTATAAAGCCAATATTAGGAACAGCATATACTCTCTGATCCGTAACAAATATCATTGCATGTACACCAAGTGATATCAGGAAGTCGGTATATATATGTCCAATCAGAATAGATAAAATTGCATTTATATTAAGGATATATCAGAAATAGCATTATCATTTGCTCTTGATCGATAAATCATATCGACAACATTCATTATTATTCAACACTTAGATAAGAGAGGATATTATGTACTTCAAAGTCTTATATACATTTTTGATCAATATACTCCTTGTTCTTGCATATCGAAAGATATCTGGATTGATATAATCCCCACAATAGATTGATCTTCTTGTTTAAGGCAACTGGATATAATGGTAATTATTGCCAATAAAGATAATTTTAATCATTTGTTACTCTTGCACTTGCAATAAGTATACTATCCAATTTGATTTAGAGCACACGTTTAATAGAAAGAAGTCTCTTGCAATTGAAAATATAAGAAATTAGTCCCAAACCCTAAGAAATCTTATCAGGGGACATTACAAGGTACCACCACTCACTCACATGATATGGATTTGCATCTTCATATCTGAAGAAATGGTGGCTAAGTGTTGTGTTAGCAAAATAAGATTGAAAGAGAGACACTTTTTGTGATTTTTCTCTTTATATTCTCTGGGAAAGAAACCCTACTAAAGCCTTCATTAATCCTAGATAGATGAAACAAACAGTAATACTAAAACCTGGGACTAAGGATTATCACATAAAGCTAATAATATGTTGTTCCTACATACACAAGAAAATTGTTTACAGTTTTAGTTATGGATTTCCATGCCTTACTTAAAAGATGTAAGAAAAATAAAATAGAACATTTTTTTTTTAATATTTCTTATTCTCTGAGTTTCTTTATGGAACATGTTTTTCTTAATATTTCTTATTCTCTGAGTTTCTTTGGTGATTTTCCAGTGAGTTTCAAAATATAATTATATAAACCGATTTGTAGGTTTGGCTTACTTAAACTCTGCAGACTTAGGGTATTCCTGCACTCATCTGTTTTAGAAATGATTTCTTTACTTTGATTTCCCTTGTGCATTTGGCTGACAAAACATTCTGGATATTTTTCTTGTAGATAAGCCCTTGCCACTTCCTTGCAGCCCAATCTCTCCCCATTTCCCCCAGCAGTCGTCACTATTATTGAAAAATTGTAGGCAACAGTCTAGATGTCTTGTCCTACAAAAAAAACTATGTTGTTTTCTAGCACTCACAAAATTAAGTAAAAAATCCTTGATTAAGTTCTGGATGGATTTACATTTTGGAAGGATATTGCAAAGAACAAACCCCACTTACACCTGGGTTTTGCTTGTACAATGGCAAGAAGTATTTCTACACTTTCCTAATTTTTTCTTTATGATACATTCTCTTCAGACAAATGGCTGAGGATAAGCAGCTGTGTAAATTAGTAAATTATTTTTCACCAGAAGCTGGCCTGAATTTGGAAATTATGGCCACAGGGTACGCCTCCAGGTGCGCAAAGACTTAATTCACAACCTACAAATGTACAGTATGTTTTAGAAAAATTCTTTACCTGCAAATTGTTCATTGAACCCACAGAAACGTCTGCAAGAAATGTCACTGGGATGGTTCGCATCTGAAAATTTGTGCTCAAATTTGAGAAAAGGCTGTAACAAATGCGACCAGGTTGGTTCAGATCAGAACTTTATGGTCAAGGTCGAGAAATTCTGTTGCAGAATGATCTTGTGATATAACAGAAGCTATATCATTGGATAATGGCAATTATTTTGCAAACAAAAACACTCAAATCTAAAAATCATGGTTCAGATCTGCAAAACCATCTGCAGATAATGTCTTCTTGATGGGTCAGTTCTGAAAGTGTTCTCATATGTACATGATCCTTTGGATTGGGGGCCATCTGGATGGCGATTTGTAATAACAATTGCTTTTCAGCTGATATTAGTAGGGAAAGTTCAATTTAGTTACTCGGAGGATTGTCAAATTGTGGATCATATTTTTATCTCTAAGTCATCATCGAGTAAGTAAAAAATAAGTTACTCGACAGGCTGTATAGTGGATTTAACTCATTTGAAGGAAATCGTGCAACTCTATTCCAAGATTTCTTTTTGAGTGACTCCATTTCATTGCAGTTTCCTAATATTTTATGGCTTATATTCTGAGAAATTGTGAGAGAAAAGTGGATCATTTTTATGTGGTCTAAGGGTTTTCAAGCCATATTTCTAGTACCTGAGGGGGTTGAGCAGGGATGCTTGCCCTCTCATTTTGTCTAATTTTTGGTTGGAACAGTACCTTGTAGATAGGGAGTTGGGACTACCTGGGTTGAGATGATTGTATTCTTGATGATGTTAGGCAATTTTATCTTCTTGTGGATATTATAACTTTTGTAGACTCTTTGCTGGAGTGGTTTTAAAGTCTTTTCTTTTGTCTGCTTTTATGATCTGCAATACAGAATGAACCATTTTAAGGACAAAGGTTATGGTTTTCAAGAAAGCTAAGGTGTCTCTTTCGAGTCTAATCTCTATAGAGGATTAGCAATTGATATCATAATCTCTTAAACCAACTTGGGAGTCTATTTCACTAACCATTTTTGTAGTTTGTGACTTGTTTCGATGTATCATCTTTGCACAGGATTCAGTAGAAGTCTTAAGTGACGATGTTCCCAAATTTTTTATCTGGAAACTACCAGTATTCTGTAGTTTAAAGGTTTGGAACTGTATTAGACTTCAGCCAGAATAAGGCAACATAGAGAGATCACAGTCTATTACGGTTACACTTTATCTCAAATTTATGATCAATCCGGCTTATAAACTGTCTAGACTGGGTTTAGAACTTCAGAGGTGATGAGTCTGGCATCCTTTGGTCAGTTAGCCTGCAATGTTTTCCTTCACTAGTGGACCATGTTACCAGTTTGGGTATGCTGGTACAAAATTTATTATTGGGAGTTGATTATGTACATATAAAAACATTAAAAAATAATAACTATATACATATTTTAGCCTAAAAAGTGAAAAAAGAAACTAAGTTAAAATAACCACATAACATTCATATAATAAAGAAAACAACTATAAAAGTTTTATAGGATTGTATTGACCTCAATATTAAAAGCTCTAACCCCCTTTGTGTGGACACTTGAAGGCACTAAAAAGTAAAGCATGTGTTGCTTATAATAACGTCAAGCCAGCAATAGTTGCTTTTACAGAGAGAGGCAGCAGGTAATATTCCAAGGCTTTCTGTAAACAGTCAAGCCGTAAAACCTCCCAACAGCTGTACAAATTTCCAAAACTGAAAATGAAACAAAAAACGTGAGAGCAGCATACAAACTTAAATTAGCAGTAGCACTAAAAAAACATCACCACCAAAACACTATCATTTGTATGACAACAGTCATTAGCTTTATAACAGTAATGGTGATGTGGGGGTCTTTTTCTATTCTTTCTCCATTAAATGTGGTGTCAAAAACAAAAATTAGAGTACAAAGAAAAAGAAAAAAGAAAAATAAAATAAAGAGATTCAAAAGACATCTGTCCACACCCACCTGAACTGGATCATGAACCAGTTCACACCCACTTGAACTGGAATGAACCGGACCTAGATGTGAAATTTTTTCTGAGTGAACCAGAAACAGAAGTAGTGGAACATTATAGGTTCTACCCATCTTAAAATTCTACCTTTGGCAACATGATGCATGCCTCAGTCTCTTTTTCTGATCTGTAAAGCTGTATGGGATCTTTGCAGCCCGTTCTCTGAGTATTCACTTGGTTGTGAACTTCCATTGACTTCTAGATTTGGTTCTCTGTTGCTGGTGCCCATTAGCTGTGTTCAATTTATTAGGAATGGCTACTAAGATTAATCTTGAATTTGCATCTCTGCTTTTATGGCTTGCAAGAATTCAGAAAATACTTGAAAATAAGACTTGTTTGAGAAAAGCACATGGAGGCAAATTTGGGTACCCATTTTTGGTAGTTCTATCAAAGTCTATGCATATTCCTGTTAGGATGCTTACGTATGGTCGGAGCTAAAAACAATTGTCAAGGTTGAATATAGAGAATCAAGATGATTTTTTATCTGGTCAGCCTTATCTAATATTTTCCCTGTTACAAGCATTCTGCAACTAGTTTGAGTTTTGGTGCCAATTTGAACTTTGTTGGATAATTGGCTTTGTGCACAGGTCATTTTCTTCCTGACGAAGACAACAAATTTTTAGAACGTGTCCGGGCAGCTGTAGAAGAGGAGGAGCGACAAGCTGCAGCTGCAGCTGACACAAGTGCTGCAAAGGATGCTATTGCTAATGCAGAGGAGTCTCGAAAAGCTGTGGGAACTGCTGGAACTGAGACTTGTAAAGAGGACCTAAGTTTTCATAATAAGAGAGATTCAGCTGAAGAGGACGCTTTCAATAAATGTCCACAGGCAGCAGGCAAGTCAGATGTAGAACCTGATAGAAACCACGAACTTAAAGGAAATAAAATTTCAGTGCATGATGCACATTACAATTTACCTGCCGAGTTCTATCATTACTATTACGGAAGTAATGCAGACCTGGGCACACTAATTGAGGTAATTTTGTCAGTCAAGTTGCTCTCATATCTTTTTGTCGTTGCGCGAGGAAATGTACTTATTTTTAGCAGTTCTTTTGTGTGAGAGCAATTTACAAATTTTGCATGAGTTGATTCTATTTTGGAGTTATATTATTTACAAAATTGAGTAGTGTCTGACAATTAGAAACATGTTGGATGTATTCTTAGTTACTATTCATTTGTTATGCAGGTCAGGAGAATGTGGGATGCTTTTATTATGCCTGGAGGAAGGCAAGTTTATTTGCTGAATGCTTTTATCAGTCTGGAAATTTTAATTTGATATGCAAATTTAGGTCTTGCATGTTCTTTTGTAATGTTTAAATTGATTTCATATCTGAATGGCAGTCGTATTCCTCCCCATTGGGTTCAGCCATCACCTCCTGCAGATGAAGTTTGGGCCTCATACCTGGTAAAGAAAGAAGGAAGTACAAAGAACCAAGCAAAGCAAAGAAAAAGAAAAAGGGAAAATAGATAAAAACTTAAAAGTATCCTGATTTATGAACATGTGTGGTTAGAATTTTTGCATAGGAATGCCTTGAAATTGTCAATCTGGTCCCTGGGTCATGGCAAGATACCTAGCACCTTTTGGCATCAAGAATTGGTAGAACCTTATTCTTTCATCGACTCTTTTTTGTTACAGCTGTAAATTTAGAGTATTCTTATACCATGCATATGATTAGAAGTCATATAAGAGAATGCATGCTCTCTAAATGTTGCTATACTATAATCAGATAATGTATAAACTACAAGTATAACTGAATTCTGTAAGTTCTGAAGACAGTCTGTACATATTATAATAATCTCACAACAGGATGAGAAGAAAAAATAAATAATTTGGGCTTTGCTGCTGTTTTCTTTTCCTCAAATTTCTTAAAACCTTTTATCCAAGTCTGCAGGTACACAAGAAAAAAAATTTTCATTTTCATTTTTGGGCAGCTCCAGTATAGTATTTTGGGTTTGTTGCAGACCAGATCCACGATGTCATTTATGGCATGAGGACACAGATTCGGCTAAAGATTAAAGAAGCAAAGTCAAAACTTCAGAGTGCATAGTCGTATTGTAGAAAGGGGAAAGCAGAGTATTAGAGAGTGATTCCAATAAACAAGTGACAAAGAGCAAGTATGCAGTCCAACGTAGTGAATTTCGAAAGGCAGTTGTCTCTTACAAATCTTTTCCAGCATGTAGAAACAATACTCTACATACCTGAACATCAAGGTGCTTCACACTCTTCCTAGCCCTAGGTCCTACACAATAAAGATTCTTGATGATGCTCCAGGTTTGTTTCCATATTTTGCATCAGCCGTCAATGTGCGGGGACGACAATATGCTTTTGAAAAAGTGGCGGTGACCCACAAGGACAACAATATGCATTTTTATATTAATACATGCCTTGTATGAGAATTAGTCACTGCTTTGGACATTAATTAAACCCTTTATCTTTTATTGATAATCGATGCCTCATTTACATGGATCGTTGTCTATTATTGATCACTGGTTTTTAATTGCCGATACATGGGTCGCTGGGCAAGATTTTCTTCTTAGTTTGAACAAGTCTTTGACATGTAAATTAATATAGATGTTCGTTCATAGAGAGTGGTATGATGGGCTCACTTCATGAATCAATGCATTTTTAAATGTATTTATTCTTTATTAAGAGAATGGTTGAGGAGGTATTGGGCGGGGCGTGGCATTCATTGGGCCACACTGCACCCAAAATTGGACATGGCCGTTTACTTGATTCGACATTTAATATTTGTACATTTGAGTATTTATTGTCTTTTAGGGATTTGAACACGAGTCTCCACTATGAAAGTCCTAATGACTTACCATTTGAGCTCTTACCATTTGAAATCTAGTCAACCATCTTAGACCGATAGGCCTAAAATGTTTATGTCAAATCTTGAAGATTGAAACTTATTGACAAAACAAACTAGCTTGTATGATGAGCATTGTGAGTTTTCAAAACTTGCTTTGACATGACCCTCCCTTAGTGTGTCCTCTCCACTAGATCTTAAGCATTTATGTAATCGAGTTGTTATCACAATATGCACTTAACATGGTTATTTATAAAATCCCAGTGCAATCATCTATGCATGTTTTGGAAGAGGGATATTAGATGTACTATTGCCCAAGAATAACATAGGCCTTAAGACAACCATTTTGTTCAATAAAAATGTGTTATTTCCCTTGGCAAATCTTATTTAGGTTCCTAGATTGGTTTCATAATTTTTTTCTTAGATTTTGATTTACACAATTGCTTTCTACCACATTATGTTCTTCCTCTTCATAACACATATATACATACAATTTGGAACTCTAATTTTAATTCCACTTTGGAAGTTTGGAGAACTCAAATAACAAGTTAACAAAGCATTCACTACACAAGTTACACGAGTCAAGGCATGTATTAATTACTTTTATTATGATTCTCTAAGATTTGTAGAATTATAGGATTATAAACCCCTATCATGACTAAGCATGCCCAATTGATAGGATAATCAATCTAAGCCATATACCACTAAATGCCTCCAATACATTGATCTCAAATGCCTTACAAATGGTGCTACATTTTGTCAACAATAGAAAAACAATTTGATCACATGGATTTAATATAATAATGTGTTTTCTAAATATTATTAAAAGAAAATATAGGGTTGGGTATTACAATGGTATTAAAGCTCAAAGCATCTTGCGTATGAGTAATGCATCCTAGCACTCATCATTGTTATCTATGGAGAAAAAGATTGAATCCTAACTTTGAGACTCAACAAAAGATAGAATAGATAGAAGAAATAACTGCATGGTTAGTGGGGGATAGAGATGGAAGAACTAATAGAGATCCTTCTTGAAATGTAAAATATGACAAATATTCTTGCTTGAGCACAATGACAAATGATGCATGTGATGACTCAATCTAATGAGCATATGACACAAAGGTTTACATGGATGATGCAAAAATAACAATGGTAATGCTCGAAATGATGGTAGTAATGACACAAATGCGGATAACTCAACCAATAATATGGGTACTCATCAATAAATTTTTATTGGATCAATCAACTCTAGACTTCTAAGCCTAATTTTATGCCAATGAATAACCCTTTAGAAGAGAATGAACTAATTGATCACGAATTTCATAGGCAAGCATTGAGGATTGGAGAGTATTAGGAGATGATTTTCAGGTTGAAATGACATTTCTAGATTAGTTCGCTTTCAAGGAGAGGCATAGAACCAGTAGAGGTGGAGTTGGAAGGCCACAAAACCATGATTTGCATAAGGTGAATAAGTTGTCTATTTCTTCTTTTGATAAGTTAGCTTAATCCTATCGTTGAAGATGAAGCGATTAATTATGCAACTTTACCTTTGGATGGTGGTGCATATGAATGACTTGGTACCATGGGTTGGTTACTTTGGGCCATGATTAGATTGATACTTGATTGCACAAAGAGATTAATCGACAAATTTGATAATAAAGATCCCAAATTGCACTTCAAGGGGCTAGCACAACTAAGACAATGGAGTTCAATGGATATTTATATTGCTGATTTCTAGAGGTTATTTGTGATGGTTATTACTATTTCAGAGAGGAGGTTGACTGTGTTGTTTATTGATGGGTTGTTTGATCTTTTGAGAGGTTGGATTAACACTCTTAGCCCACCCACATTACAGGAGGCAATTAAAAAAGCAAGAGACATCGAGTCCTCTATTTCTAGAACCAAATTTTAGTCAAGGGGCTCCAACATAAAAAAGACAAGGTCAAGAAATACTTCCAAAAAGATTCATAACCAATTAAGGAGGTGCCTACAAGGTTGGATAAAGTCCAACTTAATGACCTCAAAAGGAAGAAATTATGCTTCAATTGTACCCAACTCACAAGTACTCAACAAACACAAAAGATAAACAAATTGAGTACTATTGAGCTATTGAAAAATCAGACCAACAATTTGGTTTGGAAAATAATGAGAAAGAAAGCTCTTCAGAAAAGTAAGAGAAGGAATGAGAAAATTGGGGCACACTTGCTCAACTCACTAGCTTTCAAAAGGTTGGATCCTTTAGAGTTTGGGGAGTATTATGTGGACACTAGATAATCACTCTTATTGACATAGGTGCCACACATAATTTCAATGATAAGGGAGTTTTAGTCGAAAGGGGATTAAATCAGATGATTTTGATGGTTCAAGGTGATGGTAGATGATGGATTTATCCCATGCATTACGAAGATGACTAACTTGAGCATTTATTTGGGTGATTGTGGGATTAGAGATGACTAATATTTGGTGAGCATAGGAGATAGATGTAGTCCTTGGTATGTTGTGGTTGTCCTCTATTGTAGAGTTTTATACGAACTTGTATACCATGGAGATGAAATTTGAAGCAGATGGTAAGAAGGTAGTACTAAGATGCATGTCAATTGACAGACCATGAATAGTCTCTTTCAAAAGAATGGAGAGACTTATCAAACATGGATGCATAAGAATGCATCATTCTGCCCACCTTTACAAAGTAGCAGAAGAGGAGTTACCATATAGATGTGCACGCAAGCTTTGTTTATTAATTTTGAGGGCACATAAAAATATGTGATATTATTCAAACAAGTAGCTTACATATTTACAAGATTTTCAAATCCTATTTTAAAGGAAACAAGTCCTTTAGATATATGAGGAGTTGTTAACAACTCAACAAACATATATATGAACTACTAACATATTATAATAATCCACATAATCCTAACAAACCTATAACAAATTATATGAATGTTTAACATATATACCAACATCCCCCCTTAATGAAAAACCTAATAGGTTTTGTCATTACAATAATTTGAATACACATAATCACAAACACACAGAAACACCTTTCTAATGAATGTGGACATAGCTCTCTCACAATGCAAACAAACAAAAATACGAGTTACAAAAACAAACAGAAAATAAGAGTCACACTCCTCCCTTAGTGACAAGACCTAAAATAATGCTTAACTTGTCCCTAAATTTTACAAATTTCAATAGACTGAACAACTTTGTCATTATGTCAACAACTCGTTCATCGATGAGACAATATTGAAAACATATTGCATTATGGGTTGAAAGCTACTGGATATAATGGTGATGTTCCAATATGTTTGGTGTGGGCATGATAGACTAGATTCTTAACCATATTGAGAACACTTCAATTATGACAAAGAATAGGTGTTAGCTCATGTTGATCTACGTAAAGACCATAAAGAACTTAACATTACCAAATAGCTTCACAACATGCACTACATGCCGCTTTATTTTTTTTCTTTTCTTTTGTAGGTGATAGTGCAATAGTGTGTTGTAATTTGTTTTGCCAAGAAATAGCTCTAGAACCAAGTGAGAACACATATATAGTAGTCGATTGTCAATCATCAATGGAACTTGTCCAATTTGCATTTGCGTCATTGCTCAAGTGAAATTCATCAGTTTGTTGATACAATATAGCAAAGTCAGGGGTATCTTCAAGATATATTTCAAAAATCATTTCAATACAAGCTAGTGTTATGTCTTTGGATTGAACATTCAAATTGAGGTAGATGGGAAATTGTAAAAAGCAGGTCTGGCCTAGTAGTAGTAAAATAGGTCAAACTACCTACCAGTTTGTCTATAAATGGTCTCATCGACTAGAAAGGAGTCTAAATTGGTTGACAATTTCAACCCAACTTTCATAGGTGTAGAAAGAGGATTACAATCAAGCATCCAAAACTTCTAAAGTGTTGTGGTGTATTTGGCTTGAGAAATGAAAACCATACAACTTCTCTGCCAAAACTCTACACCTAAATAGTAGTGAAGGAGCCCAAGATATGTCATTTCAAATAATAAATAAAGATCATTCTTTATTTTTTAAGGAGCCAAGCTCCACTACCTATGATGACCAGGTCATCCACATATACAACAAGAATACTAATATCCTCACTAGAAAGTTGTACATAGAGATTAGGATATAAATGACTTCTACTAAATTTAGAATTTATAAGATGAGTGTCAATGTTTAAATATGAAGCTTTCAGAGCTTGCTTTAGTTGATACAAGGGCTTGATTAACCTAAAAACAAGATGTTCCTTCCCTGCTTCTTAAAAGCCTCGTGGTTGGGCCATGTAGACTTATTCATTTAAGTCACCATTCAAGATTGCACTTTTGACATTTATTTGGTACAATGCCCACCCAAACTGAGCTGCAAGAGAAGAAAAAAGGTGAAGACATACCATTTTGGATGTAGGACTAAATGTCTCCTCATAGTCTATGCCTTCTTGTCGTGCACATCCTTTGGCAAAAAGACAAGATTTGAACTTACAAATGGACCCATTCGATTTGTATTTCACCTTGTACACCCATTTGCAACCAATGGGCTTCTTTCGATGAGGCAATTCACAAAGCTTCCAAGTATTGTTCTATATCAAGGCATCAAATTCTATTTTCATGGAAACTTCCCATTTTATCAGAGGCTTCTTCAAATTGGGTTGGTTCAAACTCCTATGAGATTGAGGCAAAATTGGCCAGCATAATATGCAACTTTGACATTGCTTTTCACAACTTGTCTCATTCGATCATCTTTATGTTCATCTTCTTTGACATCCTTAATGGTCTTATCGAAGCATTTTGGATGAGGTTTGGGTATTTGTTGTTGATTTGCAAAGGTTGACTTGGAGAAGAAATCACTGTATCCCAAAGGGGATTTTTCATTCACAAATATGGTCCATCTTTCTCCTTTTCATTTTCAAAATATGAATGGTAAATTTTCTTTTGTACTAATAGACTCTTTCTTGACAAGAAATTCATTGTTCGGAACATCAATTGGTTTAGCATCATCGACAAAGTAAGGTGTCTTTTCATGAACAATTGCGTCTCCACTAACAACTAATCTATTAGCAATTGCATTTATTAGGCGATATGCTTTCGATTTTTGTAACATCCCCTATTGGGACTTCACTTGACTTAACTAAAATTCCCAACTAGGGTTTGGATTGTGTGTGGGAATGACAATTCACTTAGTCTCTATAATGTTTCCTACTAGGGGAATGCCAATTCCCAATGATTAATCATACATTTGTATGCATTTAATCAGATCAAGGAACAATTATTGATTCATAATACATACTTAACCCCTAATCCCTTATTTCTCTCCTAATTACTAATCTTAAGAAGGATGGTTGAATTAGTCTACAAGTGGACTCCCTCAAAGTTCGTACCTATTTTGGGATGTATTCGTCATGTAACCGAATTTACTTTGCCTTTCTCTTAACAAGCTCCCTATTCTCTTAAAAATATTTAATGAGTGATTCAAGAATTGACTAAGTAAATTTTTTAATATCTTTTATATATATTACAAATATAGACAAAACATAACTCATATATAATTTTGATTTTCATTATATATATATATATATATACTTCGTCCTTAATTGATTTCAGATAAATCATTCTACGAATTGATATTTAAACTCATAGCTATGTACAGCATAATTGCTGTCCACACTACTAGCCAGCAATGTAAAGGTTTTATTTCCTTCCTCGCCTCTTCCTTGTGAAGAGTAATGAATATATTCATAATCTCTTATTCAATCCCCCTCCAAGATAACCAGCGATTCCCAAGGAGACGAAGTGTGCTATACATATGGCTAAATATACATGAAAGTACTGATATGCATCTTTCTTTCTATTGATGTCTCTCTTTCCTCTTCTTATTCGATGCCCAATACTTCTTAGAAATACCCAATATAATATATACAATTCATTTTTCCATCGGATGCTAAAACTTGATTCTTTGATCAATACCAAACTAATATGATGATGATCTCCAAATCTGACGCTTCGAAGCCCAGTGAAATGATATAACTGCCCCTTTATAGCCCGCGATTAGAGAAGATTGCACCCCTTCATATTAAATGGGACACCACTCTAACTAATTACTTTTCATAATTAATTGGGTAATGTTATACCCATGATACCGATCAATATTATCTTTATTCTAATTGCTATTGTCAGCGATGTTAGATGATAATCACTGTCTTGTTTTCTTACTACGTACCTTGATTGTCACTGTGTCTCTTCAAAGCCTTTGCAGATTAATAATACTTAAGTCTCGTTTATTCTCTCTACCTATTAAGATGACCGGTTATATGTTTGCCACGAATCTTAATTGCTATTTTTACTTCAGTCACTGGAATTAACGCTCCATATCACTGTTGGTTCACTTCTTCGGTAGGAATAATGATAAATGGAGACATTGCTATAATTGGAGTTGCATTGTGTGTGAAGACTCTGTAATCATTTAGTATTTTCGCTCTTTAGGATGTATTCCATATAAGGAAGTCGATTTGGGTTCCTCTTATATCTTTTATTATCGTTTCTTATATAATTCACTGTTTTATATTCCATTGACTTAAGTCGTCTTACTAATAGTATTCGAGCATACTTTTGTTTCGTAATTATATTATATAATAATTTATTATTTCATATTTTGATTTTATTATTATTTATTATTAAATTATATTTCGGAAAGGGTATATCACAAATTTTCACTATAGTCAACAAATGGGAATTTTGTAACTTTTTTGCATGTAGTTTATCTACATTAATTTGTTTAACTAGTGTAAAAGCAACACACCCAAAAATACAAAAAAAACTAAGAGTAGGCTTATTTACCAGTGCAGACTTCTTCGGGAGTAGAATTCTACAGAGACTTACTAGGACATAGATCGAGAATGTGCAACAATCTGTAATGCTTCATCCCAATAATGGTATGGTGCATTCTAACTTTGAGTCATATATTGATCCATTTTAACAATCATCCTATTTTTGCGTTCGACCACCCCATTCATTTGTGGAGTGTATCATGTAGTATATTGTTGATGGATACCCTCTTTTTTGCAAAATTTGGTGAATACTATTGAGGTGAACTCTCCACCATTGTCTCTCCTCAAAGTTTTGATATTCCTACCTGTTTGCTTTTCAACCAAAGATTTAAACATCTTGAAAAAAATAAAAGATTTAGATTTTTATTTTATGAAATACACCGACACTTCCCTTGAATAGTCATCTACAATTAGCAAAAAATATCTAGCTCCACCTATGAATGCAATTCTAGTAGGACCCCATATATCCATGTGAACAAGACCTAATAGACCTTGTGCTCTTTGAGATTGCCCCTTCACAAAAATGCAATCAACTAGATGCTTTCCTAGCCGACATCCTTCATATTCATGTTGTTGATTTTGTATTATAGGAAGCCCATGGACTATATCAATCTTGATTAACTTGGCTAGATAATGATAATTAGATGACCATATCTCTTGTGCCAAAGTATATCACTATCATCTTCTGCTAATAAGGCATATGAGTTTGATGTACTTGCGTTCACAAGTTTGTATGAACCATTATCACCAATTCGAAGGGACACCAACTTGCTATTGTTGATGTGAGTGACTTCACACCTATTATTCTTAAAACTTGCTAAGAGATGTGGATTCTTAGTAATTTCCCCAATCAGTAACAAGTTCTTATCGATGTATAGTACACATCTCACATTTTTGAAAGTGCATGAACATTATTATCTAATGTTATACATGCATCACCATGTCCTTGATCAAACTATGTAGCACCATCGCCTAGAGAAATAATTTATTTTTTATTTGAAAAAACTACAAAAGAAGCATACCAATCTTTCTAACATGTGTAGTGTCTTGATACTCCTAAGGAAAAGTACCACTCCATGGACTTATGCAAGCCTTCATTTGATGAGATGAAGACAAACTCCTCATCATGTTCATCACGCTATGCTAAAATAACATTCACTTATTTTTAGGTTGAGTATTTTGGGGGTCATGCCAATAAATATCATTACGATGTCCATGTTTTTTTTACAAATGTTTCAAGCTATACTTGTTTTAGATCATTAACCTATTGCATTCGAGGGTCTACTAGTCTCAATCTTTTTGTGAAAAGACTTACTACCTTCTGGCTTCCTCTTTAGTCCTCCTGCTGTTTTCCCTTGAATTTTGTGGAAAAAGCGCTTTCCGTGCTTCTTGTAATATCATGATTATTAAGAAGTCCCTGAAATTGTTTGATGACTAAATTAGCAATATCTACCCAAAATTGAATTAGCTTCATCTTGGGATAGTTTTCCAAAATACATTTGAAATGTATTATATTCCCAAGAATGATACATTATTTGTAATATAGATACAAATAAATCAAAAATAAAATCAAGAATAAATTCATCAACGGTGATGAGAGAGTACCCATCTCTTAAAGGTGATGATTTTTTAAGGCTTTGTAATTATTGATATCCATGAGATCAAAGGAATTAAAGGCTTAATAAGATTTTTTTTTAAAATATTCTTTGCTATGATAAAACCTCTTAAGACCTCACTTGAATATAGATTGAATAATATTGCTCCCTCTAACCATTTTATGAGAATAAGATGTATCAAGCATAGTTTTTGTGGCCCAATATTTTATTTAAAATATATATTGTACATCATCCCCTTCTATGAACATGACCATGTAACATATGACATATTATGTACATGATGAATAAAAGACTCAACATTTTAATTTATGAATTTGAAGTAATAATTTTATACCACATGATGAAACAACCTCATAGTCAATATTCATGCATTTAATGAATCATTACTATAGCCATAATTTAGTTTTTTTTGTTGGTATAAGTATTGGGTATACATAAACAAAAGTAAGATGATAATGTTTGGTTCATGTAGTAGTTATTTACAACTTATTTTTCAAGCAAGATATCATTAATTCGAAATAGGGTGAGAATAAAATCATCTTTGGTTGCACGACTTTCTTTATGATAATTAAGGGGTCAAAGCCGAGAGTTTGTATTAATAACAATATAAAATAAGATACATAACATTTCAAAGCCACATCCTAGTATCTAACATGTGAGAGCTTAATGCAAACCAAAATAGAGCCCTATTGCTCCTATCACCATCTTGGAGACTATCTATGCTTAAGCTGGAAACCTTGTTATACAAAAAAGACAAAAGAAAATAGCAAGTGGACTTATCTCTTAACCACTGCCAGATGAAGAAGAGGAGCCACTAGAATCCTCTTGGTCAGCTTCTTCCTCCTCCTCGACATCCTCTTCATCCTTGTCGTCTTCCTCTTCCTCATCCTCAAGCTCATCTTCCTCTTCAACCTCTGTCTCTGCAACCCCCGCCTCCTCTTCATCTTCATATTCATCTTCCCCCTCCACCCCAGCTGCATCATCTTCCTCTGCATCTTCTGAAGTATCATCACTGCCTAGACTGTCAAGTTTCTCATCATATTTTCATTTGTAAATCCATTCTTCCTCTTCATCTACATCATCTCCATAAGGAGCCTCAATGCCATCCAACAGACCAAGAAACTTCTTGATGAAGGCCAGTCCTCTCCTCATCATGTATCTTCTAAGATCTTGATGCTCCCATTCCCACCCCCGCAAAACGAAGAATCTCCTTGGAGGCCCATCGTAGATATTTCTCCGTTGTCTAATTCCCAATCCTGGGAAAGGTCCTCTAGCCCTCATCACCATTTCATATTCGAATGGGAATGGGATAGTTAAGTCATCCTCATAAATATTGATAATAGCATCATGAAGCCCCACCAAATACTTCTCTTCAAATAGTCTAATGCAAATCTATTCTGCCACTAGTTTAGGCTCCCCTACAACTAGAATGCACACCAATAAGTCTGAGTTGACTCTATTTCGATGGTTTGTGTAAAGAAAGTTGAAGCCTAGAAATTTTCTAATGACATGCTTGAGTAGTCGATGTTTAAACTTTAACACTTCCTCCAGTTTGAGCTCGGGGATAGGTGTGTCAAAATAAGTTTGCATGTTGATCGATTTAAGCTTGATAGGGGTGTCCATGGTGATCGGTTCTATATCCAGCCTCTTCTCTGTAATCTGCAAAAGGTTCCAAGAAAGGTTAAGAAAAACTAGTAGACTAGAATTGTTCTAAGCTTGGCAAGTTAGAATAAGTGTTTTGCTTCCACAACACAACAACAAAATGCTATCAAGATTGATAGAGGAAGTAATTTATGCGCTATCATTCTTTATGGCTGTTTCTTTTCTTTTCCTCAACAAGCGAGTTCTACTGTCTAGAATGACACGTGACTTGTCACTCACGACATAATTCCATCTTGTCACCTTGTCCTTACTAGCACTAAGTTTAGTATAAGTTTCTTCCTTATCAAAATTGATCTTGCTTATTTGGAGATGTGTATGGGTGAGGATTCACCAAATCTTGTCTTTTCGTCCTTGCTTCTCCTGTCTCGATCCCCTGGTTGACAGTTGCATTACAATCCCCTTAACACAAATCTTACTAACAACTTTTCTTACCTTAGCATCCCAACCACTTTGTCCTCGACAACCAGGATTGGTGTGACAGTTGCCTAGAGTCATTCAAAATTTAAACACTACCATTAGGTTAGATTCCTGTTAGATCTCAGAATGGTGACCACATCAAGTGAGATTACTCCATTCAAAGCATAACACGTGATACAACCCAAATCCAACCACCAAGTGTACGTGTATGGGTGACATGAACCCAATGTTTGTCAATTTGAATGAGTTGACTAATTTTTTGAGTTGAGTTCCTTTGTGTCATAAGATTTTTCAGCTCACCCCTCTTACTCTATGATTATGATGACCTTTAATCTAAAAAATCTTCTCAATAAAGGTTCCTTCTACACCCTGTATGGAGTTACCTTCTCTATGGATGTGATTAATCGTGACCTGCTCAAATTTGTCAATTAAGGTTAATATCACTTCAAGTAATGAATGGAGCCCCCAATTTGGTGTTGACCTATATCTCACCGCATTCACCATGATTGTGGAATCTCCTTCGATTTCTAGCTTTTTCAAGTCCAGTTTTAGACAAAAGGATAGACTTGATATGACAAGGCCTTGAATTCCGCCACATTGTTTGTATTATTTTTCAATGGTTTATACATTCTTGCAATGGTTTTACCTTGGTTGGAATGGATCATACATCCAACACTAGAAAGGCTAGGATTGCCTTTGGAAGCACCATCAAAATTCAATTTGTGCCACCCAATGGTTGGAGGGGACCAAGTGCAATTTTCTCTCTCTTTTAAACTAGTTTGTCCACCTCTTCCTAACACTTGAGGAACCTTCAGCCCGAACCATTTTTTGAACATAACTTATCATCCCATCTTGTGTACTATTTTAGTGAAGCACTCTGGGACTAAATCCTAGAATTCATTATTTCTACAATAACTGCTTTTATTTTGTTTAGAAGTGAAGCTTTATCCATCTTTTTTTATCTTGGAATAATCTTTGATTTCTCTCCTTCCATAGCTCCCATATTAAAATTGAAGGGGATATGATCCAAAGGTTGCCACAAAGGCTTTCTTTGAACAATGTGGGCCATGATTTGAAAAGGATAATATGTCATTTGGCAATGCTGAGATCCATCCCAGTTTAGAAGACATCCACTTCCAACATTCTATTGAAAAAGGACATGCGATTAATAGGCGATTAACATCCTCCTCATCATTATAGCATAAGGAGAAAATAGACGGACCCTGAAAATCAAACTTCTTCAACCCACCTGCACTCAGAATTCATTCCTGCAAAGCTTCCGATGAGAACATACCCGCCTTTGGAAGGAAAACTTTGTTCCAACAGATATGCATTGAAAAATGTGTCTTGGGATGAAATTGTTTCCCATAAGTGATCTTATAACCTTCCTTCACACTATACTCCCCTGATTTTTCTTCATTCCAAATGATTTTGTCTCTACCTTGTTTGAGTAGAAAGAACCTATCCTTCAATACTAGCTTAAGGTTCAATATATCCTCCCGAGGTAAGCCTAGATCTTCCCATTGCTTCCATTGACACTTACCTTCTAGATTGGGCCTAGGAACTGTGATATATTCTTTGACATATTGCCCCCATTTTTCTGAGCAAATATTGATGATTCTTTGCGTGTCCATCAAATTGCTAATGATAGGATAACCTCCCCATGAGTGATCCTAGAATAATGCTTTGCTGCCATCCTTTATATTCAAAGTGATGTGATCTTGTATGAAGTTACTTCTACTTGGATATACAGTTCCATATTCTTGATCCCTTCGGGAGATCCTTGATCCTTAGAGTGTCAACCTCAATGGAATTGGAGAGATACTTTCCTCTTAAGATCCTTACCCATTTAAGATGTTGTTCGTTATGGATTTTCCAAAATAGTTTTTCCCCTAAGGCCTGATTTTGGTGATGTTGGTTCTTGATGCCCATTCCCCCACATTCCACTGGGTTGTAGATTTTGTCCCAAGCAACATCTTTGGTTGTGACTTATTTTCTTCAATATAGTGGAATTAATTTGAGGGAATGCTCCAAGGACTAGTGGCTCAATAAATGGCTCCTATGTTGTTTATATATTTAATTTACATTCTTAGATGCGTGTTTTGAGAAAACAAAAATTATTTACCTCTTTTCTTAAAATAGTCCTCAACTTTTCAAATGCACATTTTTAAAATTATCTCATAATAATTCAAATTCTTAGAACAACCACACTTATTTTTCTTCTTAAGAGAAGCTCTATTACATACTTAACTACTTGGTCCCTTAGATAGTTTGACTATGTGAACTTGATTAATGGTGGACATGTTTGTGAGTTTTGTAAGGAATAATGAAACTAGATGGATTTTTTAGATTATATCTTATAAATGAAGGATAAAAGTGTGATTATTATGAAGAAAAGATATACAATTTGAATATGAGAATAATAGATCACATGCTCATATTGTAGAGAAGCTCACTCATGAGTGAAATGCCCTACCGAACATTTTTTTAAATTTTTTTATTTAAGATGAAACCCATTTGATTGAATAGGTTTCATTCAAAACATGTTCAAACAATCAAATGTATCATTCCACATATGCTCTGGTACTGTAGCCACTTAGTTTTGGCTGAAACCTATGAACAATTAGATAATTTTTTTCTCAAAATTCTCTTGCTATACACATGAAACAACATTATATATAAACATTTTTATAATGTGGTTCTTTTTCAATAATTTTCAAATGAAATACACAAGAAGAAGGTATTCCGTTTAAACCTACATAGTCATAAATAAGACGCATGTTTTCTAAGAAAATATAGTATGTAGATTTATTAATATTATTTTTAATCTCTTGTAGAAAAAGGTTACAATTTATATTTTTAGCACATGAGCGTTTTGTCTTATGGATAGAGGTTGCATCTAATATATGCAATTTGGGTTGGAGTCATAAAAATGAGCTTACAAAAGCAAAGGAGTTTTCAATGACGAATTCCAAAGAACATAAAATTTGCTTGAAGGTCATGCTACAAGTATTGACATAATATGATCTATTGAGTTAGAACTTTTGTTTAGTGGGAACAAGTAAAATTTTGAGTAGTTTGTTGTCCCTAATTTTGCATTCCCCAAAATTGGGGCAACCCTACGCAATTCTCAATTAATTGCTAGAGTTTTTCTCTAAGCGTGTCGATGTTATGGAAGGGATAATGTTCGATGGAATCAATCATCCCTTGATTTTAATCGTTCTGTTCTCCTGACTAAACATCAAGTCCTTTTTGGTTTTTCTCCTTTTCTTTCTCGCGTCTTGTTTTCTGGTTTCTGGTTTGAGTGGCGTCTTGGGTTTTTCAGTGGTGCTGCGAGCAGTCTGCTGTGTTCTTCCAAAATCAATGTAAGAGGGATTTCTTTTGCGGTCAAGTCGTTTGAA
>MU223469.1:1615740-1629711 GCA_018584345.1 Thuja plicata
GTGAGGACAAGAGACTTTGAGCTCATTGTATCACCTAGTCTTTAGATAAATCAACCGCTGCCTCGTATGATTGTTCTTATGTCAATCATCGAGTCACCGGCATTACTGTTGCAAGGTGAACTGTATGTGCTACAGTTCAGTTCTACTTGAAGCCACCTGCGGTAAGAAGGGAGCCTCCCCTATTGCTGAGAGGAGAGAGAAATCTCACATACTGCTGCCTAAAGTACACGTTTTGCAAGTTGTAGTCTTAGTGACTTGCAAAATATTTAGCCAACATAGTTAACTACTTGGAGAATACACATATTTGTTAAATCATGTTGAACATAACAAATGCAACATATATAACCTCTAAAGGAAATATAGGCATATGAATGTTTGTCATTACAACATCTTGTAGTTGAAAATTTAATTTATATTTTTATTGATGAAGATGGACATTAAAATATATATTAATAGGAACAATGAATGATTAAATATTCACAACATGGACATATATTGTAGATATAGAAGGAAAAAATAGATTGTCATCCCATACTATAATGTCATGATTCTAACATACATTACAAGATATATCTAGAGAAAAGAAGAGTGTAGAGAGAACCATCATGATATGTTAACCAAAATTTTTGTCCCGAGTAGTCCAAATGATCTTCATTATCTGTTTATAAGAGGTTCTTTACTAAGGTAATTGTTGAATTCGGCATAGGTGCACAAGAAGCATGCAACATATTTCTTAAACTCCCTCTTGTAGATGACCATTTTCCCAAGAATGTGGGAGATATAGTATTCCATGAAGTGAAATTGAGTCATGACAATGATTCATCTAAATTAATATTTGTTTGTACGTATATAAAACACCCCATGCACTTGAGATCATTTCAATATGGTAGAAGCTACAAGGTCTTGGTCATTTTCATTGCAATGTAAATGAGAACAATGGAAAGTACAAAACATACTATCAATTCTTAAAGTTTGACTCATATATTATTCGATTCTAAGTAACAATTTATCCAAATATGCAATTGTTTTAGTAATTATTATCGTCTAAACTATTAGAAGATATTATATCAACATTAAACATACTACTTCCGATAAAAAAAACATTAGACATACTACTTCTTCAATGGGCCATGCTACTTTCGTCTGTATTTTGGTTGAGATGGGTATTTCCTCTCTGCTCCTGGGGGATGTGGTGCTTATGGTTGGGGAGAGACCACGGACTCAAGCATTGGATTATGAGAGCCTTCCCTTTCGTTGCCGTCGTTGCTTCTCTACTGGACACATGGCTACTGATTGTGCTCTTCTGCGTCGAAAAGGTGCTGCTACTTGGTGGAAGGATGCAAGTGATGTTCATTTGACAGTCCGTACTTCTGATTCTCTTTCTGATTCTTCTTTTGAGGATTCACAATCTGTTGATGAAGATGAAACATCTGCTGCTAATTTGGTTGCTGCAATGGCTATTGATCAGATTCAGGATTTTGCTTCTCTCCCAAGTCTTACCCCTGTTGCAACTCTAGATCACGCCCCTTATGCTTCAGTTACACACTTGGCCCCACGACCCATTATGTTCTTACTGCTTTTGTTTCTGCAACTGTTGACTCTGCTAAGCTTCTTTAGCACTTTAGCCGCAGTGTTGACGACTGCCTTGGTAGAGTTTCTTTTGTTGGGGAGCCTAAGGATAGCATCAAATGGACAATTGTCCAATGACGTAGAAATTATTATTCTTCAAACTCTCACTCATCTTCTCTTGCGGTGTGAGTTTGGCCTTTTTATGGAAGAGTTTCTAGCCTTTGTGCTATGTTTTAGATCTCTCTAATCATCACCTCTTGTGTTGTCTATGTGTTGTTGTTGGTCTTTTGCCTTCGGGCCTTGTATTTGTAAGGGTAAACCCCCTTGCTAAGCTTCTTTTAATTATAAAAAACATTAGACAAAAGTGATATATCTTTATTTCAAACTCAAAAACAATTTAAAAATATATATCATTCATAACATTTAGATTGTATGACTGATGCATAAAAACTAATAATATTGATTGTTTCAAATCTAAAGAACATATTTATACGAATATAAGAATAACAAGGTTCTTAGATGTTCCTCTTTTTATCTTCTATTGCTTATCTTCGTGATTGTTCAAGAGTCTACACCCCCTTCAAAATCCACACTCTTATTTATTAAAACAAGGTTTGAATGTAAAATTCTTTTATATAAATAAACGTCATGAGCTACCAAATGGTTTCTCTGGTTTCTCTCCTCCCCCTCACGTTGCCTATTATTGCACTTTTAAGCGTCATGCCATAGATTTGGTGTATCTTTTTGTTTAGGTGGTAGATCACACTTGTCACCTTTGTCCTCATGAATAATAACCTACTAAATTATAATTTATATTCACATGCATAAGACGCCACCATTGTCACTGATTTTGGGCCGTGTCTATGTAGCACAATATTTGCACCTTACTAAACAAAATATGTTGTTAACAAAATGTGTTAGCAACATGTGTGTTAGTCTATTGTAGTTGTTTACAAATTACTAACACACGTTAATACAATAGACTAACACACATGTTACTAACACATTTTGTTAACAAGATATTTTGTATACTAAGGTGCAAATATTATACTGCATAGACACAGCCCTGATTTTGTCCTTTAATATGAATAACACTCTACATTATATAATTATATATGTTTAACCTCATTCATTATCAAATATTAAAGTCAATGCCATCTCTGTTTTCTAGAAAATAGTTTTAAAAAATATTTATTGATATTATGTAAGGTTATGAAACGATGGACGTGACAGTCTTGCAAATTAGGTCAAGTTTCATAAACGAAAACTCTATAAAACTTCATAGGCATCCAAAAGCCTGAAAAATCTGGTAAATTTTTGCAGGTCTAATTAAACAAAGCAGTACAGAATATCACAGAGATTCAGATAATCAATGGCTCAAAATATTGTATCATTTTTATAAAAAATTATAAAAAATGAAATGCTAAGAGCCAAAGGTCAGAACAAAGAGGGTATAGATCAATCATCTGGCCTTTAACTCTGTGAATAATTAATTAATCATCACCATTTAAAACAAATTTCCATATTTTTTCACTGTGCTCCTCTTATTGTCCCTGTCCCATCTCTGAGGAATAACATCCTATTAATTGTACTCAACTTTATTTGCAGGATTTCCTTGGCTTCTTTCAAACCTTTCAAGCTCATGGGTTTAAGTACACAAAAATTAACTGCCAGTCAACCGGAATAAACAATATCAGAATGACCGGTAGTTTAGTCATGATTAATTGTTGTTAGACTATACAACTACATGTATCTGCCCTTCATGGACTGGCAAATGGGAGGATTTCGGATGAGCCTTCTTATGGGCTTTATCATCTTTAATTTCTGTATGCAGGACATCATCATTGAGAGAACTTGATTTTTCTTTTAACAAGTTTTCAATGGTGAGATATCCTCTCTATGATATTTTACCACTGGGCTCAAGGTTTTGGGTTTTGTATGATGGATCGTGCCACTTCTTAAACTTTGCAATTAGGTTGTTTGAGCTTCCGGGATCTGTCAATGAGTTTGTGGGCATCATCAGATCTCGTCCTCTTCCTGTGCATGATATTGAAAGTGGATATATCCATGGCTTGTATACTCTTATGCTGTGAGCTAAATTTTCTTTATCGTTCAGATATGATGTTATACAGAGTTGCCTAGTCTTTCTTCTCAATATTCTGCCATGTTTTCTCAGAGGACAACCACCCACCAGAAATTTTCTTGGGGTTTTTATCCCCTCTTTCCCTCTAACGTTGCAGTAGGAGTTATTGTTTTTATTAGAGAAGTTAATTTGGTAAGTAGGTTTGAATTTGAAAACGAAAGGGAATTTTGGCAGAGACAAGATGAGAAAAAATGGAAGAGTATTGAGAGTAGTAGTGAGTAAAGAGGAGTGTGTGGAGCATCATGTAGCTCCAGACAAAGAGAACGGTGTGCAGTTCCAAGTAGTTGCAGAAAGCAGTCATTTGTTGCAGCTTTAGATAGTTGTAGAAAAAAAATGTAAATAAGTTGTAATTTGCCTATGAAAACTCTGTAAACTATATTTTATGTTGACTACATAAGGGTTTATCTGCCTTCAACTATCTTTGTAGTTATTAGTCCCTGGCATCTAAGGCGGGGACTAATGTTTTCAGGCCTCTATTTTTCATTAGTTCACGCCTTAGAAACTGCGAAAAGAATTATACATTTGCTATATACTATGGTCTCCTGCTAGATATCTATTAAAATGAATTTTTCCCTACAAAATTCCGAGTTTTCCATTGGCTGAGTTATCTTTTTATTTTCTTCTTCAGAAAATTGGGTAAAAAAATGAGCTTGGGAGTCATGCCAATGCCAAGTGGTGGCGATTGAGGAATAATAGGACTGCAGAGATGGGAGCATGACAGTTTGCAGGGCAGTAGCGTTTGCTGGAGGTTTCGTGTGGCAACCTGCATGTAGGCTTGGTCTTTCTGCGTGTTGGTGTATTAAAATATGCGCTAGTTTGATTGTCAAAATTCACAGCAGGAGATCGGATATGAAAAAGACTATGGGGTTAGTATAGGGATGTGATTCATGGTCCCTTAGACAGATGGTCTCATCTCGTAGACGTCATTAAAAATCTTCATCATTCATTCATTTGTTTTCATCTTACATAAAATTTTCCAACATGCTTCGCCCTTCGACTGCCCTCTTCAGACTTATGTTGCTGGCTCGAACCAGGTATGGGGTCTGCTTGCTTAGATTCATGTTTATTTATTTTTGGTTCCAAAAAGACATACATGTCAAGGATTTTGCTGGATTTTCTTCTGCTCCATTTGGTAACATACTAACCTGTATTCAGATCTCTTGTTTTTTACCATTTTCCTTTTCCCTAATTCATCTACCCTAATTTTTGGTGCTCCCTATTTTCAAAACTGTGTGGTGGTACATTTTTTCTGGAGGATAACTGTCTAGCTTTTTTGGCTGGTGTTCTTTTTCTTTTCCTATGAAAATTTTTGGAGAGAATTTTTATTTTATAGTAGAAAAAATAGGAGAAAAATCTTCCACTAAGGAGCGATAGAGAGCAGTTTACGTGCCCTGTCTACGCTTCCACATTTTGAATGCATGCCTTAAACATAAAGGGTTTCAAATCTATTCTCCATCTTTTTATGCTTTTCCTGGTTTGGAAAAGCCACCACTTGTTCTAGCTGGGCAAAGGATCAGAGAGGAAGTGAGCGGTTCTGATTGATGAAACAAACAATTACTATACACTAGTTTTCATTAATTTTTGGCAGCACTGCTCCACATGTCTCCAAATTCCCGAGGCTCATGTCTTTACCAGCATTAACACTTCTTCACTTCATAAGTTATTTCATACCACTCGGTGACAATCCAACTTTCCCTTCTGACCAATGCTACTTCTTTCTTTTCTACATTACTATAATGCAAAAAAACATGGCTTTGTTTCAATGCAATATATAATGAATACGTAACAGTAGTCTTTCTCAATGCCCAACAACTTTATTATATTCTGATTTATAAATTTGGAGAGTAGGAATCTGTCGACTGTGAAGTGATAAAATATCTGAAACATTTTTGCATCTTGTGGTAAATTTCATCATGTATGATAGCAGGGCGAGTAGGGTTCTGTTGTATAATTTTTAACATGATATTTAAGTCAATATCTTCGGTGAATAGATGGAAATTTCATCTTTTGTTTTCTGGGTCTGAGATTCAAAAATATCTCATGTTAGTTGCTTCTCGATCCTCAGCCATCAGTATATGTTATAAAATCACTTTGTGAAACATGCTTATAAGCTATTATGAATAACTACTATTGTGCAATCTGTTATACAGGCTAACTTTCTTTTTGGGGCAATCAAATGTAAACACTTATCAATATAGGACGACTAGAAATTATTATTTATAGCATTTGTAAATAAAGAATGACATAGAAGTAAAACAGAGCAAGTCTCTAGGTTGGGCCAAATCTCCAATGCGATCACCAGTAGTTTACATTATCTGATATTTTTTTTTTAATGTTTTGTAATTATATTGTGATCAGAAGATACAAAAAATATAATCAGAAATATTAAAAATATTATTAATCTAATATAATTTCTTATTTTCTGTTTACTGATTATAGATAATGAAATTTGATTTTTTTAAAATATGTTTAAACCAAAAACAAATACAGGCAAACACAGAATGTTTAGTGACTAAGACTTCAAAGGACATGGCTGTCACAATCATGCATTAAAACAATGCCCTTTGATATACATCGAAGGAACATGAACCAAACAATTATCAGACAAAGTAGCTACAGACGCCTTATGATAGTGATGCTAGCAAAAGAGGGCACCATAACACCATAAACTATTATAGATAGTTTGCTACTTATAGTAAAACCATATAATAACAAATAAGATTGGTAGCAGATCCGAAAAATACCCTGTTAGCTTCTTTGGGTGTTTTAAATCCCAGACTTATATTTTCTCTAAAAAACAATTTTTATGTAGACAAATAAAGAAAGAAATAATTTATATTAATGTCCTAGAAATGGCCAAAAGAGGTTAGTGGGACTAAAGGGCACATCTAGTTACAGTTTTATCACATACAAAAATAGCAACCAATGCCTTCATTTAGCAAATAAAACAGATTTGTTTAAAATGAAATAAAACACAATCTAAAATGATCTGAAACACAACCTAAAATGATCTGGCTATGTACAAATTCAATAAGAAAATGAAAAAACTCGCTGAAATTGTAACAAGCTACTTACCTCAAGATTCTGACAAATTGTATCATGCATCAACAATGCTGATGACGAAAAATGGGCAAGTTTGTAGGAGGTCATTGGACAGGTGGAGCTATGGTAGACAGATCCATGAAAATGATCATAAATTTGGCTTGCATTTGCAGTGGTCCATAAACCTATTGGGTCGTACTCTTTCTCTGAATTCAAGCACGTTCGAAGGCATATTACAATTGCGGGACAATCCAAGAAGAGATTGCTTGGGTATCAGATTTTCTTCACTTGTTCTATTTGAAATATTTTCTGTCATAATGTAAATCTGATTTCTTCATCAATTTCGTTTATGTAGTTATGCTGCTGAAACTGGTAAAGCTAAGACCAGGAGAAGCAAATGAAGACGCGTGTTTAAATGAATTTCAGAGTGAGCAGCAAAAATTCTGATCTTTTACAAACAAAACTGCCTTGTCTCAAACAAGGAATATTTGGCAGACTGAAATCTTTAGAAGATCATGGCGTTTTCAGTAAGAACTGTTATGGATTTTGATGAGTCTCTGATTGTTTACCTCTACACGCATGTATTTTCAGACATTGAAAGGTGATTGTCAAAGTACATTTTACAAAAGTGCCCAAGGCATGAATTTTTTTTACAGATAGAGGCAGAACTTTGATAATTACAAAGGAAAAGAGCCCAAACCAGATACCAGAACTAGGCCGAAGAGTGTGAATTGGGTTATACTTCTTTATGCATGTAAAAATTCTTAAGTTTTTCTCCCAATCGTATGATTGAATTGGGTCACTTTTTACTTTTTCCTGCATGTATAGATTTCAAGTTTTTCTTCCATTTGTATGATTGAATTGGGTCATATGATTCAAATCTCCTTAAATGTTTTGAAATCTCATCGCATGTTTTATGTCTTATTGTTTCATGACTAGTCCGACTGTATTCTGAGGCTTGTTCTTGTCATATAGCCTTCAAAATATGTACTTGTGATGATCAATGTACTTGCAACACCTCTTTGACAAGGTAATGTGTGTTGTCATTTAAACTCTAGTTTCAGCTACGCAATTTAGTTACGACCTCAATGTGACTTTATTTATATAAGACAAAACTATACATATATTTGTTATTACACCCTAGTATGCCCTAGTGTTTGTGCTCATGTTGATCACTGTTCTACGCACCACTAAGCCAAATGACCGCTCCCTGCCACTCCCCTACCCAAGGCAGGGACTCCAGCTGCGCACAACCCTTATTGTTCATTTGTCATTGAGTCTTTTGCCAATTGTTGGCAATAGAGTAGCAACTTTGTTTATGTTTTATGTGTGGTTATTTTGGTCTTTATTCCAAGATATGATATCAGAGCCAAAGGTTCAAAGGTGAACGAGATGTTGAAGATTTGTTACAGATATTTTTAGAGAAGATAACAATAGTTTGTAACAACCATCATCATTCAATTGGTAAAACTATAATTTTTGGGCTAATAAGATGAAGAAAATTATGCAAGTAATTTATTTATGGGAGTTGGTGGTCAATGGGTTCACAAATGTGAATGACCCAACATGTAGCTCTCACAAACAACCAAAAGACCCAACTAAAGGAGATAAAGAGAAAATATGCAAAGACATTGAGTTTGAGAGATAACCTTGATAGAAGCAATATTCCCCAGAATAGTAGTAGCTAAATATGCAAAGGAGGCATGGAAAATCTTCTAAACAAGTTATAAAGGGATTGATAATGTTGGATTATGAAGCTCGAAATGCTCTAGAAAGATTTTGAAACACTCCAAATGAAGAACAATGAGTCTATTTAGACTTCCACACAAGAGTCTTTAGTTTTATAGACCAATACTAGTGGCGATATAATGAAAGAGTAAAGGATTATGGAGAAAATACTTAGAATTCTTCTCTCAAATTTTGATGCAATAGTGATTTCCATTGAAAAGGCCAAAGAACTCTCAACCTTGATAGTTAACGAGTTAGTGGGTTCAACTAAAACCCATGTGAAATGCCTAAATAAGTCTATGTCTTCTTTCCAAGAGCAAGCATTCAAATCTTAGGGAAATGCAAGAGGAAGGGGAGAGGTAGGGACAGTTCCAGACAATGCTTGAGAGGTAGAGGTAGAAGTAACTCCAGAAGGGGGAGTTCCAAACTATGGATGAATGAGTAGTCGAGAGGGAGCAAGTATCTCTTATAAGTCTATCTCTTGAGCTAAGATGAACATCAATAGCTTGAGTCAGAGGTATAGTAAGAATAATGTAGAATGTTATTATTGCCAAAAATATGGTCATTATTCAAGTGAGTGCAGGAAAAAGCACTCTTATTAAAGTCAAAGAAAAGTGCAAATGTGGATGATGAAAAGGTAGCTGAAGGTGATTAGTCAAAGACCTTCATCATATGCAACATTGGTGAGGAGAGAAGCACTGAAGTTTGACATTTGGACAATGGATGTAGCAACCATATGAGTGGTAATGAAAGTTTTTTTTATTTTTATTGGCATCATGGATGTCAAGTCTAAAATCAAAATGGAGTTCACAATTTAATAGTTGTTAGTTATGGGAAAATAACCATTAATGTTCGTACCAAGAATGGTCAGAAGAAAGATATAGAGAATACATATTTTCCCTGAGGGATAAAGCACAATCTCTTGGGTGTTGGATAGTTGGTACAAATAGGTTACTTGAATGTTGATGGAGAAAGGAGAACATGTCATTTTTGACAAGAATGGGAGCAAGAATGTTGTTGTCATAGTACAAATCATGACAAAGAACTGAATATTTCCCATGAGGATGCAAACATGCTTATTAGCCTAGTTTGTATTTTCACTTCCTAGGCATGCAGAATGTACAACAATACAACAACAATCACTCTTCAAGCTAGTCATTTATGACCCCTCCAAACTTTGGAATCTAGGATATGGACATTTAGGCTATATCGGTTTGAGTCTTTTATCCAAGAAGTGTATATATTTAGAGGTTTATCAACCACTGTAGAGCCTAACATGGTAGATGCAAATCCTACATTTTAGGAAAGCAAAACAAACATCTCTTTCAATTAGATAACTCTACAAAGACAAGAGAACAATTAAAGTTTGTGCATACAAATTTGTGTGGCCCTATATAAATTATTTTAATAGGAAAGAGATAATATTTCATGATCTTCATAGTTGTCTACAATAAAAATATTTGGGTCTAATATTTGAATAACAAACCTGAAGGTGTTGAGAAGTTGAAAACGTTTAAGGTCCAAGATGAGAAATAAAGTGAATACTTTATTACTTGTTCCTATGGTCAAATATAGGGGGGAGTATACCTCCAATTTCTAATATTTTTGTAGATATCATGACATCAAGGAGTTGACAACTAGTTACACTCTATGCAATAAAATGTATAACCTAGGAGGAAGAATATAACCATTGGGGAGATGGAACTTAGAAGTATGTTGAAAGCCAAGGGAATCCAAAATGAATATTGAGATGAGGCTCTTGCAACAACAATACACTTGATAAATATAAGTACCACGAAGGATGTACACGACAAGATTATACAAGGGGTGTGGAAAAAATACAAATGGATAGTTGAAAACTTAATAATGTTTAGGTGTGTGGTATATGGACTTGTACCAAAAGAAAAGTAGAAAAGTTGGATGAAAAATGTGAGAAGTGGATCTTCATGGGCTATAGTTTATATTCCAACACATATGGAACTAGTACATTTGAGGCTTTAATTCTGATGACTATTTGTCAGATTTTTAAAACCTATTTGTCGACAATTCGACAGATGTAGCCGTCGGGGTTATTTCGTTGGAAATTGCTATGGAAGTGGTAACCGTCGGTATTCTGACATCACTATCCATCAGAAATTACCACACTAATAGAAACTTATTTTAGCATTTCATACGTTACATCTATCTGAACACCGATGGAAAACCTATCAGACGTATAGTAGTCCCATCGGAACTATCTGTCAAAAATAGAGTCTCTTCAATGTTATACCTATTGAGATATCGACAGATATGAAGTGACTGTTCGACAGGAAAACCCATCGGACGTATAGAAATCCCTTTAAACTTATCTGTCAAAAATGGAGTCTCTCTAATGTTGTACTTGTCAGGATGTCGAAGGACATACTATGACCTTTCGACAGGGAAAATCGTCGGATGTATAGCACTGCCCTCGAGCCTAGCTATTGAAAATTTTGTCTATTCGATGTTAAACCTGTCGGGATGCTGACGGACATGCGATGAATTTACGACAGGAATACCCATCATAAGTATAACATTGCTGTCGAAACTGATGAACTATAACTGATTGAATGCATGAAGATGTTAAGTTGATCATCACCAAGCTACATAAATTTAATGCTAGACATTAAATTAGTTAATGTATTGTATTGTCATTGATGTCAACTTGATATAATCTGATTGGTTATATACAAAGTGTCAAAGAATTCAGAGAACCAAAGAGATAAAGGTTATGCTTTCAGTAATGCATAAAATATCAGTATTCACTTTGTGACAACAAACATCGATGGTCAGTGCACCCCGACGGACAGAGAACCCCAAGAAGAAAGTCACAATGATACCTGAGCAAGAAACCCGAGAAAGCATTATCGACGAGAAGAATCAAAGTAACCTGAGCAGAACTTCACAGTGTTACCCGATGGACAGACAACCCCGATGAACAGACAACCCCGATGGAGATGCCCGAGGAGAACTGAAGTGTTGACCGAAGCTAACAAAGAGTTAAACACCGAAAAGAAATGAAGTTCAGAAATGACAAAAGAATTAGGTGGAAATAGCTAAATATAGAGTTAACTGGTTGTTAATATTGTTTTCATTGACAAGTTAAAATCCAAAGATAAGCAAGAGTTTTAAATCTATTTTATTCCAGTTGTCTAAGAGAAATCTACGGGATAAAACTGAAGTAAAGCTTTAAAGAAAGAAAGGCGAAGATTGCGGACCATGTCAAGAACAAGAAATTCAAGGACTGAGAAATGGTGAAATCATGTCTATAAAGAGACAAGCTAATTCATTATGTATTAGGAGTGAATAGAGAAGAAGATGCTGAAGAGAAACTGGTGAAAGACTTCACATAGTCCTGATCAATCAAGCTAAGGAACATAGCTATATTTTCATGGACACCGAGCAAAAGAGAAGCACAACATCACCGAGCAGAAAGAAGTGGAGCAAAGGTATTGAAAAGATACATTGAGCAGAAAGGTATCGTGAGCTTACAATAGATCTGAAAATTTGCAAAGTATAGTTGTATATATGAACAAATCATTTACTGTTTCAATTTAGCCATTGGACCATAAAGTCTCTTAACTGAGCAGGACTTAACAATCCTTTATGTATTGAGATACATCCTAAGGAGTATCAAAAGGTTTTTTCATGAAGATAGCATAGAGATGCCCGATATCAAGTGACAAACTATTCTATTTAAATCCTCTAACAAGGTCACACCTAACAGTGTGTTTGTAACCTTTAAGAGGGTTGGCTCTTCACCGAGCTCACTTCAAAAGAGTGAAAATTTTGGGTTACTAGTCCCAAGTGGTTTTTCCCTTAATAGGGTTTCCACGTTAAAAATCCATGTGTCAATGTGTTTATGAGTCATTACTTTAGTGTTTTGTAAATTACATATAACTAATCTGGATTGATCGGTATACACTAAGTAATTTACTGTATTTCGGTAAATGAAAGATTGCTAATTGGTAAATATAAAGAATAAGGTTTAATAGTAAACTCCGAGTAGTAGTTATCTGATAAGATTATTTCAAGGCATTCATCTTGTAGGAATGAAGATAACTAGAGGCTTATAATTGTGGTAATAATTTTTTGGGTTAATTTATTGGAATATTTTTGAGGCCATTGATTCACCCCCCCTCTCAGTTATTCTAACAATTGGTATCAGAGCTTGTGTGCTTAGAAGGAAGGTTTCAAGACCTAAGCAGAAGATCACAAGATGAGCAAACAAGATGTAATGAAGTTGAACAAGGACAACTTTGCATCATGGCAAAGCAGGATAAGACTCCACCTATCAAGTATTGGAAATGATGTTACTCAATACTTGGATACTGATTATGTGTTTCCTACAGGACCTCACATACTTGAGCAATTAAGAGAAAAACATGGCATAATTCTATGATGATAGAACTTGCTTCCTCACTCTCCGATGCTAAATTTGAAGATGTCAAAACCTACACTTCTGCAAAGCAAATGTGGGACAAATTAAAGATGGTACATGGAGGTGATGCTAATGTACTAAGAGCTAAGGCAGAAAGCCTAAGAGGTAAATTTGATGACCTAAGAATGAAAGAAAGAGAAAATATCACTCAGTGCAGCCGCAGAATAAAAGAGGTAGTCAATGCTATCCGAGGAGTTGGAGGCATACTTGAAGAAGAGACAATGGTAAGTAAAATCCTAAGAACCTTACTGCCTGTATATTCTATTAGAGTATCTGCTATACAAGAAGTGAGAGCAGTAGCAAACAATAATGTCACTCTAGATAGTTTGGTTGGTAGAATGATTTCATTTGAGATGAATAACTTTGATAATAGTGTCTTACCATCTATTGAGTCTACATTCAAATCTTCTTTGAAAATAAGTAAGTCAAGTCATAAACACACTATGAGAAATGATAGTGAAAGTGATAGTGATGACCAAGATCTTGATGATATTGAAGCACTAATGGCTAGAAGATTGCAGAGAGGCAAATGTAGATACAAAGGTAAATTACCACTTGTATGTTTTAATTGTAAAGAGATTGGACACTTTGCTGCTAGATGTCCTAATAGAAGTAATGACTGATCATATGAAAAGAAGTTTGATAGAAGTGATAAAAGAGATTACCGAAGCAACCGACAATTTGACAGAAGAGATACCCGAGACTACAAGGACAAAGGGAAGAAAGCTTGTTACCTAGCTGAGAATAGAGCTAGAGACACTGACACCGAGTCTGATGAAGATATTCAGATGGTATTTGTGGCCACGAAGGATGATTCAGATGAAGAAGATAGGTATGTAGAGACTTTACTCATATCTAAGGTTAGTAAGAATGATATCTGGATTATAGATAGTGGCTGCACTAACCACATGACTGGTGATAAACAAAAGTTTGAAACTTTTGAGTACTATAATGGTGGATCAGTAAGAATGGGTAATGACACACCTTGTCCAGTTGAAGGTAAAGGAACCATAATGTTGAATAACCTGAT
>MU223469.1:1642512-1663069 GCA_018584345.1 Thuja plicata
GCAATAGAGTCAAGATCATTCCAATCTTATGTTCAACCTCAGAGACAGTTTTACAAGAAAACTTATCACTTCAAAGGTGTTATGGAATGTACATGAAACCTAAAACAAATTTAGAGATATTTCAAAAGGGTAATACTTCTCAGATGACAGACCAATTGACTAAGGCCTCAATCAACGGAATTTAACCATGCAAAATGAGAAAACCAAATGAAAATATAGACTATGAATCAAATAAGGAAGCATGCACATCAAACTATCACTTTGAAGAAGTTCTATTGGTTTATTCGAGGGACTTATTGTAAAATGATAATGAAACTATTACACATGTGAAAGAAAAAAGACTTATCTTTATTAATTTTGAAAAAATAGTACATCCAGGTCCATGTTTTACTTGTTGATTAAAAACTATCCAAATATGTGAAATTGTATTATATTGTATTGTCTTCTCTTTACATTTTACATTATGTACATATATGTGTTTGAGTGGCTTTCACACCTTTTTAGGGTGAAAAGACACAACTCTTATTACAAATTATTTTAAAAAAACAATAAACTAACTAAAAAATAACTACCTAACTTTTGGATTTGTCTTTGGTCGAAAATCCAAAACACCTCGTGAAAAGCTAATATTTCTGTCGGAGATAGGAAATTTGATTTCCCGAACTGGTTCATTTTTAGATTTTAAAAATTCGACCATCTTTATCCTCTTTCGAAATCATCTTTGTAGCAGGTCTAAATTCTAGCATTTTCTAAAGGCTTCGATTAGTTAGTTCTATTTATTTGTGTCATAAAGCTTCCTTCATTTGATCTTTTTTAGTATGGAGAAACATGCTTCTTGATAATAGATTGGGACTTCTAAATTATCAAAATTTAGGGTACCACCAGAATGTACCTAAAAATAAACAGAATGATAATTCATTCAAGCATTTGATCTCTCTTTTTGAAGTACACTTGCCTTGGTCATCGTGCCAATTTGAAATTTATAAGTAGCATTGTTTGGTGATTATTTATGGTTCCATAAAAAAATTAGAAATCTTTTTTCTTTGCTATATCTATGCACCTAACATTGATAGAAAGATTCTTAGAGATAAATGGGAATAAGGGATAAATCCAAGCATAAAGACCCATGAGTCAATGGAGATGAATAGTAAAAACTTACCTTGGGGAAAGGCAATCATGCTTCCAAGTCTAATGTGAGAGGATTTGTTGTATTAACATACACAATGTTAAAGGTTTAAGACATGTTATGCACTCTACGTTTACCTTAGACTCACATGAGATGAATGACTATAAGGTAAAAAAAAACATTGTAAATTATTGTTATGGAATAGACATGAAACAACATTTATGATTGGTTAACATCGATTTGCCAATTGTTGCCAGCTGCATTAATTTCTCATTACCTCAGAGAAAAATTACACATATAAAACCTAATTAATGTTCCGTGTGAGGCCTCACCCTGAGCCTATCGTAGCTTTCCAGATTTTTGCTTATGATAGACTTAGCACATGATACATTATATTTTGATGCACTTTGGATTTTATGATTTATGTCATGGATTGACCAATTTGGATGTTGGATACATGTTACTTTATGATGCACATGATGGACTATATTATGTTTCTATTATGGATCTTTCATTACGAGACATTTGATTTGGGAAAACATTATGATTATGTGATGGATTAGTGATGATATGAGAATTATTAGAAATTGACATCTAATTGAGTTATCATGCAATGTGAATCTTACTTTATGTTATATGCTTAAATGAAACTATTATTCCTTATGATCTTAGGTGATAAAATTTAGTATGTAGAGGTTTCATTAAGGTTTTGAATATTGTTTATTTCTTTATGAAGCATATTTTATCTCCTTGGAGTAATGATATTTGGATTCAGTGTGCAGGTATGAGACCATGGTATTAAATCCGGGGAACCAAACATAGGTATATGTAAATTCAGTTTAAGCCAAGGTTGCGTCTAATGAGAGACAAGACCTCGTTGTATCGTGATTTAATTTGTAATGTAAATGTTTGATTGTTTGATTTTAGTTCATAAATGTTATTTTCATATTTATTCTCTTTGTTCTTTATGCTCAAGTGGATATGCCATGTGTCTAGTGATGTGTAAGTTTTTGTATGTGTCACTTGACACTTGTGTATGTACTTAGTGTTAGGATTAGGTAATACTGAGAGGGGGGGGGGGTGAATCAATATTACAACACTTATTAAAACTTTTCAACCAATTAAACATTAACCATATACTTGCAGAAATGAAATGAACATAAGAAAATAACACAGTACTCATAACACCATAATTTTGTTGTCGAGGAAACCCCGGCCAAGGGAAAACCCTGGTGGGGATGGTACCCACAAGCATGCACTAAATTATAGTGTCCCTATTAGGCGATCTAGCTCTGTTAGGAGCTGAATATCACATATTACATTTCCTTGTTAAAGGAATAAAAACCCTGTTAAAGGTATACAACACCCTGTTAGGGGCCAATTGAGCTTACAACTCTTACAATGTAATTATGTTACAAAATGTTCTCAATAGTGAACAACATAAGCATCTCTAATGCTTAGATAGTTCCTATTCATAGCTCATCAATGATCTCTGTCATCCTCTTCTCTGCAATTCGCATATCATCAATCCATCTATCATCTCACATCTCACTTCTTTTCTCAACAAAATATCTCCATATATATATATATATATATATATATCTTTTCTCTTTACCAAGTCGACTCTCTTAACCAAATATTACGTAGTCAGCTCTCAATACAAAATACATTTAATAAAACAAATATCAAATGCATAGTTGATGCTCTTACATAATCAAAGTGTACATTATCAACAATCATAATCCAAATCTGATTTCTAGGAGTCCACACCATACTCTCTGAATCATCGCTTCTGTCCAACTGCCCTGTATCACTATTCTGCTGCAGTCTATCTGTCTTCAAATCTCTCTAACTTGCTGTAAACATTACCAAAACAAAATTGATCTTAGGTGGAGGTCACATAAACCCCATACTATCTTCCTCTAAGCTCTCTTTCTTCAACTCATCGATCTCTATCTTCAATACCCAAAATACCTTTGTATCTCTGCTTCTGTACTTAGTCGATTTCAGAGTCCCCAAAACTTAACTTTACAGGAATCGATCTATAACCTAGATGTGTTGCCATAAATGAAAAACAAAAAGTGAATCACATTATGGAAAATATATCACTTGCCAACAATCTCTCCCTTTGGCATTGATGGCAACACTTAACAAAAAAATGACTAAGTGTTCCAACAAAACAAAACCGTCTCTCCTTGTTTCTCTATTTTGTTTTTCTATTCTTCCCTTATACATTATATTCTCCTTCTCCTTATTAAATCTTCTCTCTTCTCCCATTAATTCCATTCATTTTTCTTCTCTTCTCCCCCTTTGACAATAATGAAAAAGGTGCATAAAAGTAATAAAATCAGTGCTTGCTCACTAGTTTCAGAATATCTTGAAAGGAATCTTCCAAGATCTTCACTTCTATACTACATGACTTCAACAATAGTTGACTAACATGAATTAGTCCATTCAATGAAAATGATGCAGAATCTACTTCCTTCAACTCTGTAGGCATAGAGTTAGTCAATGAATCTGCAGTCTTCTCCAAGTCTGATAAGTGTGCTTCAATTATGGATAGCTTAGGTGTGATTAAACTCTTCAACAAATTGAATCTAGTAAGTACTCTCCCTTTATCAATATCTAATACAGCTAGTTTTGCCAAAATTCTTGTTACTTTCTGTATCATCTTAAAATGGAAGCACTTCCATTTTGGTAGGTTTAGCACCCTCATTTAGTACACTTTCATATTAGATCCACATTTTAGGATACATCTGCACTTAATTCTTAGTTTCTAGATGAAACTAGGGTTAGGATCCTATGGATCCTCCTTAATTTCCTTCTCTATGGATTTATTTTTAGGAAGGATCTATGTATTGGCTCTCCTAATCTTCATTATACCTCCTCTATGGCCTCTGTGCCTCTTCTCAGCACTCTGGTGTTTTTTCTCACCTTCCTAGGTCCCCGACTGACCTGGGAATCTTGCAGATTTCTCAAGGTGAACTGCCTGAAACCTCAGGTCAGGGTTGAAGTCAATTATGACCTAGGTTAGAATCGAGGTCAACCTTGACCTAGGTCAAGGTCAAGGTTGACTTTGACCTTAGTCGGGTGTTGGTCCCCGCTTTCAGATCTGAAGCTTATCGGGGTTCTAAACTTAAAAATAGGTCCCCGGGTCCGGATGCAGAAGTGTTTTCTCTGATATTTGCATGAATACATCCCCTCCTTGGTTGGTGATTGTAATTGGACCATAATTCAAGATGAAATTTGAATTTGGGTCCCTTGCATTGCCCTAGGAGGCCTATATTGATATCTCTAGATATAAACACTCTCTTTTGTCTTCATTCTTTCATGAAACAAAATCGTGAGATGACATGATGCAATAATGATTATGACATGATGATGATGCAAGAAAGAAATAGGATGATATAGAAGAACAAGATATGATGATGCCTTAATACATACAAGAATTTTGAGGACAAGCTATTGTGGATCTTCTTGGGAGCAAGAAAGAGTTCTTCCTTCCTTCCTTCTTCTTGGATGTACCATTTTCAACATTCAAGCATTCAAAATATACTATCATGGGGTAGAAACTATGGATTGTGATTTTGGTAGGAATACTTTAGCCCTGGGGGCTTGGTATGCTTTATTTATCATATTCAAATCTATGCATTGCTTTCCCATTTCCAATTTATGTTAGGGTTTTAATCTAGAGGATTAGATCTTAGCATTTTACATTCAAAGCTCTTCCTAAGAGCAACACACACATACATTCTATTATATCTGGCTATTCGAGGAGGTGGAAACCACCAAAATGGGGGTTTGACTAAGGAAAAACCCTATATAGCCACCCCAAAACCCCTTTTTCAGATATTTGTAGGTGTTGTTTCAGGAATTACAGGTTAAGAACAACGAGTTGGAGTGCAGATTCAGATACCCTTTTCAAAAAACAATCAGGATTCAGAAATAGATTTTCTGTTGGAGATTTTGGAGGTCGATTCTTCCCTAGGTCAGAATTAGAAATTCTGGGTCAATGGTGACATTGACTTGAGGGTCAAAATTGGAACTGAGCCAGATCAGAAAAAGATTTCTGGGTTTTGTTCGTCCCTACATTTCTTTTCCAGATCTGGCTACAGATTTTCCTGAAACTCAACACTTACATAAGAAAAAGGGTATTTTCAGATCTATTATGATGTGAGGTAGGTATTTTACTCCATTATTCTTTGCAAGTATTTCCAGCTTTACATTCCTTATCATAATAATTAAATGTAAATGGTTGAATATGACATAGGGTCTCTTTTATATGCAAATCTCCATTGTGAAAACCCTATTTAGAAGACCATCCAAATTTACCCATTACATTTTGGTGAACCCACAATAGACAACTCTTTCTCTTTGGTGTTAGATTTATATTTTATGTTAGATCTTGCATGCATATAGAAGTAGGTTTATTTTATGCTCTTGCATTTATATTTCAAAAATATATAAAAATTATAAAATTTCTTTAAAAATACAAAAAACATTTACATTCTTGTAATTTTACTTTGTGTTCAACATGTATGACTTTTGTTTTGAGTATTTTGATGAAGCTTTTATTTTACAAAATGATAGATCCTTTAATGAGGTACATGGAAGTGAGCATGAAAATGGTTCGAATGAGATCTCCATGGATCCTATTCCTATTTCATCCTCCTCCACAACTTCTCCAATTGACCTTTACCATAGGGTATGTGCATGATTACCTTCATATTCCACTATTTGCAACATTGAGGCACCTAGAATGTTATTTCCAAAACCTTTGATGACAGTAAAAGGATTTCGTCGAATAACTATTAAGGGTAAACCTAAAGATCCTTTAGATTTATTTGATAACACGGATTCCATTTCACATGCTTATCACACACAAAATAACCCTCAACCTACTGTTCCAGCCTCTTTACCTCCTTCTCAACCTGTGCTTCCTCAAGCACCTAGGTTACCTTCTTCCTTTAAGGAGTATGAATTAGTTGAGCAATTATGTGCTACTCCAGCCAAGATATCTTTATGGGAATTGCTTTAAACTTCTCCTACATATCATGAGGCTTTGCAAAAATCTTTATCTACTCTGCCTGCTCTGCCTCCTAACCAAGAGAATATCAATTCAGTTTTGGAGTGCATGCATACTATGCCTTTTGTACCTCCTATTGTGTTTACCGATGATGATTTACCTTCTGTTGAGGTGCAAAATCTATATGATGTTCTTATGGTTGCTGTTTCTATCAATCAAAGTATCATTCATAGAACATTAATTGACAATGGATCTGGGCTTAATGTTTGTAGCATGGATATACTTAAGGAAATTAAGGCCGATCTTACAACTATTCAACCAGATAATATCCCTATTCATGGATTTGATTATATTGCAAAGAAAACTTTGGGTATTATTACGCTACCTATTAAGGTTGGTCCAGATCTTCTTAACACACCTATTCATGTTATGCTTGGACCTCTCAATTATAACCTTTTATTAGGAAGAACTTGGTTACATACTATGCATGCGGTTCCTTCTACTCTTCATCGTAAGGTTAGGTTCATTTATAACAATCTGATGTATACACTACATGCGAATGATGCACCTAATCCTTGCCTAAATGTAGAATATGATAAGGTTTCTGAACCTATACAACCAAGTAAGGAACCTGAGCAACCACCTGAAGTTAAACAAGCTGCAGCTCTACCTTCTTCTTTGACTGAAGATGATTGCGGAACATTGGATTTTAATCCTTCTTTTATGGGATAATATAAAGTTTTTGATTAAGAGTTTATGAAAGAACAAAGTGGGTTTGAAAAACAAGTTTTTATTCCTTCTCCACTTTCTAAGGAATTAAAAAGTAACTTTGTTGTTGCTTCACTTGAAGAAACATTGAGACAATAAAACTAGATTGTTATGACATTGTGACATATGCTGCTCCTTTAACTCAATCTGATATGTCTGATAGATATGGTTCTGGTTATCATCTACTCAAGAAATTAGGATTCAACGGAAAAGAATGTGGTAAATATGAAGAAGGTATACACGTGCCCTTGGACAATGAAGTTTATGATTATACTTATGGGTTAGGATTCAATCCTTATAAACAACCATCGACTGTTCCTCTTAATGTCAATCATATATATGGTGGACATTTGAAGTTGGTTAATCTTCTTCTCCTTGAAATGGATCAAAAACCTAGTTTGGATATTTTTCCGTAGGATGAAGCCCTAGCTGATTTTTAGGGGCTTATCAAGATCTACCTACATTTCATCATAAAATAAGAATGCCCTATTGTTTGAATAATGAAGCCTATTTTGGAGAACATGATGAACAAGATGTTTATCCTTTGCCAATGGAGTCTCCCATGCAAAGTAATTTATTAATAACTAAGACTATTGAAGTTCAGGTGGATGTGAATGACTCTGAAAAAAAATCAAAATCGGGAAATGTTTGAACCAAGATGAACATGATCAGTTGGTTTCCCAATTACTTGAATATAAGGATATATTTGATTGAACATATTTGGATATGCCAGGTATATATCCTAAGATTGTTACTCACAATATTTTTCTCAAACCTAATGCTAAACCTGTGAAACGGAAAATCCGAAAGATGAATCTAGGCATTGCCTTATTAGTTAAAGCTGAAATTGAAAAATTATTAGGTGCTGGGTTCATTCACTCTATTGATTACTCTGAATGGATTTCCAATATTGTGGCTATTTCTAAAGGAGAAAATAAGATAAGGATGTGCATTGATTTTTGAGATTTAAATAAGGCATCCTTAAAAGATTATTTCCTGTTACCTAATATTGATATGATTGTGGATTCGACAACGGGTCATGCTTTATTATCTTTTATGGATGGTTTTTTCGGGTTATAATCAAATATTTATTCCTATTGAAGATCAACTTAAGATCACATTTATAACACCTTGGGGAATATTTTTTTGGGTTATGATGCCCTTTGGATTAAGAAATGTGGGAGTAACTTATCAACGTGCTATGAATTTGATTTTTCATGATTACATTCATAAGATTCTGGAAGATTATGTGGATGATATCTTGGAAAAATCTATACGAAGAGAGGATCATGTGTTCATTTTACGACAAATATTTGAAAGAATTAGGAGTTATAATATGAGATTGAATCCTAAGAAATCTGCTTTTGGAGTTTATTCTGGTAAACTATTAGGATTTATAATCTCTAAGCGAGGCATAGAGGTTGATACTGAAAAGATTGATGCTATTGTTAACATGTCTCCTCCCAAGAATATTTCCCAATTGTGCAGTTTACAGGGAAAAATATAAGCTACTCATCGCTTTGTTTCTAACTTAACCGATATAACCGTTCCTTTCACTTCCTTGCTTAAAAAAGATACCACTTTTTATTGGAATAAGGAATGTAAACAATCCTTTGAGAAATTTAAGGAGTATCTTTCTAATCCTCCTATTTTGCAACCCACTCAATTTAATAAACCCTTCTATCTATATACTTCCGCTACTTCCAATGCTGTGAGTGCATTGTTGGCTCAACATGAAAACGAAGGTAAGGAAAGACCAGTGTACTACATTAGTCAAACCTTACTTGATTATGAAACAAGATATACCAATTTGGAAAGACAATGCTTGGCTTTAGTTTATGCTTGTCAAAAACTCAGGCATTACCTGTTGAATGTTGAGGTCAATGTGATTGTTAAATTTGATCCTCTAAAACACCTTTTCTCAAAGACTAACCTCTCTGGCCGTCTGGCGAAATGGGTGATGTTACTTATGGAATTCAATCTTAATTTCATTCTTTAAAAGTCAATTAAAGGACAAGACTTAACTTATTATTTAGCTGAAGCTCCTTGTCCTCATTCTGATACGAGCGTTACCTCAATAGAATTCCCAGATGAGAACATTTTAGCTACTAAGCAAGAAGATGTTTGGTAATTATATTTTGATGGTTCTAGATGTAAGACAGGTTCTGGTGTAGGCATTATCTTGGTCCCTCCTACAAAGAAACTGATCCTTATGTCATATAAATTGACCTTTCCTTGTATTAACAATGCAGTGTATGAAGCTCTTATAGATGGCTTACAAGAAGCTTCATCCCTTCATATTAAAAACTTGGAAATCTACGGGGATTCGCAATTTATTGTTGAACAAATCAAAGGAGTTATCAGACTAAAAATGATAAAATGATGCATTATAGAGATTTGGCTCTTGATATTATTTCACAATTCTCTTCTTATATGATTCGGACTTTACCTAGGAAAGATAATCAACATGCGAATGCCATGGCAAGTGCAGCTTCTTTGGTTTGTCTCGAGAATAATGTCAAAGAATTTTAATTTATTATACATAGTCTTAAACACCCTGCAATTTATAATAAGGTTACTGCTGATTTTTTAAACTTGCATTTGGATGAATGGTATTCACATATCTTTCATTTTTTGAAAGATAATACTTTTCCAGAATCATCAACAAGGAATATGCGTAATTGTATTAGGAAACTTGCAGCATGTTATATCATTTTAGGAGATACGCTTTACAAATGTTCTTATAATGGTTTGCTATTAAGATTTCTTGGTAGAACTGAAATTCTGATAGCTTTAGCAGAAGCTCATTCTGGTTCTTGTGGGGGACATTTTGGTGGGAAGTCTTTAGTTAATAAACTTCTTAGAATGGGATACTATTGGAAAACAATGGAACAAGATTCTTTTACATTTGTTAAGAAGTGTCCTCAGTGTCAACACCATGGTAATTTAATTCATGCTCCTGCTTATGAGCTTCGTAATCAAGTTGCTCCGTGGCCTTTTAGTAGTTGGGGTTTTGATCTTATTGGAAAAATCTCACCAGCTTCTTCTCAAGGACATACGTACATCCTGACAGCTACAGATTACTTTACGAAGTGGGTAGAAGCTATTCCTCTTCATTCTACTACTGTGGATGTTATTTGTGATTTTATTCTTAATCATATTATAACACGATTTGGTATTCCTTCAGCGATAGTTTCAAATAACGGTACTTCTTTCAAGAATAAAGAAGTCACAAAATTCTTGGAGAAATATTGTATTCAACATAGATTTTCTACTCCCTACTACCCTCAATCTAATGGCCAAGCCAAAGCATTGAATAAAGTTATTGAAAAAATCTTAAGGAAAACAATTAATAAGCATGCAAAAGATTGGCATACCCAACTTACCTATGCTTTATGGGCTTATAGGACTAGTGTCCAAACTGCCACTGGTACTTCTCCTCATAATCTTGTTTATGGCATCGATGCTATTATGCCCTTAGAATTAGAAATAACTTCTTTGCGTGTTTTATTCCATGGGATAATTGACAAAGATACTTTTCGGGAACAACGACTACAGGAATTAGAAATGTTGGATGAACAACGGATAAATTATTTGGAGCATATAAAGGCTTATAATAAATCACTTCAGAAATAGTACAATCATAAGTTGATTGAATGGTCATTCTCGGTAGGTGATTTAGTCTTGTATGCGAATCAAAGGAATGTGAATGCTTTACCTAGTGAAAAAGGGAAGTTTAGCCCTAATTGGCTTGGACCTTTCGTAGTAATTAAGGATTTTACTTCAGGTTCTTATAAGAATGTTGATATGAATGGTGTCCCTCTTAAGGAACCTATTAATATTATGCATCTCAAACAATATTATCCCTAAATACATCATTCTTTCTTTGTGTATTTATGTATTCCTTATAGAATAGTAATGTCTGTTTTATAGGTTATGTGATTCGAATGCATTCATACATAATTTCATTATTTCTTTTTGTTAAGTTTTTGTGTATTTATGAAAAATACAAGTAATCAATCATATAACTAACTGGGTAAAGAAAATATTTTATATATAAACTTCTATGATTTTGGTACATATATGGCACATGTGCCATGTCTATCAATCTCTATCTCTACGCTCTGAGGGTCGGTGACTCCCGACTCTCTTTGATCTGTGGTGTGAGGCTGAGGATATCAGTATAGTAGTCCATGTGTGACTCCTCAACATGCTCATCTCATAGTTACTTTCCTGAGCTCTCTGTAGGTCATCCATAAATTTCTCTTCTCTCTCTTTGCATAACCTTAGGTCTTGCTGGACACATGCAAAAATATCCGCATGTCTGCCAGGATCCCTCTGTCCAATAAGGGAATCTCGCTCACTAGCTGGAAGTTGGTAGGATATACATGTATCCTTCAGGACCTCGAATACAAAAATCCTCCACCTTGCTACACTAGCTGCATAATTCAAACATATTTATCTTTTAGTACTTCTTCTAGAAAAAACATTTACTTAAAATATTCTAATCAATTTCATATGTCATGCCTGGATCTCCCTCCTTGGTGTCACCAAAGGATCTAGATGGTGGGGGCATGGAGTGACTACCTTCTCCTCTATCACTATGTCTGGGTCTAGGCAGTGGTGTCTTTGTATACATGCGGGGAGGTCGTCATGATCTCAATGGTACAACACAGACCGCACGATCATCTGCACCCATACTACTACCTAGGTGCATCTCCTCTGATCTCTCCTCTACTCTCTCCTCCTCCATAGGATCTCCCTCAAAGATGGACTCCTCCTCATCTCACTGATCCTCCTCTTCCTCCGCTGGTATGTCACTTCCTCGGTGTGTCCTATCAGAAAGACCTGGATCACCTGTGGGGTAGTCATCAGGGAAGATGGGGTGGGTTCCCTATAGACTCCAATATATGATATAGTCTCTACTGATGCCTACATAGGATATATCAGGAGCTACCTCTTTATCCTCAGTCTCATTTGTCTCTTTATCTATGATATCTACTACTGTAGGTCAGTGTATAGCACCGCGTCTTTGATAGTATCTCGTCGGGTATACATACCAAGGTACTATCTGGGGGACCCCCTGTGTCAGACCAAACTATCTCATCACTATATCATAATAATATGGCATCACTGCATGATTGATAGGACCCTCTATTAGCTTGCACTGCTATGAGTGTCTTAGCCGATGTCGAGTATCTGGCCATTCTGTCATTTGATAGTATGGTCTCCATATCACATCAATACCTGGTATACAGTCTAAGTGTACCCTCCAAAAGTGGATACCCCTGTGCTACCAGACATTTGCTAGTGGATATGCAAAATCTCTAAGTGTGCTTGCATCTACCATCACCAGAACACCCTGTGGTCATGTACATGTGTAATGCTCAAACATCCAAACCTATAGCAAGGTGCATACTGTAAGACTCTCCTATTGGAAGCTCACTAACTGACACAACTCATAGTATAGATGGGCTAAAATACTACGGACCCATGAGAAAATAATCCCGTCACTCTCCATCCTACATATGAGATGGGTGAATGGTGCTAATAATATTGTACCCTTTGTGTTGGGTACTACAATCAAAGAGAGTATACATAGCATCACTCTCCATACCAAAGGTGTCGGGCCTGCTTGTATGGCTGATAGAGTGATATGATCTGCTCGGGTCCTCATCAGTGGTACTCATCCTAAACAATAATCCCCATCTGAAAGAACCTCAGTAGGACCCCGTTGCACTCTTTTTCTGATAGGCTCGCCCTAGAATGGAAGTCGTAGGATCCTATATACATCCTCTAGTGTGATCGTGATCTCTCCTGACAAAAGATCGAAGGAAAATGTGTCCTCATCCCACCTCTCTATCATGGCTGATATCATGGATCGATGGAACCTCATCTATGGTAGGACTGCTACCTAGTACAATCCTACATCTCTCAATAGCTGTATCTCATCATGTTGTAACTCGGACAAGTTCTCTTTGACAATCAATAATAGCCCTCCAAAGGGGTGCTCTCAAAGATGGACAAGATCCTGTCAACACAAATAACATCATATTAGTACTCTATCATCAGAAAACTATAATACCCACTTGACCAGGTCAAGGTTGACCTTGTTGGGTCAAGGTCAACCTTTTCAGGTCAAGGTCAACCTTTTTGGGTCAGGGTCAACTTTTTTGGGTCATGGTCAACCTTATCCCCAGAAAGGATGAGACCTTCCCAATTATGGTCGACCTTAAAGGGTCAAGGTCGACATAACTAGGTCAGGGTTGACCTTTTTAGGTCAAGGTCAACCTTCCCTATAAAAAAAAGAATTTTTCAATCACAAATATCAAAACAAGGAACCTACCTCAGGAAGTGGCTGTCCACTGGCTAGGCGCTCTCTTAGGACCTCCATGCGGCTCGCTTGAAGTTCTTCTCTCTTCGACATTCTTTTTCTTTTTACAAACTCTGTAAATGGTAATAATGAGAAGGTAGGTGTTTATTTATCTTATTTATAGCTGCAAATTAGGGTTTTATTAGGGTTTCATTTGAATTTACCTAGGTCAAATTTGAATTTCCCTTTATATGCATATAGATAAACATTCACTCTTTTCATCATAAATTGAGTTTGGTAGCTCCGTTTTCAGTGTTTTTAGTGGTGTTGGAATCGTGATTTAGATACCTAACCTCTTGAATCAGTTTGGGAAGGTTTGGAATCCTTCTAACTGGTTTAGGAAAAGACTTTTCAATCAACTGCATATCTAGTGTATAGATCTAACTTTATCACCATGTTTCACCTTTCAAAATTAGTAAGACGAAATAGGGGGGAATAAGGGGCTCTATGAACTTCTAAAATTCATCCTATTAAGGCTTAGGTTCTCTATGGATTTTCATTAACCTTGTGTGCTGCAGGTTACGGGTACTAACGGTTTCTTGCAGGATCTCCACGTTGAAGACTTGGCTATATCCTTTTTACTTTATGATGTTGTCTTACTTTAGCTTGCATATTCACGTAGTGTCATATCCAAGCTAAAGTGGGGGATAAATATATCATCTTAAAATGGAAGCACTTCCATTTTGGTAGGTTTATCACCCTCATTTAGTACAATTGCATATTAGATCCACATTTTAGGATGTATCTGCACTTAATTCTCCATTTCTAGATTAAACTAGGGTTAGGATCCTATGGATCCTCCTTAATTTCCTTCTCTATGGATTTATTTTTAGGAAGAACCTATGTATTGGATATCCTAATCTTCATCATACCTCCTCTATGGCCTCTATGCCTCTTCTCAACTCTCCGGTGTGTTTTCTCACCTTCCTAGGTCCCCGGCTGACCTGGGAATCTTGCAAATTTCTCAAGGTGACCTACCTAAAACCTCAGGTCAAGGTTGAATTTGATTTTGAACTAGGTCAGAATTGAGGTTGACCTTAACCTAGGTCAAGGTCAAGGTCCTCTGTCAGGTGTTGGTCCCTGCTTTTAGATCTGAAGCTTATTGGGGTTCTAAACTTAAAAATAGGTCCCTGGGTCCGGATGCGGAAGTGTTTTCTCTGATATTCAAATTAATACATGCCCTCCTTGGTTGGTGATTGTAATTGGACCATAATTCAAGATGAAATTTGAATTTGGGTCCCTTGCATTGCCCTAGGAGGCCTATATTGAGATCTCTATATAAACACTCTCTTTTGTCTTCATTCTTTCATGAAACGAAATCATGAGATGACATGATGCAATCACGATTATGACATGATGATGATGCAAGAAAGAAAGAGGATGATATAGAAGAAAAAGATATGATGATGCCTTAATACATACAAGAATTTTGAGGACAAGCTATTGTGGATCTTCTTAGGAGCAAGAAAGAGTTCTTCCTTCCTTCCTTCCTTCTTCTTGGATCTACCATTTTCAACATTCAAGCATTCAAAAGATACTATCATGGGGTAGCAAATACGAATTGTGAGTTTGGTAGGAATGCTTTAGCCTTGGGGATTGGTATGCTTTATTTATCATATTCAAATCTATGCACTTCTTTCCCATTTCCAATTTATGTTAGGGTTTTAATCTAGAGGATTAGATCTTAGCATTTTACATTCAAAGCTCTTCCTAAGAGAAACACACACATACATTTTATTATATACAGCTATTCATGGAGGTGGAAACCACCAAAATGGGGGTTTGACTAAGGCAAAACCCTATATAGCCACCCCAAAACCCCTTTTTTCAGATATTTACAGGTGCTGTTTCGGGAGTTACAGATTCGGAACAACGAGTTGGAGTGCAGATTCAGATACCATTTTTTTGGCAAACTATCAGGATCCGTAAACAAATTTTCTGTCAGAGATTTTGGAGGTCGATTCTGTCCTAGGTCAAAATTAGATATTCTGGGTTAATGGTGACATTGACTTGAGGGTCAAAATCAAAACTGAGCCAGATCGGAAAAAGATTTATGGGTTTTGTCTGTCTCTGCATTTCTATTCTAGATCTGGCTGCAAATTTTCCAGAAACTCAACACAAACATCAGAAAAAGGGCATTTTCAGATATGTTATGATATGAGGTAGGTATTTTACTTCATTATTATTTTCAAGTATTTCCAACTTTACATTCCTTATCATAACAATTAAATGTAAATGGTTGAATATGCCATATGATCTCTTTTATATGCAAATCTCCATTGTAAAAACCCTATTTAGAAGACCATCCAAATTTACCCATTACACTTCCTTGTCCAATTATGTTACAGATTGTGAAAAGGTTTCACAACTGTCCATCATACTATTCAAAGTTGCCTTGCCCTTGGCAATAATGTCTTCAATATTCTGAACATGCCTGAAAGGATTCATGCAGTAACTAAATAGTTTCCTTCCATGTCCAATGCAACTCTTAGCATTTGTAGTAGTGGTTTTCAAAATGCTCAAGTCCCATGAGATAGACTTTCAAACTTCGGATAGCTTCTTCTCTGAGTAGTTCTTTTCCGCCTTCTCCTCTGCAATCTTTATCAAACTCTCATAATAACCATCAAATTCATCAAGTGTTATCTTCTGGTTTTCAATGTCATCTCTATGCTGGAAAAAAATAGGTACTGGAAACAATTTGTTCATAGTATCAATTGCTCTGGTTATTACCTTAGCCTTTTTGTCACCTTTTTATTCCAATCTCTCCTTGACTATAGTAAGTGCAATAAAAGCCAATTTCACTAGCTCATCTTCATCCATGTAATCAACATCAAAATATGTTGGATTTTCTTTCCTTGCCAACAATGAGATAGAAGATGTGTTTACCTCATTTTTAGTTTCAAAAATTTCTTCATGTTCTTTCTGTCCTTCATCCTGTACTGCTTTACTCTATTCTTTCTCTTTGCATAAATACTCTTTCTGTTCTGCTTCCTCAACAATTGTGTTGTCCATACTTCCTGCAATGGGCCCTTCTCATCATTAGAGGTGTCAAGTATTATAGGTACACCCAAAACATAGAAATCTGGCTGTGTATCAAGTTCACTCTTCTCAGTGCTTGCCTCAGTTGGTTTTGAACTCTCTCCCATTCCTAAGTGTGTAGGAAAAGTAGTTTTAGGAAGTGGAGTTTCCTCAAGAGTAGTGTTCATTAGTATTTTCTCAAATGCTTTCTGAGTCTCCTCAGTGATTTCATCATATCTTCTTGCCATAATTTCTAGTATTCTGATCTTAGTTCTCAATAAAGGTTTCAATTCTTTGAGTATTCTTTCCCTTTCTTGTAAATATATCACAGGTAGCATGTTATCAATTTCCTGATTTCTGATTGTTTCATCCTTGATCTGTGCTAGATGTTTCCTAGTCTCCAATCTCCCATATAAATCTTCAGGTATACTGCCCTCAATTTCCAATAGAGTCTTTTGAAAACAAGCAAATGATTAACTAAAACATCTTCAATCTTGAGTTTATCTGTCTCCTCATACCTGTCATAGTATTTGTTAATAGAAACTAGTTTAACCTGCTCAATAGCTCTCTTCTCAATCATATTTAAGTCAGGATTCCACAAGTGTTTCTCACTTTTAGTTTTCTTCTCTTCTCTCACAGTGCTTTGCACTTTAGGTGGTGAGTGCTGTCTACTAGATCTAGTGCTTACTCTAGGTGTAATATTTTCAGCTTGTGATGTCTGCTGTGATGGAGGAGGTGGACTGTCTACCATTACTACTTTAGGAGTGGGAGGGCTGTAGTACTAGCACTTTCCAATCTAGAAGATCTCTATGCCATTTTATTTTTCACTTCTTTCAACTCTTCCACTATTAGTCCTTCCTTAATGCCACATTCATTCACAAGGTTGTCACTTTCCTTTTCCTTAGTCCTCTGGTCTGCTCCTCTCTTACCCTAGCATATTTCTCCTCATAAGTTCCCCATCATTCTTCAATTGTATCAATCTCAGATGCAAGAACATGTTCAAATTGCATTGTCAGTACTTCTGAACTTACCTCATATCCCATAGGATAACACCATTTCTTCCTTCGTGTGACTGCCTCAAAGCATACACAATCAGTTTCAACCATGAAACATATTGTATCCTTGTACTTTTCAACTATTTCATCAGATATTCTGTATTTATTTTTCTTCCACCTCTGAAGGATTTTGATCATGCCAAATAATTCACCATCAACCCATGTCCTGTTCTGTCTTCTGTATCTCTGTGAAATCTAAATACCAGTAGGTATCCCTATTTTCCAAAAATTAGGGTGCATGCCTTGGAATTTGTGTTCAATGTGTATAAACATATGTACCAATAGTGAGCCAAATCTAAAGGTCTTCGTTCTGTCTTTCTTTACCAATTTTACATTCTCCAGAAATTGTTGTGCTAAAACTTTGCATAGGTTATATTTGACATTTTATTTCACCATTCTCCATGCCATCATTATAAATCCTGCTGATATCAAATTAGGTCTACTGCTGTAGTAGAATTTATAACCAAGTATCATAGCAATTAGTCTCACATCTTGCTGAAAGATGTCATTTACAGTCATTGCTTGCCTGTCCCATTTAGAGCGTGTTAGGGTTTTGACTTGTTTATTCACATGTTTTTCTACAACATGAATGATTCTTGTATTATCCAATCCAGTAATCTCATGAATCAAGTCACTGCAAATCTTCACAGGCTTCTCACCTATCCAAATGAACTCATCATGCACTCTGCTGAATAATATCTTAAACCATTCTTCTTCTTTGAATTCATACAAATCCAGAATCTTCATAATACTCAACTGATCAATATGTTTGTACTCATCTCTCATAATTCCTTTATTGGTCATATACTCCATCTCAGTAGATATCTCATCAATTCCTAGTATATCATACTTACAATGAATGTAAGCCCTAATATCTTTTACATGTAAAAATACGTAGGGTGTACAAGAAAATACTCCTTCTGCGTCTTCTTCCCAAGACTTGAACGAATGTTTCTTGAATTTATACCTAGGTCTATCTACAACATCATAAATAACAGGTGCATCATTGCTAGATGATGTAAATACCTCTCACACTGAGTTCTGAGTTTTCACGTCAATCGATCACGCAAGGAAAATGTAGGATAGACTGAATCTCTCTTCTCTCTGATCTCCTTAGGTCGCTCTTTTTCAAATGGTAAGGAATTAGATCATCAAATGGTGCTTTATACAAAGTTAAGTTATAAAAGTTCACTTTACCCAATACTTTCCAGTCGGCTGTAGATCTCGCGATCAAAATATATGCATCAACTAATGTTACGCTCTTAACTGCATACTCCATGATGTCAGCCATCTTCGTAACTAATCTCGCATGAGCTCAATCCACCAGTTACATGGCAGGATATATTTTGATACATCTTATTCAATGCTCCCCCTAAGGCCATGATCAGCCAATTAGGTTAATTCTTCTTTACTACCCTCAGGCGAAGATCTAGTAACATCTACTGTCTCTCCTTAAACCAATGTCTCACTTGTTTCTTTGATCTTCCATATCTTACCACTGCTGTTATCTTATGCTTTCTTAAAACAACTATCAAAATCATTCTTCAAATCTGCAACAATTTTACCAATATCACTTCCATTCTTCTGTGTATTCATAGGAGGTGGTACTCTTCTATTGTTTGCTCCATTAAAATTTGCTATATGACCTGTATTATTGCATTTGTAACATATAGGAGGTCTTATTTCCTGATTTACTTGTAGCTTACAGTACTTCGCAATGTGTCCAATGTTATTACATTTGTAGCATGTAGGTTTCACTGTAGGTTCTCTTCCATTGTCTTGTCTATATCCAGATTGATTAGGTTTCCTGCATTATGCTTTCTTGTGCCCATATCCATTACAATTAAAACAATAACCAAAAAAGGTCTTAAAAGGGGCATTACCTCTGCAGTCTCTCTTCATGTGTCCAAACTTGTTACAACCAAAGCATCTACCTCTGAAAGGTCTGATATGCTCTCTAGGTTCTTCAATAGTAGGTTTTTAAACATCAATATTTGCATCAAAATTCTCTTCCCGATTCTTTGAACATTCAGATTCATTGAAGCCAATACCAGTCATATCAACTTAAGGTTTCTGTCTGTCTCTTTGTTCATCGATCAATTCACCGCTAGTGTAAATTTTCTCAATGTGTTTCTTTGCCTCAGTAAGTTCACCTTTTATAATCTGATTGTACTTCTCCAGTTCTAGATACTTGTTCTTGTAGTTGTTAGCCTCATTCTTCATTTTTTCCATCAAAGTATTTGTACTATTCAAATTTTCTTCAATTTGTTTCCTAGCATATTTTTGTAACTGAATCTCTTTAGTCATAGCTTCATTCTCAAGTGTCAAGGTTTCATTTTCTTCTTTAAGTTGCTTCATCTGATCTGAATTGTCTTTGTTTGAATCTTCTTTTATTTGAACCACAAGATCATGTCTCTGACTTCTGGAAAGTTCAAGCTGGTCTCTAAGTTTCTTTATAAATTTCTCAGCTCTTCGCATGTTGAATCTCAATTCTCCATTCTCTGCTTTTGCTTTATCAAGGTCTTCTAGTGCAGCATCAAAGTTTTCTTGCAAACTATCCAAATCCATTATGATCTCCCTTAAGCTGTTAGAATTTCTCTCCAAGGGCCAAAAGCTCTAATACCAATTGTTAGGATTAGGTAATACTGAGAGGGGGGGGGGGGGGGGGGGGGTGTGAATCAATATTAAAACTCACTTATTAAAACTTTTCAACCAATTAAACATTAACCATCTACTTGCAGAAATGAAAAGAACATAAGAAAATAACACAATACTCATAACACCATAATTTTGTTGTCGAGGAAACCCTGGCCAAGGGAAAACCTTGGTGGGGATGGTACCCACAAGCATGCACTAAAGTATAGTGTCCATGTTAGGAGACCTAGCCCTATTAGGAGATGAATATTACATAGGAAATTTCCTTGTTAAAGGAATAAAAACCCTGTTAAAGTTATACAACACCCTGTTAGGGGCCAACTGAGCTTACAACTCTTATAATGTAATTCTATTACAAAATGTTCTCAGTAGTGAACAAAACAAGAATCTCTAATGCTTAGATAGTTCCTGTTTATAGCTCATCAATGATCTCTGTCATCCTCTGCTCTACAATTCGCATATCATCAATCCATCTATCATCTCACATCTCACTTCTTTGCTCAACAAAAGATCTCCATATAAATATATATATATAT
>MU223469.1:1720256-1771359 GCA_018584345.1 Thuja plicata
GGTGAAGTCTGTCTTCCCGCTATATATCTCCGTGAGATGAGTGGAGAGAGCAGCAGCTCTTATCCAAGTGCAGGAGTATCTTACGCATCGACTTTGAAGTCTCTTGAGGCGCGATAGCTCAGAGTCTTAACAGACTATGTGGAGGTTTCGTTCCAACTCTTGATTTTGTGAAGGTTTTTAATGTTTCAAGGCTGCGAGATTGGGATAAATTCTCAATTTTCTTTTCTATGCTGTGCTAGTAGATTTTTTGAATAACATGTCTATCTGTTTCTGGCTTTTGGCTTGCTCTCGGTTGTAGTGGCCCTGAGTAGGATGCTAGTGCTGTTTCTTAGTGATTTTTCTGCTGTTTTGGGTTCAGGACCCTCTCCCTGCTGACTTGATACAAAACATGTCTATCTGTTGATGAACATCTTAATGGTTTTCGATGTCCATGGATGTTCACCCATATAAAGCACAACTTTCCTTGATATCGTGTCTACTGTATAAAGAATAGCAAAATAATAGATTTGATAGATTTTTAATGCTTTTTTGTTCAGATTTGAATTCTAGATTATAATCGCATAAATGCAAAGATGATAACGTTAGTCTTTAAACAAACGATGCACACATATACTTCCAAAAAGGAAACGTTCCCTTATTTTCCATACCATTCCAAAATAACTCCCATGTTTCAAAAATAAATCTCCTCTTCGATCCACAATCATCATACAGAAAAATGTATCTAAGGTGATCATTCTTTGTCTTTCCTCTTTTCACAACATATAAGCATATTGTTCTATTTCTCTAATGACTCAAATTCCTTTGAGACATCATTTTTATGGTACTAAAGTATTCAAAGGATTCAAACCAACACTTTCTTAATAACATAACATACTTATGCAAACAAGAAATTAGTTTCAAATTTTCTTACCTTCAACAAGGATGATAAGATCATTGCCAACTGAGAATAGCAGGTCTGCATTGCCTTGAGTACTCAACAAGAAAGATGCATTCAAAATGATTCAGACCAACACTGAAAATGCAAAGGAAAGTATTGCCCAACACAAAGAATGTTTGATTCGCCTCTAAGGTCACATCACCAAACTCAATTTCCATGAGATCACATTATTCCCACACTTCTTCTATTGTGGGAATAATAGAGAATGCTTGATTTGCCTCTAAGGTCACATCACCAAACACAATGTCCATGAGATCAGATTATTCCCACACAATGCCCAACAAGAAAGATGCATTCAAAATGATTCAGACCAACACCCAAAATGCAAAGGAAAGTATTGCCCAACACAAAGAATGTTTGATTCCCCTCTAAGGTCACATCACCAAACATAATTTCCATGAGATCACATTATTCCCACACTTCTTCTATTGTGGGAATAATAGAGAATTTTTGATCCCCTTCTAAGGTCACATCACCAACCACAATTTCCATGAGATCAGATTATTCCCACACAATGCCCAACAAGAAAGATGCATTCAAAATGATTCAGACAAACACCCAAAATGCAAAGGAAAGTATTGCCCAACACAGAGAATGCTTGATTCGCCTCTAAGATCACATCACCAAACATAATTTCCACGAGATCACATTATTCCCACACTTCTTCTATTGTGCCGGTTTTATAATATCTAAAAAATCAAATAGGTATATCCACACTTCAATGGCGTTCAAACAAACAATTGAAGAATTTCCATGAAGTGATTATTCTTATGATGGAACACAATCAACAAAACCCTAACTAACTTATCTTGCCACTGTCATCAAACACAATCTCTCAACCAATGTGAAATATAAAATGTATGATAGTCTGTGCATATTCTAGTTCAGAGTAAATGGTGACAAAGATTCACTAGTAATAGAAACATATTTGCCAACCCCAACAATAATTTTCTCAGCTATTATACCTTCGCTATTGGGTGACAACCTCTAAGAAGACATTTATTAGTAGTCAACATGCTATACATCAACCTTTGGCATTCTTCAAGGCATAAACAAAAACCTCAGTGTTCAACGTTTAGCGTGCTTCAAGGCATAAACAAAAACCTCAGTGTTCAACATTTAGCCTGCTTCAAGGCATTCAACGTGCTTTATTTTGTTCAACTATCTTAACCCTTTTTGCATGTACAAAAGCCTGTATGCATAGCTTCAAGGCGTTAGAAGTCTTGCAACCCACATCACACTATCAATTCCTCATTCCAACATTATTCAATCACAAACTACTCCATTGCAGAACATTACACCTACTCTGATACCAAATAAAGGCGGTAAAGACTTCATTGATTATTGATTCAAACATTGCCTTTAAAAATGCAATATACACATACCTGCAATGAATAAAATGTTTCACGACTGTTGTAACCAAGTGGAGTATTTATTAAAGTAAATTAAAACTAAACTTAACAAACTATGTAATATTTGCCAACATACATTGGCCTCAAATGGATAGTTTACATAGACAAACAAAAGAAATGATTTTTCCCAAATAGTAGAGAGATTGGAAAGGTTTCTCGCACCCTTTACATGGCAGGATGAAGAAATGCACTTTACTTCTAATATACTCCCTCTCTCGGGATCAGACCATAATGTAATATCTCTGTTTTATCTTCAAACTTGATTCATTTCAGAAATTCTTCCTTCAAATTTGAGGCAATCTGGTTTGGGGATCTTCTTTTTCTCCCTCTATTGGAAAGCTGGTGGTTAGTTTCCCTTTCACTCTAGGGTCAAGGATGTATCAAATCTTTAAGAAGCTGCAATTTATAAAAAGTCAGATATGTCAGTGCAATGCTACACATTTCAAAAATATCTTCCATTAAAAATAGTCAATTCAACCAGAATTGAAAAGGATTCACAACTTTATTATGAATAATTGTATGGATACTAAAACATACAAGTCCTAAAAGGCTCTTCAACCAGAATATCAAGAAATGTTAGCTAGGGAGGAGGCTTATTGGAAACAAAACATCACTAAGAACTATGGTTGAAAGAAGGAGATCAAAACACCAACTTCTTTCATGCATCCACACAAATAAAACATCAATGATATGTAATTTTCTCAATTAAGGACAATCTCGTTGATTCTTGGTTAATAAGCAAGGAGGATATTCATCAAGAGGTAGTTTGTTTCTTCTTAGACCTATTGACAAAGCTAGGGTACCAATCTTTAACTTTGCAACAAGATAGAGATGAAATCCTATCTTACATCCCATCCTTGTTATCTTGAGCAGATAATGACCTTCTATTAAAACCATTTACTTTGCAAGAACTCAAAGAGGTAGTTTTCTCTCTTTCCTTAGATAAAGCTTTCGAAGCATATTGCTTTACAATGCTTTCTTAACAAAATCCATGTAATTTTATTCAAATAGATCTATTGACAACACTAGAAGAATCAAGGAAATCAGGTAACATGTTAAAGCGATTTAATGTCACTAAGAACACACTCATTCCAAAAAAAAAAGCATCCTTGGACCTTTTCTAATTTTAGACCAATATATGTTTGCACCACAACATATAAAATAATCACAAAAGAAATATACTTAAGGCTTGTGTAGGCTATATCAAAGATAGTCTCAGAAGATTAAGGGGCATTTGTTCTAGGAAGGGAAATCATAGAAGTTGCATTGGTGGCTCATAAAGTTTTGTATTCTATCAAAGAAGAAAGCATCCCTGCCTTCATACTTAAATTATATATGTTGAAGGCATATGATAAAGTTGAATGCGAATTTCTAGTACATGTCTTAAAAAAGATGGATTTGTTCCAAAATGGTGCAAATTGATTTATTCTTGTATCTTAGGAGAAATTTTTTTAGTGCTTATTAATTAACGCAGTCAAAGATGGAGGATCCAAGAATGGACATTCCAAACCTTGATGTGGCCAAAACAACAACGCAACAAAACACAACAATAACAGAGATAGGAATCGACATTCAATTTATTGCAACATGCCAGGTTGTAAAGCCTTCCTGGTTATGACCAATTACAAAGGTATAGATCCAAGATCTAGCACAGATCTTCTGCAAGCATCAGGGCATTTACCTTCTGCCAAAATATACAACTCAGATCCTTAGATCTGGACTCCTCTACCTACAATCTTATTCCTTAAGGTAAGAACATAACACTACTTAAATACAAGAGGCAACCAATAGGTCAGCCCCAAAATCCAACATAGGAAATACCAATGACCCAGATTTAGGTCCCCACAATCCCCAATGAGAGATCAAAATTAAATGCCATGCTACGCATATTAAATGCACCAAATCGGCCTCCCAGATCTGCAAGAACACAAGTCGTCTAGTTCAAATTGTTGAGTGTCAGCAACACTATGGAGTGTGAACAACTAACACATGCTGAGAAAGCCAGGAATCACCAACAAAACATGATAACCAAGTTCACAAGCATTGCCAAGCAGGTTCTACCAAGCACCAGGGTTGCCGAGTTCTTTCACCGACTGAGCCCCTTGGCCAACACAATAGCTGAGAAACAAAACTCCTCCATGACTGACTACACCAACTAATATCAAAGCAAGTACTCTCCAAAGAAAATATATTTAAATGTGTGATACAAGATTGCCAAGAATCCTAAAATGCTCCTGCATCAAACACCCTAGGTAAAAGAAGATGTTCCCATAAGGAAATCATGAACATCTTAAGGGAATCAGAATAGGTATGTCATATTTGTTCTTAACTCATATCTCCTTTTGTCCTTCATTCCATGCTGTCTTCACTCTATCCATTGTCTCATTCAAAAAGTTCATCTGCCATGTACTTTTCTCATCTCTCTTGTTTGCAACTGACAACAACTGACTTCGACCATCCTGTGCAATGTTGATACCATCAGCATTTTGGTGAGCCATATCCCCACCATACTTACTAATCAACTCCGTATCATCTACATCTCTTTGTGTCACTAGTGTCATCATCTGCTGCACTATCTTCATTAGAAATTCCATTTGCCTCTTAATCTCTGTAAGTTCCTTAGAGATGTCATTCTCTTTTCCTTTCAAATTCTCTTGCATTTTACTCACAAGCTTAGGTTCATCAACTCTCTGCTCCTCATGTTTGTCACTATCACTCAGACAACATCTGATAAATCCACATCCCTTAACTCCTGCTTCTTGCAAATGTATCAATTTATGCTTGGATCCACCCTGCCTTACTACATAAGTATTTGCACAACCATCAAACATAACATGTCTGTCATATTGCCAAGGTCTACTAAGAAATAGATGACAAGCATCCATAGGTACCACATCACATAATATCTCATCATAATAAGATCCAATCTTAAAATTATCAAGGCATCGCTCCTCAATCCTAACCTTAGACACGTCTTGCATCCAACTAATCTGATAAGGATTAGGATGTTTCCTCCTTTCCAAACTCAACTTACCAACCATCTCTTCTAAAAAAAAATTCTCAGAACTGCCACCATCAATTAAGACATTACATACCTTGTCCTTGCACTTACATCTGATTCTAAACAAATTTATTCTCTACACAGGTTCACTAACACATGCATCCAACCTCCTAGTGATAAGAGCTTCACCTTCTTCTACAATATTCACTTGACTCTCCTCAACAGTTAGTGCAACTCTTCTTTTAGGACATTGAAAAGCCCTATGACCCTTCTCACCACATTGAAAACAAGTACCCATGAACTCATTTCTCCATCTTCCTCTTTCTCCACCATTGTAGTTCCTAGTGGTTTCATTACTGCCAGATCCTTCATCAGTCTATTTAGGATTCTCCACCATATTACTCTCAGCACTTGTTTCACTAGTCTTACCACCTCAGATTTTGTTATTCTGTCTTCCCTCAAACCTCTTGTTCAAATTTTCTTCAATCTTCAATTCCGTTTGACAAGAATCTCTTATTGTTGTCATCTGAACAGTAAGTAACTCTTCTTGTTTACTAGGTCTCAAGCCATAGATATGCCTACCAACCTTTTATTTATCAGCTTCTGAATGACCAGTTCTTTATATGCATTATTTCTTTGCAGCTCCTCCTGTAGGTCTCATGCTTGCTTCTGCAAAGCTTGGACATCTTCAAGACTGACCTCAACCATAAAATCTTCTTCTGTAATCTCAAAATTCTTCCTTGGAGGCATCTTCAAGATCTCTGCAAACCCCCTGCAACAAATCAACAACTTTCCACCCCAAGGTCCTGGTGCAAACTACCTCACCTTTGGCGATCTATCCACACACTCAGGAACTTCAAGCTCTGCTACCACCTGACGTAGTCAAAGATGGAGGATCTAAGAATGGACAGTCCAAACCCTGATGCAGCCAAAAAAACAACACAATGAAACACAACAATAACAGAGATAGGAATCGATATTCAATTTATTGCAACATGCCAGGCTGTAAGGCCTTCCCGATTACAACCAATTATAAAGGTATAAATCCAAGATCTAGCATAGATCTTCTACAAGCATCAATCCATTTACCTTCTTTCAAAACATACAACTCAGATCCAATACTCAAATCCTCAGATCTAGACTCCTCTACTTACAATCTCATTCCTTAAGGTAATAACATAACACTACTTAAATACAAGAGGAAACCAATAGGTCGGCTCCAAAATCAAATGTAGGAAATACCAACAACCCAAATTTAGGTCCCCATAATCCCCAACAAGAGATCAAAATTAAATGCCACACTACGCATATTAAAGGCACCAATTTGACATCTCAGATCTGCAAGAACACAAGTCGTCCAACCCAAACTTCTGAGTGTCAGCAACACTTCCGAGTTTCAACAACCAACACATGTTGAGAAAGCTAAGAATCGCCAAGAAAATATGATGACCGAGCTCACAGGCATCATCCAGCAGGTCCTGCCGAGCACTAGGGTTGCCAACCAAGCCCCTTAGCCAACACACCAGCTGAGAAACAACACTCCTCCACGACCGAGTACCACTACACCAACTAAGATCAAAACACACCAAGTACTCTCCAAAGAAAATATATTTTTGTGTGATACATGATTGCCAAGAATCCTAGGATTCTCCTGCATCATTAATGCCAGTTCTTGTGGCTTCTTCTATTAATCTCAAGGGGTGAGATAGGGAGACCCACTCTCTCTTTTTCTTTTTATAATTCTAGTAGAGGTTCTTAGTAGATTTATTAAAAACAATCAACTTCAAGGCAAGTGGAAAGGCATCACCTATTTTGAGATTAAAGAGAAGACTGTAACACATGAACATTTTGTAAATGACACTCTTTTGTATGGGAAGATCTCAAACTTAGAAGAAAAAAAATGAAGGGTGTTTAAAAATAGATGTCACCTTTAAATCAGAAAGTAAATTCATCAAAATCAAAGATTTATATCTTGAATACTTCAACAAGAATTAAATGCAAAATCGTGAGAATTTTGGGCTTTCAGGGGCATACTTACCCTACAAATATGTGGGGATAATTTCTTCATATGATATTCTAAATGAATTCACTGAAAAAGAGTCTTGTGGAATCTTAAGGGAAATATCACTTCTTGGAAAGGGAGATGGCTTTCATTTACATGTAGACTACAAATGATAAGATCAATGTTGTCAACAGTGTCAAATTATCACCTGACAGTATTAAAAGACTGTAGCTCAGTAATAAGACAAATGGAATAGTTGATTAAAACTTTCTTTGGACAGGAAATAAAGATGAAAAAAAAGATCCCTCTGGTCTCTTTGGAAAATTTATATGAGGTTAAAACTACAAAGGGTGCAGGATTGCACAACTTAGAGGCTAGAAATATTTCCTTGGGAGAAAATTTGGTTTGGTTTATGTATACAAAGGCTAAAGCAAGATGGTTCATAATCCTCCAATCAGTAAAATATCTAGATAATATCTCTCCACATCGAGTATTGTCCATTTCCAACCCTCCCCTAGGATTAGAAATGTGGAATTATATAATGCATTGTAGGGAAGTTATTGTGTCACGTGTCACATGGGAAATACATGATGGTAAGATTGAACTATTTTTAGAGGACTCATTAAGTGGATCCTTGAGCAATATTAAAGAATTAGATCAAGCTAAAGCCTTTTTTTTTTCTAATCTCAGGAATGGTGTTTTGGAGTAGAATATTACATCTCATCAAAAGATATAAATACTAAGATGGTGTTCTGGAAAGAAAGTAATCATCATCAGATTCCACTGCATCAAAGATAATTACTTAAAAATATTCTTGACAAATGGGAGATCTTTTTTATCATATAAACCAGACAAGATGCTTCAGACTCCATCAAAATTAGGTCAATATGAAGTCAAGTTGGGTTATAGAGAATTAATAAGTTCATAGCATGAGTAGAAAAATGATTGTGCTTTTAGCTTCTTTTAGAATGGAATGAGTATTATTCTAGGCTTTAAATTCTAAAGTAAATCATGAAAATATAAAATGGCTACCTCCCCCTAAAGAGTGGGTGAAATTAAACTATGATGGAGCAACACGAGGGAATCCAAGTAAATCAGGGGGTGGAAATGTCATTTGTGATCGTTTGGGGAAAGTTATCCAGGGAGGAGCATTTAGATTTAAAGATGTCACAAATAATATTGCAAAAGATAAAGCACTATATAGAGGGCTAATTATGGCTTCCTCTCTAAAAAAAGTAAATTGAAAACAAAAGGTGACTCCTAGGTAATTATAAAAGCATGCAAAAAGGAGAGAAGTAACCACTAGAAACTTGGTTTTATTTCAATCCAAATATTACGTCTACAATCCTAGGAGAATTATGAACTGATGGATTATTATAGAGAGGGAAATAAGTTTGCACACTGTCTAGAAAATGTAGGATGTGATCAAACAAAATCCTTTAAATATTTTCTCATATCAAGATATTCTAGATACTAGTGATAGTCTTTAAATATTGAATATGGAGCTTCTTTAAATGTTAATACATGCCATAAAATAGAAGTGATGCATATGGTTCATTAGAGATAGTTCTATAGAAATCTAATTTCTAAGATCGAAAGAAGCAAAATATTCTTGAAACACATCATCAACGAGGTTGCGTCCCCAAAAAAATACCTTCTTCACACAACACTTCTTGTGTGCTCAGGGAGATTTATTATATTCTAACAATACCTCTTGTCAAAGGAACACACATGAAGGAAGGATACATCACTGAGAATGAATTTACAACCAAGAAGAGAAAGTCCTTAATGATAAACGAAAGCAAGGGAATGAAACATGGCGGTTCCTCTCATAGAAAGGTAGACAAAGAGAGTGGAGGGTTCTCATGCTATAATTGTTGTTTGATGAAGAATGAAATAGATACTATCATATGATAACAAAAGATAATCAAGTGGCAATCAAATAGAGGTAGGGATAATCTTGTATATGGATCAAGAGTTGATTCTTGATCCTCTAACTTTTGTAATTATCGTTGTAGTAGAAACTTGGAGTTGAGCTCTACTCCTATGTTATAGTTGGAATAATGGAGCTGAAATCTACTCCTCCAAAAGAATAGTAGCAGTTGTCCTTAAAATATGCAATTATTATTATTAAACCATATATTCTCTAATGTGTTAGATATAAAAGAAAATTTACAATAAAAAATACATTTATATATCATATTGAAAATCAAAATTTTTAATAATAGTTCAAATTTATATAATTAGGAAACAAGTTAATTATTCAACATTAAAATTAAAATTAATTATTTTTTTAAAGCCTCATTCTATTTACGACTTATTACTTATGTATTACTATTTTCTTTCTATTATTAACATCTTTGCAACTACCTACATCAATATTAAATCTTAGGGAGTCATTTGAAAATGTTTTGAAACATGTGCATATATTTTAGATTTATAATAGTAATTGGTAATATGTATCAAGTGGGAAATTAAATCTACTTTGGAATATGCATATGTAATAATTTATAAATAATAATATTGATGGAACTGAAAATATTTAAGTGGATTAGCTTATGAGGCCTCTAACTAGGGATCAAATTTAAAATAGCACGTGACTGTAAACTCTAATTAGATTGAGAGCCTAGGCTCATTGCTTTATTTCCCTTGGGTCTTTTATAACATAATTTATTATAATTTAGAAACATGTCCATAAATAATGATGTATTCATATATTGTAAGGGAATTTTTTTTGTATGTGTGTGCACATTGGAATTTTGTTCTCGCTCTTATTACTAAAAATGCACCTCAAATATATACTGATGAATATATTGATTATGTGTTAAATTCATCTTCTAATGGTTATATCATAAGCTCTATAATATCATAAATTATGTATACATTAAGCTCTTAATTAAGTTGGTAATATTTTTAAATACTCTCTATATAGTTACTGTCAATTGCTAATAGTGCTCTTAGATACATTGTTAACTATGAGGTGGGATAGTGTCCTTTGTAGTACACAAATAAAATAAAAATGTAAAATATACTGGTTAAGTTTTCTTTGATGACCTTATGGAAAGACATGTGGCCAATTAGTACCAAAACACTTAGTCATCTCAGTGTTGACCGAGCCACCAATGCAACCCAAGCAGTTACATTGTAACCCAAGCAGTGGCAGTGTCAACCGAGAAGACAATGGTAATCAATATTACCCGAGTGATCAATGTAGCCTGAGTATACAGAGTAGCCTGAGTGCCAGAGTTCAGTATGTTTCCCAAGTACACAGAGTAGCCCGAGTGCCAGGGTTTATTATATTTCCTGAGTGACAGTATAATGCCCGAGTGCCATTATATTGCCCTAGTGGATTACTGGACCTGAGTAACAGTTTTGGGCTGACTTAACTTCTATTGTTTGATATTAATTTATCTTATGGAAGCTGACTTATAGAAGTATTTGATTTGGATAAGGTATAAATATAAGGTATTTTGTTTATCCAAATATGTGTGAATATATGTGTAGAAGTGTGTATGCAAATATGAAGTTACAAATTGATTAAGAGGCTACAAAATTATAAGGAACAACAGAGACTCATCCATCACATTCAGGTGATTAGTATTATATCATTGGGTCTTATTCATAAAATCAAAGTTGCATTGAAGATCATCTACTGGTTCATCCTAATAGGTGCATCAGCAAAATCCTCTAACAAGGTGGACCTAACAGTCCTTTACAAATCTCCTAATTACTTAATTGTATTATACTAAATACTTTCACAAGGTGGACCTAACAATCCTCATTGCTCCTAAAAAGGAAGGCCATCAGAAGTGGTCAATTGTAATCTTTAACAGGCTAAATTTATACTGCAGTAATAATCTTGTGGGTACCATCCCCACCCCAGTTTTACTTTCTATTTGGAAGATTTCTGGGAACCAAATAGTGTGTCAAGTGTTGTGGATGTTTTAGTGCTTTTGATTTTATACATGCAATCAGATTAGATAATCTAATAAAGGATTAAAGAGATTAAGTTTTATTGGTTCCTGATTCACCTCCCCTCTCAGTCACCTAGCCTCAACATATTTCTAACAATTGGTATCAGAGCTAAAGGTTCTCTTAAGAGATGTTTAACAACTTGAGAAAATATAAGAAGCAATAGAAATATATAGACTGGAGAAAGCCATTGAAAATGAAAAGATAGATCTACAAGTGGCCATGGATTAGATCAAGAAACTAAAGGAGCAACTCTCTCTTACTTTGAAATGAAGAAAAGATCTAGCTGTACAGCTGAATGAAAAAATTTACATAGAAGAAAGAATTGATGAATTATGCAAAGAAAGAAGTTCTAAAGAAGTAGATGCAACAATTGAAGACCTACTTATAAAGAATCTCAATTTACATGAAGAAGTCAAAAAGTTGAAAAGAGAACAAGAAATTCATTCAGTCAGAATATGTGAAGTCATGGAACAAAAGAATCAAGCAAAAAATGACACAAGAAGATAAAATATTGCTAAGTACAAGATTAGAAGAAAAAGAAAATGAAATCCATCATTTGTCACTTCAGCAAGCAGATATGATAAGTCAACTCAACAATGCAAATCAAGAAGTTATCAATCTGAGGACAGAAAATGAAAGATTGTAGAATGATCTCAATATTGAAAAACAAACCAATGAGAGTATGATGAATTCATAGGTAAGCATGGATTAGTTGATAGAGAAGAATCAACTAAGACATCATGGACAGTCTAGATTAGGTTATACTAAACAAGGTGAATCCTCAGAACAAGGAACTCAAAAGAATAGAAAACCTACTTGTAATCATTGTGGCAAGTTAGGGCACATAGCAAACAAGTGCTGGAGAAATGCAAAATCAAAATTTAATGGTAAATGCTACAGATGCAAAAAACATGGACATAGGGAAAGTGAATGCACTAAGAAACCTAAGTTTGAAGGAAAATGTTTCAATTGTAACAAACAAGGTCACAAATCCTCCGAGTGCAGAACTAAGAAATGGAACCGTGCTGAACAACTACTTAAAGAAATTTTTGGTTGGGATTACAACACATGGAGTAGATGTTGTCACTGTGGTGAATATGGGCATATTGGTGCAAATTGTGTAAAGACTCACCTCAGAAAGAGGAATCCTACTAAGAGATGTTATGTATGTAAACAACTCAGTCATCTAAGCAAGAATTGCATGAACAGAGAAAAAGTAGATACTGGTTTTGAGAAAGTAAAAGAAAAAGTTTCGGAAATTAGAACTTAGATGAGTTAGCAGTGGGTAAGGAAATCTCCTGAGAGTTTAGATAAAAACAATGAAGGATCGAATGGTACCCAAAATAGTGAGTTGGGTGGATCTACCATCTCTGAATAAATATGCAAGGAGACTACTGGAACTATACATAAAAGCCATCCTACAAGCAGTTCTAGACATGCTAGCAAGTCCAAATCAACATATTGATGCACTCGGACACATTATGTTTTAACCAAGTCAGGATCTCTATAACACCCGAGCTACACATGGTTAACCAAGTTAAGTTGGGTTGTATGGTTTTGTGAATGCAAAAGTTAGTTTTTGCCGAGCTATGCCAGCTACCATGTACAGAGCATTTAATGAAAACTTAACGGTAAAATCTCTTATAAAAGATGAATTAGAAAGGTTATGTTTACAAGGTTTTTAGTTTGCAGAGTGATTCAGAGCCTTAAGCGATTCAGAGAGAATTTGTGTTCAAAATTTTTAAGTTGCGAAGTTTTATCAAATCTCTGAGCATAATGGCATCTACATCCAACAACAAGGTTAAGAAAGGATATGAGATTTTGGTTAGGAATGCTATCTGCGAACCTCTGAAGTTTAAGCTTCATCTAGCAATTGCAGAGGAAATAGACCTTATGGGAGCTCATTCCCTAATTCCTCCAAGGGTATTTTTGATCAACGAGATCCGTGCCTTCTATCATTGCATAATTCAAAAGCTGGGGACATTGGAAATGAACAAAGCATATGAAAAACTCTATGAAGCTAGGAATTTGAAGCCAGAACATAAACACCTTGAATTCAAGGGTTTGACGCATATCATGCATATGCCATAGAAATTTCAAGTTAAGTGGATTAGGTTCATTCTAAGCCATGTTCATGACATGCATCTATGGCTGGAGAAACCAGTGATGATTACCAAGACAATGGTACTCTGTGTTATAGGGTATCCTATGCTGGACAAGTCTAAAGCTACCAAAACCCTACCTTGGGATGACCTAGCTAAGAAGATTATTGCTGAGTGGGATGACAGAGGAATGAGACTAAATGGAGTTACAAACATGGAATTGAAGTTTGGAATTCATATAAGAATGCACAAAATCTACAGTTCTAGCCGACCAAACAATGTACCATGTGAGGCTGTGGACTTGGAATACAAGGTGGTCAAGAACAACCTCTCATTTGACCTTGCCGAGTTGCAGCTCATCCAATTGAGAAAGTACATGGAAAGCATCCGGGCATCAAAGACCAATCTATGTAAGTTTGGTTCACTTATAGTTTGCATATTCTTTTATATTAAGAATTTTTTCCCTTCCAAAGGCACAGTTGTTTGGAAGAAGGACAGACCCATAGTGTATCAAATAAATGATTTCATAGCAGAATTAGGAGACAATTTTGAGAGCATCATGGATGCATATTTTGAGGAGTTCATACAGAAGATGTAGAATAGGTAAAGAATTCCTAAAACAATTGGTTAAAGACTACAAAGATGATGTTTGTTTCCTAGTTGACTGTGATAAAGTATATATTCAGGCACTAAAACCTAAGGTTGCATGGGTTAAACCTCTTGCATATGAGGTTAACATAGATGAGACCAAAAATAACATTGAGGCTCTTGTGAATGAGCCTGTTGATCCTAAAGCACCATACTTTGGTACCTATGAAGAAGCCAAGAGTAGAATTTCATTGGAAAATGAGATTCCCCAGATCTTGAAAAGAGGAAAGAAGAGGTTAGAGAAGTTTGGAAAGAAGTATGGCAAGAATTCAGACTCTCCTCATTCTATCTCTAAAAGAAAAGAAGATGAAGTTAAGATAGAAGATGTTGAACTTGAAAAAGAAGAGGAAGAGATAAAAGAAGAACCTCCAAAGAAGAAGATGAAGGTAGCCCCCAAGCAGAAAACAAAGATCTCTACCCCTGTCATCACTAAAAGAAGATCTAGAAGGAAAATTATAATGCCTAAGAAAGATGCAGAACAAGATACATTAATATTTAAGAAACCCCCATCTATCTTTGAGAAGAAAATTGAAGAACTAAGAGATGGTAGTGGTATGAGTTCTCTAAAATCACTGAAATATGCTTCTAGAACTAAGGATGAACAAAAGAAGATTGAGGAAGCAGTTGTAGAGAAAATGACTAAATGGGAGTATGATCCATTTGAATTGAAGAGTCACATGACTACAGACCTATTCAAGGCAATATCTATTCCCTGGAGCAATGCAGTCTGAACATAAAAGGATATTAGAGAACATACCTTGAGATGAGTCATGCCTTCTATGACAAATAAAGAGGTAAAAGAGGCAATGACCCAATATGAAAACAATCAAACTCCAAGGTTTAGGACCTTTAAGATATTGAACAAGAAGATAGAGGATGTGGTGTAGGTTGCAACAAAGATATGGAAGATAGTCTTTGAAATGAAGGAAGAAGACAAGGCATAGGCACCGAGTACAAACCCCAAGGTAAAGAATGATTATGTAGATTTACTTGAGGTGGATACCATTGAAGAATCCAATGCAGAATAGATTTTAGTGGAAGTGATGGCATCGCTGCCCCAATTACCTATACATAACATCCTATCTCTGAGAAAGGATAAGGCTACCGAATCTACATCTAGACTAGTAGGAACCGAGCATCAGGCTCCACCTACTACTGGGATAAGCCTAACCGAGTTAGAGAAGGTGAATATGAATGTTTCTTCAGTAAGAATTGATACTATAGTTGGTGCAGCAAATGTCAATAATCTATTCCAACTGAATACTAAGGAGAAAACCAAGGAAGGAAAGAATAAGGATGATATTGGAAAAGGTAAGGAAATCGTTCCTTCACCCAATCCCAAGGATAGTGAAAATGGAAAGAAAACAAATACTGATGATATTGATCTTGAAGAAGATATTGTGATTCCAAATTGGGATCTATCCAGCTTGATAGTAGAGAAGATGGATACACTAGGGGAGCTATGGAAGAAAAGAGCTACACAACAAAATCTTTGAGCATAAAAGAACAGAAACATAGTGCTAGAGGATATAAAAGGTATATTCCTAGATGCACTAGAAGTAGAAGTAAATGAGAATGATTCTATTATGGACCAACTTGTTGATATAGTTCACAATTTTAATGAAGATTTTAGTGGTCAGGAAAAACTACTGTAGAAGGCAGAAATGAAGTTTGAGAACAAAGTTCTAGAGAATGTTGCAAGTAAAATATCAATTGATAAAGTAAAGCTAAACTCTCTTATTATCTCTCTAGAAACTACAGTTAATAATGTTGTTTCATTATTTGTAAAGTTGAGTGATACTTCCAACTTTACCATGGAAATCAAGAAAAAATTGACAAAGATAGATACAAATCTGAAGGAAAGTGCAAATCAGTTGGCACATAACCTGAGTTCAAGTTCATCTCACTTTGTGAAGATCAAGTGTCTGACTGACATGCAGGCAAATTTGTTGAGGGAAGAAGCAAGGACAAGGGAATCTCTTACAGCTATGTAGAGCCAACTCCTTCCACACATATATGTAATGCAGAAGCATATAGCTCATGCCAAGACTCTCATACATGAAAACAACTTTTCAGTTGCAGAGCTTATGATGGAGCTATCAGCAGAGTTACAGATTGAATTTCACATCCTGAAGGTGTTGCAAGATAATTGGGAGAACACTTTGTCTCAGATTTTGAAGGTACATAGTGATTTCCTATCCTATTTTGGTATCACCATATAGATATATTTTGGCATTTGTGTCAAAAACAAGGAGGAAATGTATATAGGAAAGAGATATATATAAGGAAATATATGTACAAGAAGAGAAGTAGAGAAGATATATATATATATGTGTGTGTGTGTGTGTGTGTGTGTTACAAAAAAAAATAAAAATAATATATATATATATATGTGTTACAAAAATAATTTTGGAAAAATAAAAAAAATAGAGTCAGTTGTAACCGAGTCACAGAGCTATTGTCAAAACCTGAGCAAGTATCCAAGCATATGGTAAGGGGGAGTTTTGACTCAGAAGTTTGAGCAGTTTTTGAACATGCTAAGTGTTTTTGGTCACTAATGCCAAAGGGGGAGATTGATGACCTTATGACAAGACATGTTGTCAATTAGTACCAAAACACTTGATCATCTCGGTGTTGATCGAGCTAGTAGTGCAACCCAAGAAGTTACATTGTAACCCAAGCAGTGGCAGTGTCAACCTAGTAGACAGTGGTAATCACTATCCAAGTATATGGTAAGGGGGAGTTTTTACTCAGAAGTTTGAGTAGTTTTGAACATGCTAAGTGTTTTTGGTCACTAACGCCAAGGGGGGAGATTGATGACCTTATGGAAATACATGTTGTCAATTAGTACCAAAACACTTAGTCATCTCGGTGTTGACTGAGCCAACAGTGCAACCCAAGAAGTTACATTGTAACCCGAGCAGTGGCAGTGTCAACCGAGCAAACATTGGTAATCAGTATTACCCGAGTGATCAATGTAGCCTGAGTACACAGAGTAGCTCGAGTGCCAGAGTTTAGTATGTTACTCAAGTACACAGAGTAGCCTGAGTGCTAGAGTTTAGTATATTGCCCGAGTTACAGTATAATGCCCGAGTGCCAGTATATTGCCCGAGTGGATTACTGCACCCGAGTAACAGTTTTGGGCCGACTTAGATTCTATTGTTTGATATTAATTTATCTTATGGAAGCCAACTTAAAGAAGTATTTGATTTATATAAGGTATTTTTTTTATCCAAATATGTGTGAATATATGTGTAGAAGTGTGTATGCAAATATGAAGTGGCAGATTGATTAAGAGGCTACAACAGTATAAGGAACAATAGAGACTCATCCATCACATTTAGGTGATTAGTATTATATCATTGGATCTTATTCAACAAATCAGAGTTGCATAGAAGATCATCTACTCATTCATCCTAACAGATGCATCAGCAAAATCCTCTAACAAGGTGGACCTAACAGTCCTTTACAAATCTCCTAGCAGAGTTGAATTACTTAATTGTATTGTACTAAATCCTTTCACAAGGTGGACCTAATAGTCCTCATTGCTCCTAATAGGAAAGACCATCAGAAGTGGTCAATTGTAAGATTAAAAAAGCTAAATTTATACTGCAGTAATGAATCTTGTGGGTACCATCCCCACCCCATTTTTACTTTCTATTTGGAAGGTTTATGGGTAACCAAATATTGTGTCAAGTGTTGTGGATGTTTTATTGCTTTTCATTTCATGCATGCAATCAGATTAGATAATCTAATAAAGGATTAAAGAGATTAAGTTTAATTGGTTCCTGATTCACCCCCCCTCTCAGTTACCTAGCCTCAACATATTTCCAACATTCTTAACTCAAATTTTTGAGGATTACAACTTTGATCTATATGTAATAACTACACAATTCACACCACTCAATAGTCATATTGGGTCTTAAGTACTAGTGCATATTACAATAACAACGTAACTATTATCTTAATAAAATATTCAGGTTTTTAAGTCATAAAATTTTGGCCACAACATTATATTACTTTTAATTATTGAACAACTTAAATATACAACAAATATCTACATAAGGCTAAAATTTAATGTAAAAAAGTTTTTAAAAAAATAAATAAATTTATATTTAAATGAAAGTACCAAAAAACATATAATTTTGTATAAACAAAAGATGGATCAAGTAGATCAATTCCTATAATCAAGATAATAAAGTAAATATTTGTGTTGAAACATTTTAAATATGCCTTTCAAACAAGTTATTTTGATGCTAAGTAGATGACATTGATATCTAGTTTGTTTAGGGCTTATTGAAATAATGATTTATTTTAATAGTACCATTAATTAATGTTGTTGATGAAATAGAAAAATATCTCAAGACCAAATTTTGATAAAAGGTACTAAATATTTTCCTTTTACATGATGTATGCTCAAATGCCAACTTTTCTAAGGCAAAAATATATTTTTGTAATCATGTTTACCAAAGAGGATAACTATTTTTTAATATAATATGTAAAAGTGATTAGTATTAGCCTAACATGGCTTTGATACCATGATAGAAATTAGGATCATAGGATATTAATGATTATGAAAAAGATGTAAAACTAAAAAAATGAAAATCACACAAACATATATTTAACACATTACACAAGATATACATGGGGAAAACTCTTTTAGGTAAAAAAACCCCATAAAACATCATTTTATTAAACACTAAAGTAGCCTATTACACATAGACTGAATTTGGGGATACTTCTCCTTACTTCCACATGGACCATAATACCTTCTATGCAAATTGATCTATAATTAATTATAAGGCTCCAAATTTTTCTCCTCTTAAACAAGAGAGAACCTCCTTAAATATAGCAGGAAGGGTGACTTCACTAGTCACACATTTTCAATAACTAGGCCACTCATAAATAATTAATAATCTAATAGTTATTATATTAGAATTATTTTAAATGGGATTTTATTATAAAGCGTATAATATATAAGGTTTTATAACCTTATATTAGAACAAATGTATACTATCATCACTAAAGCATTATGTTCTAACAAGAAGCAATGGGTGCAATGCTATCAGGACCATTAGAAGAAGAAAACAAGTTAGAAAAGCAAGCCGTCAACCTCATAAAAGGAATTTAATGATTTAGAGAGAGGAATTATAAAAACATAGATGAGATTGGACTAGTGCTCAAAAAAGAACAAGAAGGATCTAGAGGAGCACGAACAACATGAATAGTTGTAGGGAAAGCACCAAAAATAGGGGCCACCATTGCAAGAATAACATCCACCAAAGAGATAGGTGTTACCTGAGTAGCAATCAAAGATAAATTGACTCAAACCAATGAAGCAAGAATAGTAGAATATGAAGCGGGCACTAAGTCCATATGAAACTCAAAAAGTGAGTCTATGTTTAGAAGGAAGACCATAAGATGACACTGCTCAACAACACTGCTAAGATAGCTTCTTCAAATTTTTATGTCAAGTTACCTAACCCTATTTTTCTAAAATTCCATTTCCACTTGAGGGCCTAGTTTTTCATACCATGATCATGCACACACCCATGGACCTATTTGTTCTACATGAGGATCTTTCTCTTTCTTGAGATTGACATCCTTGTTTATAATCCCTTCCTTTCTTGGAAGTTTATACCTTTTATAAATGATCTATCACTTAGAGTGTATAATGTTTTATCCTTTCCCTTGCATTTACCCTTGGGGGGAAAGGTTTCATTTTCTCAATCTTCTATCCTTTCTAATTATCCACTTTTCTTGATAGAGTGGTGTTTTTTTATAATGTGATAAATTTTCTTACATGGAATTATTTGTTTAATCAAGGATTCTCTCTTATGCAAGAGGTGTGTATCCTTGTTTACAACCTCCTCCTTGTTTTAAATCACATGTCCATCATAAATAAATTCATTAGGGGTTTAAATTGTGTCATTCTTCATCAAGAATCTCTTTTTATCTAGCAATAGGGGGAAAAGGTAAATTCTTATTTTCCATCCCCGCTTTTTGTCAAAGAAGATATTTTTGTTTAACAACTCCCCTTGGAGGTAGATATCTTGTAACAAATATATGTTTCTCCTAAGGATCCCTTTACAACTTTGTTGCAAGATATATTTTTACACAATTTTCTCTCCCTTGGCCTCTATGGCATGATCTCTCTTTGGCTATGATTGCATGTATATTATTTTCTAAAGGATATCACCTTGGTTTTGAAGGTGTACATCCTCATTCTTATTTTCCTTAGGATTCTATCATAGCTCTATGTTGTCATCTTAATGAGGGGGGCATATATGAGGCCTCCTTTTATATTACTTAGAGGATTCCTTTGGAGGAAATGTTTTCCTTGAGACAATCATTTTTTAGTGTTTTTAGCAATTTCCTTTGGAGACAACATTTTCCTTGGGGCAATACTTATTTTTTTTCAGATTTCCTTGGAGACAATTCTTTCCTTGGTTAGTTTTTTTGCACTGATATAGTAGATTCCCTTGGAGAAATTTTTTTCCTTGGGGAAATCCTTTTGTTTTTCGAATTTCCTTGGAGACAATGCTTTCCTTGGTTATCCTTTTGTATATTTTAGTTGATTCCTTTGAAAATAGAATTTTCCTTAGGGTCGTTGTATATTATAGCATATTCCTTTAGAAACAAAGATTTAAACCTTGGGGCAATCCTTTTTGGAAGATTTCCTTGCATATAATTCTTTGCTTGGTTATCCTTGTGATGGGTTGAATAGCTCATAAAATGACTTTCTAGACTATCAATTTTCATGTTTTCACTGACCCTCCTCTGTCTTAGGATGAGTGAAACTATCTTAATAGAAATTTCTATATTATTTTCTACTACACCTCTTCTTTTGTCGTATGGATCACACAACATAAGTCAAATTTTTGTCCAGTAGAATCTATGCTCTTTCATGGATCACCCCATAACACACTTTGCTAGCTTGTGTAATTCATGAATTCCTTTCTTTCTCTCCTCCATGATCCCATTCACTTTCTAGTTGGTTGATCACAAATTTTTGTCTCATCTTTGATGTGTTCTCTTGATATTTCTATGAGACCACTTGTGCTCTTGCAATAGCATTCTAAACATGATTCCATTGGTTAAATTTATTTTTCATCAACATCTCTTAAACTAGTTGATTTAAAGTCTTTTTTTAGTACTAACTCCTATGTTGTGTGTATTTTATTTTTCTTCTCCTTTATCTTTTATTTTTGTGTGCCTTTGCACATAGTTGTACAAGTTAAGATCCTTAGTTTGGGGGCTTGTTCACTTGAACTTAGTAATGTCTTTCCTCTTTCTAGTCTCACCCAATGATCATCTCTCTCTTCATATCCCTCTTTCTTCTACTTTATTGTGAGTATGTGTGTAATCTAGTACTCTTGCTAAAGTGGAGGCTAAATGTAATGTCTCAAATTGTACACACTTACTAAGGTGTCCAATTACATGTTTACTTAGCACTCATTTTAGTGTGTGTTCATACTTAAATGAATCATAGAAATTTTCTATGCATTTAATTAATGAATATTTAAATATGAGTCTTCTTTTGATTTAATTTCTATGAGGGCCCTTTATTGTAGGTGTGCCCTTTAATTATTCATCTCATTCATCACCACTTGCGTATATAGGTCCTATTTTATTATAGGAGGCCTTTTGTATTCATCCCAACATCTAACTTTAATTTCATGTGTATTTTCAACATCCCCATTTCTAAATTGACACCCGGATTGAATTTGAGGCTAGATTGGATTGTATAAGCCAAGTGGGTAGGTATAGGGTGAGTCAACTTGCTCCATACTTAAGACTCACCCCATAATCTATTATTTGTACCCAAATCTAAATTGGAGAAAGCTCTTTGATTTTAGCAGGATGCTTAAATACCAGTCATCTTCCTTTGAGTTTTAAGCTCCAAAATAGCTAGGTGAGGTATAAAAGAAATGCTACCTCCCTTATTTTCACATAATCTATTATCAATAAATACATATTCACAATAAAATAGTCATACTCATTCAAGTCTAAGAATTCATGATTTTAAGCATTCAAGGAATAATCAAGGCATTTCATCCCACCATATTATTTATTTTTGGAAAGCATCAACAACCATCATACAAGCATGTATTTTGTGATGTCCTACTAGGTCTTTGTGGATTCAAGCTAAAGCATCAACACTTGTGATCTCATTTCAAGTGCATTTTTCATCATCAAGGTATAAGATATTTTGTCTCTCTTATCATGCCTCTACTACATATCAACATGCTTCCTTTTTAAAGAATTTTTAATAGGATTATAATTTTAATTCCTCAACAAGGGTTTGACCAAGTAAAACCCATTTATTTTCCCTCACATCCAATTTCTTTCACTATAGTAATTAATATATCTCCCTCACTATACTATAGATAATAATAAATATAGATATCTAGGTGTAAATGTACGGAGAGAGAGAGAGAGAGAGAGAGAGATTAAATTATATTAAATTTTAGTATAGTATAGATAATAGTAAATTTATATAGTAAATGAATATTCGTCCATTTATGAATCACATTTCTATGTATGTCACTTCCTCTATCTTTATCGTTGTATCTCTCGACCACCCCCCTCTCTCTACACACACAAATACATATACATATACATGTGTGTATGTATATACATACATATATGTATATATGTGTGTGTAAATACACACACACAACAATATATAGCTAATTAACATATATATAAGTTTCTCTATCCTCTCACTATTTCTCCCCCTTTTTCTTCTTCCCTCTCTATCTATTTATCTATGTATGTGTCTCTCTCACTCTCTATAGATCCATTTCTCACTATTCTCTTTTCACATACATAATCTCTCTCTCTCTCTCTATATATATATATATATATATATATATATATATATATATATATATATATATATGTTACCTCTCATCTCTCAATTTCTCTCCCCAATTTATTAAAACATAAAATACTATCTTCACCCTCCTTACGGGTGCCAACAAGAAGTTGGGTCCACATTTTGGCCAAAAAGTGGAACTATTTGTCCTATTTTTTCAAATTCTTCATGTTTGGCCTAAATATTTGAAGCACTTAAAGATTGAATATAAACAAAATTAGGTATTAGAAATTGCATTACTCAATATATAATTTCCAAATATGTAATTTATTTCAATACTGAGATGATACAATTTAATTTTCAATATGCATTACTGAAAACCACATTTTAAAAGTCACTTTTTCAGGAGCATACTATGCCGATGTACAGAAAGCATAATTTGACCTAAGTGAAACTATTTCTCTAAACCCTTTTGGGACATGGTATGTAACATAGTCAATATTCATGACAATATATTTTATTGAATAATGTTTTATTTAACTTTTTATTGGGCATACTTGTTGTTATTAAAACCTCTCGTGTATGACAAGCATAATGTGACCTAAACTTGTCATTTTTAATTTTTTTTTAAAGTGTATATAATTATCTATAGTTTGATTTCATATAATTTTTTTCAAGAAACCTTCAAATAAAAAGTTGTTAAAATAAGAAGACAACCTGTCATCTCTAGTTTGTACACCTATTTCAGTAGAAATCAAATGAAAAATAGAAAAAATTAATCATTTTTTTTTATATTACATATTTGGAATCTACATAGTCTGATTTGTAATGGTCTTTGTTTTGTCAAAATATTCTATAGAAAATGCATTCTGATACTTGGCCAAATTGCATATTTTGTCTTTAGATTGAGATGGCCTCCAAGGTTCAGGTCAAACCCGATCCAAGGCTATGGGTAAGGTGACCAAGCCTTTTCCCAAAGATAAAACTGAATTATTTCACGGGGGAAGATTTCCAATTTTACGAAATTGGCTCGCATTCCTTAAACGTAACCCCGTTCTAATATGTTGTGAATTTGAAAAGGCGAAAAGTGGTCACGTTTCAAAATGTGGTCACATTTCAAAACGGGGTAGAGTTCCATTTTTTACAATTTTTTTCAATCTATGATAAATGAAGGGGTCTTAATGGGTCCTACAGAGTCCCAAGGGGACCTAAGGTATCCTTGAAACCCTACATGAATAAATTATAATATAGAAACCTTAAATTAATAACTTACAATAGAAACCCTAAAAAAACTTAACACCAAGAATAAAAATCCTATATACTTCAATCATACACAAAATAAACAGATAACCTCTAGAATAGAAACCCTCAACCCTCTTCATGTCAAGTATAATCCACTAGTCAAGACCCTTTACCCTCAACCATAAGCTCTATCCATCATCCCTAGGTTGTAGATAATGTGCATTAAACCATTCATTAGATCTGGTGACAAAATTTTTATATCCTAGAGGCTCTAGGCTATATAGTTGAAATTAGGTATATCTTTACCTATATCCCTAATTACCATCTCTTAGGACCCATTATGTATCTTAGGAACCTTTAGGATCTATTATGTATCCTAGGACCCCTTAGTACCCCTTATGATACCTGCGACCCTTAGGACCCATTAACGTATCCTATGACTGCTTAGGACCACTTAGTACACATCAATGTATCCTAAGCCCCATAATGTATTCTAGGACCCATTAGCACCGATTATATATCCTAGGACTATTTATGACCCCTTATGGCACCAACGACCCCTTAGGACCCATCAATGTGTCTTAGGACCACTTGGGATACCTTATGACACATACAACCCATTATGTATCATAAGGGGTCGTAGGACACATTAATTGGTCCTAAGGGTCATAAGTGGTCTTAGGACCCATTAATGTATCATAGGTCCCTTTAGGACACCTATGACTGCTTAGTATCCATTAATGTGTCCTAGGACCTCTTAGGACCCCTTATGACACCTACAACCCATTGTGCATCATAAGAGGTCCTAAGAGGTTGTAAGATACATTAATGGGTCCTAAGACCATTTATGACCCCTTAGGACCCATTAATGTGCCTTAGGACCCTTTAGGATACATCAATGTGTACTATGACCACTTAGGAACCCTTATGACACATAAGACCTAATATGTATCATAAGGGGTCCTAAGGTGTTGTAAGGAGTTGTAGGACATATTAGTGGGTCCTAAGGGGTCATAAGTGGTTCTATGACCCATTAATGTAGCCTAAGGGATCATGGGATATATTAATGGGTCTTAGGACCATTTATGACCCTTTAGAACCCATTAATGTGCCTTAGGACCCCTTACAACACCTACAATCCCTTAGGACCTATCAATGTGTTCTATGGCTACTTAAGACCCCTTATGACACCTACAACCCCTTAGGACCCATCAATTTGTTTTGGATTCACTTAGGACCCCTTATGACACATACAACCCATTATGTATCATAAGGGGTCCTAAGGTATCATAAGGAATTGTAGGACACATCAATGGGTCTTAAGGGGTCGTAAGTCATTCTAGGACCCGTTTATATATCCTAAGCAGACATAGAATATATTAATGGGTCATAGTCCACCAATTATGACCCCTTAGAAACTATTAATGTGTCCTACGACTCTTTAGAACCCATCAATGTGTCTTAGGACCACTTAGGACCCCTTAGGACACATACAACCCATTATGTATCATAAGGGGTCCTAAGGTGTCATAAGGGGTTGTAAGAGACATTAATAGGTCCTAAGGGGTCATAAGTGGGTCTATGACCCAATAATTTATCCTAAGGGGTTGTGGGATATATTAATGGGTCCTCATACCATTTATGACCCTTTAGGACCCATTAATGTATCTTAGGACCCCTGATGACACTTATTACTCCTTAGGACCCATTAATGTGTACTATGACCATTTAGGACCTATTATGACACCTACGACCCATTATGTATCATAAAAAGTCCTAAGGTGTCATAAGGGGTTGTAGGAGACATTAATGGGTCGTAAGGGGTCATAAGTCATCCTAAGATACATGACTGAGTCCTAGGACTACTTCTAACCCATTAAGACCCTTTAATATGTCCTATGACACCTTAGGAACCCTTATTACAGGTATGACCCCTTAGGACCATTTATGACACTTACGACCCCTTAGGACCTATTAGGATCTCTTAGGACCCATCAATGTGTCCTAAGGGGTTATAGGTGTCATAAGGTTCCTAAGGGGGTGTAGGACATATTAATGGTTCCTAAGGGGTCATAAATGGTCATAGTACCCATTAATGTATCCCATGACCCCTTGGAATACATTAATGGGTTATATAACCACTTATGGCCCCTAGGTTATAACAACACATTAATTGATATCTTATGACCCCTTATCAATTGATGAGTTTAAGGGGATTTCTAATGAATGGTTCATAAGGCACAACACTTTCTAAAGGTTTCAAAAATGGGGTTTGAAAGTAGAGTGGGGTAAACCATGAGGAAACTTTGTAGTTAAGCATTACCAAGATGGAGTAGTACTGGGATGGGTAACCTCCCGAGAAATTTTAGTGCTTCACCTTTGTGAGCATCACCCTAGATGCAATAAGTGCTAAGTGTTCCATTCATTCTCATAAGAGATTAGTTCTTGTGAACCACTACTCATGAAACATGGGTCAATGAGTTTGACTCAAATAAACTACATAGTTGAATCCTTAGAGCAATATCATAACACATTAATTGTTAAATATACTTTCAAACCTAGGGGTGCTAGGATCCATTAATGGGTCATACAACCCCTTAGGACCCCGTAGTACCCATCAATGTGTCTTAGGACCTCTTAGGACCTCTTATAACACCTACAAGTCATTATATATCATAAGGTGTCCTATGACCCATTGATTTTTCATAGGACCCCTTAGGATACCTACACCACCTTAGGACTATGTTCATAGATCATTTTCATAGAATTTCAATGTGGTCCTAAGTGGTTGTAAGAGGTCCTAGGGGTCCTAAGGTGTCCCATGACCCATTAAGGGTCTTAAGTGGTTGTAAGGTGTCATAGTGGGTCTTAAGAGGTCCTAGGATACTTTAAGGGTGTTACTGATACATTAATGTGATGAACTATAACTGATTGAAAGTTTGAAGATGACAAAGTTGATGATCATCGAGCTGCAGGGAGTAAATGCAAGACATTAAATCAGTTAATGTATTGTATTGTCATTGATGTCAACTTGATATGGTATGATTTCTCATACACATATTGTCACAACACTTAAAGAGATGAAGAGATAAGATTTTTGTCATCGGTAATCATGTACACCGAGTGATAGTAAACCCCGATGGACAGTGAACCCCAAGCACAGAAGTTCACAGTGTTAACCGACAGACAATGATACCCGAGCAAGCATTACTGAGTTAACTGCAGTTGTCAACAAACAAAATTGAAGTTGATGCCTGAGCTATCTACAGTAGTCGTTGAGCACAACTGAAGTGTTGACCGACGGGAACTGAAGTTAGGAAACAAAAAAACAACTTAGCTTGTAGGAGCTATATTTAGAGTTAACTAATTGTTTACTCTATTTTCATCGATCAGTTAAAAGCTAAAAATAAGAAGAAGATTTAAAGCATGTTTTATTCCAAAAAACAAGGAGAGATTTATAGAATAAAACTAAAGCAAGCATGGCAAGATTTACGGATCAAGAAGTGATCAATGAAGAAAACAAGAAGGAAAAGAAACGGTGAAATCATGTCTATATAAAGAGACAAGTAATTCATTATTGGGAGAAGAATGCTGAAGAGAATTTTGGTGAAGATAGAAGTCTTCATGCAGAGCTGATCATACAAGTTGAAGAACAGTGCTAAAGAATTCTGCAGACACCAAGCAACAACATTCACCTAGAAGAAAGAAGTGGAGAAAAGGAAGTGAAGAGAACATTGATCAGAAGAGGTATTATGGAATTACAATAGATTTGAAAATCTACAATTTATAGTTGTATTAATGAACATATCATTTAGTGTTTCAGTTTAACCATTGATTCAGAAAATCTCTTAACCGAGTGGGATTTAACCATCCTTAATATATTGAGATACATCCCAAGGAGTATCAAAAGGTTTTCATGTTGACAACATAGTGAATGCTAGGTCAAGTGATAAACTATTAGTTTTAAATCCTCTAACAAGGTCACACTTAACAATGTGTTTGTAACCTTTAACAGGGTTGGCTCTTCATCAAACTCACTTCAGAAGAGTGAAAATTTTGGGTTACTGGTCCCAAGTGGGTTTTCCCTTAATAGGTTTTCCATGTTAAAAACCACATGTCAAATGTGTATATGGTTCATTACTTTGATATTTTTCTTTACACATTACTAAAACAGGATTGATCGGTAAACACTAAGTTTTTTACTGATATTCGGTAAAGGTTAAGAAAAGATAAATTGTTATTCGGTAAAGCTAAAGAGATGGATAAACAGTATATTCTCTGAGCAGTGTATATATGTTAGATTCACACAAGGCATACATCTTGTAGGACTGAAGATAACTTGAGGTTTTATATTTGTGGTATAAAGTTTTGGTTGAATTATTGGATTAATTTTTGAGGCCACTTATTCACCCCCCCTCTCAGTTATTATAACAATTGGTATCAGAGCTTGTGTGCTTGGAAAGGGAGTTTAAAGACTCAAGCTAAAGATCACAAGATGAGAAAAAGGGATGTGCGTAAGTTGAACAAGGACAACTTTGCATCATGGCAAAGCATAATAAGACTCCACCTATCAGGTATTGGAAATGATGTGACACAGTACTTGGATACTGAATTTGTGTTACCTACTGGAGCTTTGACAGTTGCTCAATTGAGATAGAAGCATGAACACAATTCTATGATGATAGAACTTGCTTCCTCACTCTCTGATGCTGAATTTGAAGATTTCAAATCATGCACCACTGTAAAGAAAATGTGGGACAAACTCAAGCTAGTACACGGAGGAGATGAGAATGTGCTAAGAGCTAAGGCAGAAAGCCTAAGAGGAAAGTTTGATGAACTAAGAATGAAGGAAGGAGAAAACATCAATTAGTAAAGTAGCAGAATCAAAGAGCTTGTTAATTCTATCCAAGGAGTAGGAGGTGTACTTAAAGAAGAAATAGTGGTAAGTAAAATTCTGAGAACCTTACTGCCTATTTATGCTATTAGAGTATCTGCTATACAAGAAGTGAGAGCAGTAGCAAATATTAATTTTACTCTAGATAGTTTGATTGGTAGACTTATTTCATTTGAGATGAATAACTTTGACAACAGTGTCGTACCAACTATTGAGTCTGCATTCAAATCTTCTTTGAAAATAAGTAAGTCAAGTCATAAACACACTATGAGAAATGATAGTGAAAGTGATAGTGATGAACAAGAACTTGATGAGATTGAAGCACTAATGGATAGAAGATTGCAGAGAGGCAAAGGTAGATATAAAGGTAAATTACCATCGGTATGTTTTAATTGTAAAGAGATTGGATGCTTTGCTGCTAGATTTCCTAACAAAAGAAAAAATGACAGAAGCAATGCCAGAACTTATGAAAAGAAGTTTAACAAATGTGATGACCAAGATTGCCAAAGAAACCAACAATTTGAAAGATGAGATAACTGAGACTAAAAGGACAAAGGAAAGAAGGCTTGTTACCTGGTTGAGAACAAAGCTGAAAATATTGAGAATTTGATGAAGATATTGAGGTGGTATTTGTTGCTATGAAGGATGATTCAAACAAAGAAGAAAGGTATATTGAGACTGCAATCATATCTAAGGTTAGTAAAAATGAATTCTAGATTATTGATAGTGGTTGTACTCACCACATGACTGGAGATAAGAAAAAGTTTGAAACTTTTGAATATTATAATAGTAGATCAGTAAGAATGGGTAATGACTCACCTTGTCCAGTTGAAGGTAAAGTAACCATAATGCTGAATAATATGATTATATGTGAAAATGCATATTGGATGAAAGGACTTAACTATAATATATTGAGTGTTTCATAGTTGAATAACACATGACACCGAGTTGCATTTGAGAACAAAAGGCAAAGATCTTTAATGAATCAAGAAGGTTGATCGGTACTGGTGAACAAACAAAAGGTAACCTATTCTATCTTGATAAGATTGAGACCACTTGTTTATTGGCTAGAAATGAAGACTTATGGTTGTGGCATAAAAGGTTATGTCATGTGAATATTGATAACATGGTTAGGATAAACAATAAAAGGAAAGTAAGAGGCTTATCGGGCATGTCAAAGACCGACCATGTCATGTGTAAAAATTGTCAAAAAGGTAAAATGACAAAGTCTAGTTTCAAGAGAAAAACCTACACATCTATGCTATTCTAGAATTAGTCCATACTGATTTATGTGGACCAATGAGAATAAAGAGCTATTATGGTGATAGATACTTCATTTTCTTTGTTGATGATTATTCTAGAATGAAGACTGTTATGTTCTTAAAAGAAAAATCAGAAGCATTTAAGATGTTTAAATGGTATAAAGCTATAGTTGAAAAAAAAAGTGGAAAGGAACTAAAATGCCTAAGGTTAGATAGAGGAGGAGAATTTATTTATGATGATTTCACTAACTTTTGTAATGAGCATGGAATTAAAAGACAGGTTTTTGCACCAAGAACACCACAGCAAAATGGGATTGCTGAGAGAAGGAACATGTCAATTGTTGATTGTGCCAGAACACAAATTATTGATAAACGCATCACACAAACATATGGGAGAGAAGCTGTCAGTAATGTTGTCTATACATTAAACATAGTTCATTTCAAGAAAGACACCAATAAGACACCTATGAGCTATGGTATGGATACACACCTAATGTAAGTTACTTTAGAATTTTTGGAATTCAATATTATATTTTGAAAGATGATAGAAATGGAAAACTTGACTCCAAAGGTGATGAAGGAATATTTATAGGTTCTTCTACCAAAAGAAAAGCTTATAAATGTCTTAACAAATCCTCTAACAAAATCATTGAAAGTGCAAATGTCAAAGTGGATGAATTTGCTGAGAAAAATGACGAGGAAAGTAGAAAGGAACCAGAAGACTACAAACGATTTGTCTACAGTGAAAAACCTGAAACTCTACCCAAGAAACATTGTATTTCTACCGAATGATAGAACAATGCACCCGAGCATCAGGCTACAAACACCAAAAATTAGGAAAATGCTCACAATGATGTACCGAGTGATGAAGATCAAAATGAAGGTCAAGATGATGATAAGAATGATGTATAGATATCTAAACCTATAATTTCCAAGTATGTCAGAAGCCACCATGCATAGAACCAGATCATAGGAGACAAAAAGGCTGGAATGAGAACAAGAAGTAAGTCACTGAACACTGGATGTTTGATTTGTGGTTTTGAGCCTAAATCTATCGATAATGTACTTGAGAATCAAGAATGGGTCAGTGAAATTAATGAAGAGATTGAAAAGAATAAGACATGGACATTAGTACCTAGACTGAATGAAAAAATGTCATTGGTACCAATTGGATATTCAGAAACAAATTGAATGAGAATGGAGAAGTCACAAGGAACAAAGAAAGATTAGTATGCAAAGGGTATGCACAAGAAGAAGGTATTTAATATGGAGAAACCTTTTCACCCATTGCTAGGCTAGAAGGAGTAAGAATTTTACTTGCTTATGCTACATTCAAAGGATTCAAGGTATACCAAATGGATGTCAAATCTGCATTTCTGAATGGAATTCTAGAAGAAGAGGTATACATTGAACAACCAGAAGGGTTTGTTGATCCTAACAAGAGGAACATGGTTTGTAGACTACACAAAGACTTGTATGGATTGAAACAAGCACCAAGAGCATGGTATGAAAGACTTCACTCTTATCTCATAAGTATTGGATTTGTAAGAACAAGTGAAAACAATAATCTGTATTTAAAAGAAGATACCGATGATAACATTTTGATTGCTGAAATATTTGTTGATGATATCATATTTGGAGGTAATGATATTCTATGCAAATCATTTTATGATTAAATGAGAAAAGAGTTTGAGATGTCAATGTTTGGGGACATCAAATTTTTTCTTGGTCTACAGATTCTTCAACAGAATGAAGGAATCTACATCACACAATCCTAATACATCAAAGAAGTTCTAAATATATTCAAGATGGAGGACTCCAAGCCAGTGGGAACACCTATGGCAACCAGATGCAAACTGATAAAGGAAGACAAGTCAACAGAGGTAAATAAGACCCTATATAGATCTATGATTGACAAACTAATGTATGTTGTACATACTAGACCAGATATAACACATGTAGTTGGTATAACTTTGCAAGATTCTTTGCTAATCCCAAGGAATCACACATGACTTCTGTCAAAAGAATTATGAGATATCTAAAGAATACCGAGGACTATGGTCTGTGGTATAATAAAGAAGGCAAATTTGAGCTTCAAGTTTATACAGATGCTGATTGAGCTGGAAACATAGATGACATAAAGGGCACAATAGGAGGAGCATTGTTTATGGGCAACAGACTTGTCACATGGATAAGTAAAAAGAAAGGATGCATCTCACAATCCACTGTAGAAGCAAAATATGTGGTTGTTGCTGTAAATTTCTCTAACATTGCATGGATCAAGCAATTACTGGAAGGTATGAATATGAAAATTCTTGAACCAATAATTATCTATTGTGATAATACAAGTGCAATAAACATCTGAAACAACCCTGTCATGCATGCTAAGACAAAGCATATTGATATCAAGTATCATTACTTAAGGGAACAAGTACAAGAGAAAGAAGTGAAACTAGAATATGTGCAATCCAAAGAATAGTTAGCAAACATATTCACAAAGCCATTGCCAAAAGATACATTTGAGTACTTGAGAAAGAGGCTAGGGGTCTGACCCTTGTCTATTGGTCACTAACCCGACTAGGATGTTGCATCAGCCTACACATTATTAGAAGAACAATCATGTTGATGCAAGATGAGATATGGATTGCAAAGATATATCAGTACACAAAAAGGTACTTATCTGCACCGAACACTAGAGAAATTGTTGGCGTACTACATAGCTAAATTACTGATGGAAAGTAAATTCAAGGAATATATTATGGAAAGAGATATTATATGTTTGGCATTTCTGTCAAAGGGAGAGAGATTATATCCATATGAAATATCTATCATGATCATCCAGAGGGAGAGAAAAGAAATATCCATCACAGAGAGGAACAGTCAAAGGGAGAGAAAATTTCAGAAAAAGAAGTTTCTACAAAGGGAGAGAGAAAGATTCAAAGAAACAACCATCCATCTAAGGGAGAGAATTGGAGAAAAGATTCTGCAACAGAGGGAGAGACAAAAATAGAATTTGCTACATCTATCGAGTAAAGGGAATGAAGAATGAAGAGAGTACTCTACGAGAATTAAATCTAAGCTAGAAGAGCTTATCGAGAGTCAGGCATTTGTATTAGTTATAGAACAATAAGGTTTGGGAGAGATTGATGAACTACAACTGATATATTTCATATTGTGTTAGTAGTATGTTTCCATCAACGCAAAAGGGAGATATTGATGAACTATAACTGATTGAATGTTTGAAGATGACAAAGTTGATGATCATCAAGCTGTAGGGAGTAAATGCAAGACATTAAATCAGTTAATGTATTGTATTGTCATTGATGTCAACTTGATATGGTATGATTTATCACACACATGTTGTCACAACACTTAAAGAGATGAAGAGACAAAGTTTTTTTTATCGGTAATCATATACACCGAGTGACAGTAAACCCGGACGGACAGTGAACCCCGAGCACAAAAGTTCACAGTGTTAACCAATGGACAGTGTTACCTGAGAAAGCATTACCAAGCTAACTGCAGTTGTCAATGAACAAAACTGAAGTTGATGCTCGAGCTATCTGTAGTAGTCACCGAGCACAACTGAAGTGTTGATCGACGAGAACTGAAGTTAGGAAATGACAAAACAACTTAGTTGGCAGGAGCTATATTTAGAGTTAACTGATTTTTTACTCTATTTTCATCGATCATTTAAAAGCTAAAGATAAGAAGAAGATTTAAAGAATGTTTTATTCGAGAAAACAAGGAGAGATTTATAGAATAAAACTAAAGAAAGCATGGCGAGCTTTACGGATCAAAAAGTGATCAACAAAAAAAACAAGAAGGACAAGAAATAGTGAAATCATGTCTATATAAAGAGATGAGTAATTCAATATTAGGAGAGGAATGCTGAATATAATTTTGGTGAATATAGAAGTCTTCATGCAAATATGATCATACAAGATGAAGAATAGAGCTAAAGAATTCTGCAGACACCGAGCAACATAGAAGCAACAACATTCACCGAGCAGAAAGAAGTGGAGCAAAGGAAGTGAAGAGAACATTGATCAGAAGAGCTATTATGGAATTACAATAGATTTGAAAATATGCAATTCACAGTTGTATTAATGAACAGATCATTTACTTTTTTAGTTTAACCATTGATTCAGAAAATGTCTTAAGCGAGTGGGATTTAACCATCCTTAATATATTGAGATACATCCCAAGGAGTATCAAAAGGTTTTCATGTTAATAGCATAGTGAATGCTAGTTCAAGTGATAAACTGTTAGTTTTAAATCCTCAAAAGAAGTGGAGCAAAGTAAGTGAAGAGAACATTGATCAGAAGAGCTATTATGGAATTACAATAGATCTAAAAATATGCAATTCACAGTTGTATTAATGAACAGATCATTTACTATTTCAGTTTAACCATTGATTCAGAAAATGTCTTAAGCGAGTGGGATTTAACCATCCTTAATATATTGAGATACATCCCAAGGAGTATCAAAAGGTTTTCATGTTGACAACATAGTGAATGCTACTTCAAGTGATAAACTATTAGTTTTAAATCCTCTAACAAGGTTGCACTTAACAATGTGTTTGTAACCTTTAACAACGTCAGCTCTTCCCCAAGCTCACTTCAGAAGGGTGAAAATTTTGGGTTACCGGTCCCAAGTGTTTTTTTCCCTTAACAAGGTTTCCACGTTAAAATCCATGTGTCAAATGTGTATATGGTTCATTACTTTGATGTTTTTATTTACACATTACTAAAAGAGGATTGATCGGTAAACACTAAGTTATTAACTGATATTCGGTAAAGGTTAAGAAAAGATAAATTGCTATTCGGTAAAGCTAAAGAGAAGGATAAATAGTATATTCTTTGAGTAGCATGTATATGTTAGATTCACATAAGGCATATATATTGTAGGACTGAAGATAACTAGAGGTTTTATATTTGTGGTATAAAGTATTGGTTGAATTATTGGATTAATTTTTGAGGCCACTAATTCACCCCCCCTCTTAGTTATTCTAACATAATGTATCCTACGACCCATTAGGACCACTTAGGACCCCTTATGATCCTCATTACCCATTAATGTATCTTACAAATCCTAGGATACATTAAGTTATGGTAAGGGGTTCTAAGGGGTCCTAGGATACTTTAACATATCCTAGGAGCCCTTAGGATGACTTATGACCTCGTGCGATCCCCATTATCCATTAAAATATCCTATAAGTCCTAGGATACATTAATGTATGGTAAGGGGTTGTAAGGGGTTGTAAGGGGTTATAAGTGGTCCTAACTTCCTAAGGGGTCCTAGGATACATTAATGTATGTATCCTAGGACCTCTTAGGACCACTTATGACCCCTTAGGATGCACCAACATACATTAATGTATCCTAGGACCCCTTAGGACCACTTATGACCCCTTTGGACACCCCAACATACATTAATGTATGCTAGGACTCCTAGGGTAAATTAATGGGTAATGAGGGTCGTAAGTGGTCATAGTTGTCCTAGGAGGTCCTATAATACATTAAGGGGTGCTAAGGGGTCTTAGGATACATTAATGTACATCCTAGAATCCCTTAGGTCCCCTTACGACCACTTACAAGCCCCATTATCCATTAATGTATCCTAGGAGTCCTAGGATACATAATGTATACTCAGGGGTCCTAATGGGTAATAAGGGGTCCTAGGATACATTAATGTGCCCTATAACCCCGGGTGACCACTTATGACCCCTTATGACCCTCATTATCTATTAATGTATCCTAGGAGTCCTAGGACAAATTAATGTATAGTAAGGGGTCCTAAGTGGTCGTAAGGGGTCATAAGGAGTATTAAGGGGTCCTAGGATACTTTAAGGATGTTAAGGGGTTCTAAGGGATCCTAGGATACATAATTGGTACTAAATAGTCCTAAGCGGTCCTAGGATACATTAATGTATCGTAGGACCCCTTAGGGACACTTATGACCCCTTACAACCCCCCCTAGCCATTAATGTATCCTAGGAGTCATAGGATACATGAAAGTATGATAAGCGTTCCTAAGGTAAATGTATCCTAGGACCCATTACGACCCCCATTATCCATTAATGTATCCTAGGAGTCCTAGGATACATTAATGTAGGGTAAGGAGTCTTAAAGGGTTGTAACCTGGGTCATAATGGGTGCAAAGGGGTCCTAGGATACATTGATGTATCCTAGGACCCCTTATGACCCCTTACAACCCATGTTACCCATTGCTGTATCCTTGGAGGCTTAGGACACATTAAGGGGTCCTAAGTGACCCAAGGATACATTAAAGGTGTTAAGGGGTCTTAAGGGCTCATAGGGGGTCCTAGGATACATTAAGGGGTCGTAGGATACATAATGGGTGCTAAGTGGTCGTAAGGGGTCATAAGTGGTCCTAGGACCTCTTAGCATCCATTATGTATCCTACGACCCCTTAATCTATCTTATGAGTCCTAGGATACATTAAGGGGTCCTAAGATAGATAATGGGTGCTAAGGGGTCCTAGATTACATTTATGTGTGCTAAGTGGTCCTAAAGGGTCCTAAGATACATTAATTGGTGCTAAGTGGTCCTAGCTATCATAAGAGGTCCTAAGGATACATTAATGAGTTGCAAAGGGTCATAGGTGTCATAGGATTATTCATGGGTCATATGGGATAATGGAAGGTCCTAAGAGGTCCTAGGGCATTGTAGGATAAAATAACCAATAATAGGGGTCCTAAGGGGTCCTAGGGCACCATATGATACAATAATGGATAATGAGGGTCCTAAAGGGTCCTAGGATACATTAATGGGTTGTAGGTGTCATAAGGTGTCATGAGGGGTCTTAAGGGGTTATAGGAGTCCTAAAGGGTCTTAAGGGGTCATAGGGGTCCTAAAGGGTCTTAAGGGATCTTATGATACATTGATGGGTACTAATGGGTTATAGGTCTCATAAGGGGTCCTAAGGAGACCTAGGATAAATAATGAGCCATAAGGGGTCATAGGATGCATAATGGGTGCTAAGGGGTCCTAGAATACATTAATAGGCTCTAAGATACATTGATGGGTGCTAAGTAGTCCTGAGGGGTCTTGGGATACACAATGGGTCCTAAGGGATGGTAATTATGGATACATGTACACATATACTTAATTTCAACTATATAGAGCCTAAAGCCTCTAGGATGTTATTTTTTTCCTTAAAAAATCTAGAGGTTATTTGTTTATTTTTTGTATGATTGAAGTACATAGGATTTTATTCTAGATGTGAAATTTCTTTAGGGTTTCTATTGTAAGTAATTCGATTAGGGTTTGTATTGTAAGTTATTCATTTAGGGTTTCTACCGTAACTTATTTGTTTAGGGTTTCTATTTTAATTTATTCTTTTATGTTTTGTATTCTAGGTTACTCATTCATTTTATTTTTAAATTTATAGTTCATTGATCATAGTGTACGAGGTTTCTATATTTTGATAAAGTAATACAATAAAAACTAATTCTATATGGACAAAAAATACATGGGAAATTTAAATAAAATATGAAACCTAATTTTTTTTACATTTAAACAATAAAAGTAAATAAATTTTACATATACAATCTATTTTTTTAATAAAAACCAATAAAAATTACTTTAAAATAATTTTTTTTAACAAAAATTAAAAAAATTAAAAAATTGTTACTTTTTCGAAATGCAACCATATTTGGAACCAGGACCCTATTTTGGAATGTGACTCTGTTCCAAATGGGGTCGCATATTGTGGATTTTGGTTTGGGATCCCGTAGCATGCAAGGCCCTGATTTGTGTTTAGGTTAGGGACTGCAAACCATAACATTACCCCATTCCCTATTAGCAGTATCTCCTTTTGTGAAGCTCATTTTCACAAAAATGACTAAGTATAAAAGTTCGCCCATAAGTGGACTCTCTTTCTCTCCCTCTCTCCCTCCCTCCCTCTCTCTCTCATAACATGCCCACGTTGGTAATGAAACCTAATTTATTCCTGATTCAAAGGTTTTGTTTTAGTCATGTTGGGATCCCTATAAATGGATGCATTGTTCACTTAAAACTATCACTTCTATATTAAGACCTTTGTTGCACAAAGAAAATCATTTGCTGAATTTCCTACCTAAATGTATACAAAAATTAGAATATTTTTTTTCCCTAATTAATGTTCCATACCTCTTCGACATAGCTATTTCATGCCAATGTAAAATTGCTAATTATTATTTTTATTTAGAAAGATTTACAATGCTGTTAATCATGATGGTGTCTAATAAAATAAACAAACGATATGTGCGGGCCTTTATCTCACAATAAATTTGGGTCAACTTTAGCAAACACCATTAATACATAATAGCTAGAACTTTCTTGAATGTAGGATTTCTATTAATATTTGTTTACTATGGATGACACATCATTGACTTCCATTTTTGTAGTAATTTCATTTATTGATTCTTTGTGTGTAAGGTTCCCAACTTGTTTAAACTTGTGGATGGCCATGGATATGGGCATCCTACTTTTCCTAGGGTGATTTTTAGTCAATTTCATTAATACCCATGAGACTCAAAACTACTTTTGCAACATCATTTATGATGCTGGTCCTGACTGTTAACTATTTTTGACTCTTGTTTTGTAGTGTGTAAGCTTAATAGTTCTATCTCTCTACCTCTACCTTCCTCTCTCTCCCTCTATCTCTAAACATATCTTTCTCTATCAATCCATATATGTCCCTCTCCCTCTTCCTAGACCTTTGTATCTATATCTTTGTTCCTCTATGTTTATATCTCTCGATATACCTTCTTCGATGATCTATCCCTCTATTTCCATCTCTCACTCACTCCCACTTTATTCCTATTGATGGAACTTGAATGTCTCCTTGATTTAGACTTTTTATATCAATTGTGGATAGATACTTGTAAATGGATGTGTAGTTGATATGAAGCTATCATTTATGAAGTGAGACCTTTGCTGCATTAACAATATTAGTTGCTAGATGACCTACCAATTGACCTCATGTATTACACAGTTAGTCTTCCACACCAATTTGATGTACCAATCTCTCGCTCCCCTGCTCTCTCCCTATCCCTTTCCTAGGTATCTAAATCTCTATTTTTCTCCTTTTCTCAATCTCTATGTATTTTTTTATCTCTTTATTTATTTATGTGTTTCTATCTCTCTCTACCCCCTCTATGTCTCTTTATATCTCTATCTCGTTATCACTCTATCTCATCATCACTCTTCCTCACCATCTATGTCTCATTATCTCTCCATCACCCTCTTCCTTTATATCTCTACATCTCTTCCTCTCCACTTCTCCTTCTCTCCCTCTCTATTTCCCTATATCTATCTACCTTTATCTATCCCTCTACCTCTCTATCTTTCTATGTTTCTCTCCCTCTCCTTTTCCCTCTATCTTCATCTCTACCTCTCCCCCCTTTCCCCCGCTATTTGTATTAGTGTATCCTTCTCTCAATCCATCTTTCTTTCTTTGAGAATTTGCCAAAAATGTAATTTTCTGATGGTACTTAAATTAGTTTTGTTTTCTCATTGTAGAGGCAGAGTAGTTTGGATAATAATGAAGAAGTATTAAATTCCGAAATCTTACGGTTGCTTCTAATGATTTTTGTTAATGATTAGAATCTAGTTATATCAGTTAATCTGAAACTCACATTTCCATTGAGACCTTTGTTATACAAAAAGCCGACCAAAATTTCCCCTAATTGACCTTTCACACCTCTTCAACATACCCATTGCACACCCCACTGTGTGATTGCTAGTTATTATTTTTATTTAGAAAGTGTTACAATGCAATCGTGATAGTGTCCAATGAAATAAACAAACGGTATGTGCGGACCTTTAGCTCACAGGAAATTTGGGTTAACTTTAGCAAACACCATTAATATATAATAAATGGAACTTTCTAGAATGTAGAATTTGTATTAATATTTGTCTGCCATGATTGACGTGCCATTGACTTTCGTTTCTGTAGTAATTGCCTTTATTGATTCTTTGTGTGCAGGGTTGCCGACTTCTTTAAACTTGTGGATGTGCGTGGCTGTGGGCATCCCGATTTTTCCGGGCTGGGTTTTAGTCATTCTCATTTATTCACGGGATTCTCATTTATGAGGTTGGTCTTGAATGTTGACTGGTGTTAATGTTTCAGGTCATCCGCGACTCTTGTTCTGTGGTATACAAGCCTAACAGTTGCGTCACAACTTATCATTTATTTATATAAAGTGTTTCTGTATCCCATTTCTATTGTAGATAGAGCACTGTAAGCCATGTCTGTGAGTATACTAGTAATCCTCCTGCTGCATGCATGCCTTCCAGCTCAATCCCAAACAAGTTTTTTTTTCAACAAATTCAATGCCACCTCCCTTTTTCTGATCGGAAATACTTCAATCCGGTCCGATGCCATCTGCCTCACGAATCAATCGCAACACATCTTTGGCCGCGCTTTATTTAATCAGCCCGTGCGTATGAAAGCTCGCGGATCGAACGAATCAATCTCGTCATTCAGCACCACCTTCGTATTCGCCATGCTTCCTTTTTCCCCCGATCCTTCACGCAGCGGGCAGGGCATGGCCTTTATCATAACGCCCAACAAGTCTCGGGTGAGAGCTTCACCACCTAAATTGTTCGGTTTGTTCAACCTCTCTACCATCGGAGATCAGTCCAATCATCTGTTTGCCGTCGAGTTCGACTCACAGCAAAATCAGTTGTACGAAGACATCGACGACAATCATGTGGGTGTGGATCTCAACGATATCAAGTCTGTAAAGTCTAAGTCTGCAGGGTACTGGATCGGCGACCACTTCCAGCAGCTAGATCTCAACAGCGGAAATAATTTTCAGGCTTGGATCGACTATGAAGATACCCAACAGCAATTGAATGTTACCATAGTACAGGCTGGCTCATTTCGACCCAAGAAGCCTCTTTTATCTCTCAAAATTACAAACCTGTCCAACATTTTCGAAGAAGAAATGTACGTTGGATTCTCTGCAGCAACAGGAACTGTCATTGAGGACCACTGTGTCCTCGCTTGGAGCTTCAGCACAAATGGATCCGCGCCTGCGCTTGATATATCTCATCTTCCTTCTCTTATCATGCGGAAGAGTTCCAACTCGAGACTTATAGCTGCTATTACTACAACTACGGTACTTGTTATGTTGCTTCTGGTTGCGGCGGCGATTTTTAGGTGGAAGACAAACAAGTACAGGGAAATTGTAGAAGAATGGGAGATGGAGTATTGGCCTCACAGATTTGACTACAAAGACTTGTATATTGCAACCAAGGGCTTCCGAGACGATCAAATTTTGGGCACTGGAGGTTTTGGTCAGGTGTACAGAGGAGTTCTTCCTTTTAGCGGACGGGAAGTTGCTGTAAAATCCATCTTTAGGGAGAATACCGAAGGCCTAAAGGAATTCATAGCAGAGATTTCAAGTCTCGGGCGTTTGCAGCACCGGAATCTTGTGCAAATCAGAGGCTATTGCAGGAGGGGAGCAAAGTTATTCATAGTGTATGACTTCATGCCAAATGGAAGCCTCGACAAGATGATATTTGACAAGACCAAAAGCGTTCTGACATGGGCTCAGAGGTACAGAATTCTGAGGGACGTGGCCGCTGGATTGTTGTATCTTCACGAAGAGTGGGAACAGGTGGTGGTGCACAGAGACATCAAATCCAGCAACGTTTTGTTGGATTCTGAACTTAATGGGAACCTGGGGGATTTCGGGCTTGCTCGTCTGTACGATCACACGGGAGAAGCACAGACTACTCGTGTGGTGGGTACTCTTGGGTACATCGCACCGGAGCTCCTAAATACAGGAAAGGCTGATCCCAGCGTAGATGTGTTCAGCTTTGGTATTTTGATGTTGGAGGTTGCCAGTGGGAGGAAACCTGTGGAACCCTCTCTCGATGCTTCTCAGGTAGTAATGGTGGAGTGGGTGAGAGAGCTGCATGCGAAAGGCAGGCTCATGGATGTAGCGGATCCCAATCTTGGTGGTGAATATGTCGAAGATGAGATGGAGAAGGTGCTCAAATTGGGACTGGTGTGTTGCAACCCTCAGCCGGAGGAGAGACCCTCCATCAGAAAAGTATTGCAGATAATTGAAGGTGAAGTCTGTCTCCCCCCTGTATATCTCCGTGAGATGAGTAGAGGTAGGAGGAGCTCATATCCAAGTACAGGAGTATCTTTTGCGTCGACTTCCAACTCTCTAGATGGACGGTAGTGGAGAGTCAACAAATCAGTCATCATTCTGTAGAGGTTTCTTTCTCAAATTTTCATTGAAGGCAGACGGGTAGGTATCTCTTCTGTGCGGACTGGTATTAACAAAGCTACCTTTGTCTGGTTCCCCGTAGTAATGATGAGAAATGGCTATGCAGCAGGAAATAAATTTGCATCTGAAGTGAGAATTTTTTTTTGGTTTATTAATTAAATTAAAAAAGTCAGATAGTGGGTTTGAGATTTTTAATTTAATTAAAAAATATAAAAAAATTGTCATTTCAGGTGCAAATTTCTGGCGGCATAGACACTGCTGGTAGAGATAAACAAGAAGAAACAAAGAGTGATAGTTGAGACTTAATTTTCCAATAGTATTAAGATTGTTATTAGTGTCCAATAGGTACATCATTACGACAACGTCTATGCAGCCAGAAATTTACATCTGAAATGACAATTTTTTTTATACCTATGTCCCAGTTCTATTAATAATTTTACCCGGCAACCCATTACTCAGTAGGACGTAAATGTCGTTGACAGCTATTAAAGATAGGGGACAATGTCTGATCTTCCTCGCTGCAAATGTAATTGCTCTGCTTCGGCAGAATCAACGAAAGGATTGATTTTCATTACTGGAAAATTTGATAATTATGTAATTAAATTAAAACATTAGAAAGATGTAATGGGCAGTCCAGTATGTGTTTGTTGTTTTTGTTTTTATAGCTAGTTGAGGCTTACAAATTTACATTTAATATTGGAAATAAAACGTATAACATAATGCTTGCATTATAACATAAATAATCAAATGCAGATAACACATAAACTCATTCAAATTTCATAGAGCTTGTCTCAGACATTACAGATCAGATTTATTTACATTTCAGACCTGATACAGTGTATTAATGATATCATACCTTTCAACGCTTGCTCAGATAATGATTATATTGAAATGTCATACCATATTTTGCTGCTCCAGTCACAATGATGTTCGCTGCATACTTCAACAGCAAAAGTACTCCTCTTTGACGTCAGCCCCAAAGGGTTTCAGACTGTATACAACTCTCTTATAAGCTTGTACAACATACTCCAGGTATCTTAGTCTTGTACGGCATTCTTCTAAATGGTTCAGACCTATTCAATGCTTCCCCAAATGACTTTTAGACCTCTACAACACCCCTCTGATGATTCTTAGACCTGTACAGCTCCCTTTCAAGCAGTTTAAAACCTATACAACACTTCCCAGGCTTCTAGGACCAAACATAAACTCACAACAATGACTGATTAGTATGGCCGGCAAAGGAAGGGTTGATTTTACTCAAACACCAGTTCCAACTTCTAAAATCGACTTCCTAGATAATTGAAATGAATAACTAGATGAAACAATCAGATTCTACCTCGATATAAATACCAAACTGAACCTCCAAAATGTATCTTGTAACAACATAGAGATTGCTAGTAAAAAGGGATTTCGTCCTCCAAGTTCTTTAAGTTGAACTTTCCAAACAATTTCATAATCTTTCAGTTTAATCAACCTCCAAAAATGGACTTTGCCAGCCAATGTGGGATAAATAGACACATTTTCTTTTTAATATTAAGTCTTTAAATGTCTCTAATAAAAGAGAACTTTTAATATTTAAATAAACTTTTTTTTTCATTTCAATAAAGTTAATTATTTTAATTTACTTTATTTAGTCACCAACGATTATTAAAATATTTAGTCAATATTATCAATTACCACCGTCAAGATAGTATTTATGGATCATTAATGAAACTGACTTACTATAAATAATAAGTGTCCTAAAACCACATCACAACACCTTAGAATTGTCTGCAACTAAAATTATCTAGGCCAAATATCCTCAAGATCCCTTAAATGTCCTGATTAGTGTACATGACCATGAAAAAATAGGCTAATGACAACCTTATACATCATGTGCTAGAAAGGAGACATTACAAAAGAGGACCTGGGTGACTTCAAGGATGGAAATTCCTTTTAGGATAGTATCCTTATTAAAGATATCAGATTTCCACAATCCATAAGAATAATTCTCTTGTTTTTGGATTTGATTGTGTGAGAATTTTTAACATCAACTTTTTGAATCACTCTATGGTTCATCATTAGGATGCAAGAGCATAGCTACCCTCTTACATCCTGACGATGAATCACATAGTGTGATTCAAAATATTGATGTTAAAAATTGTCACACAATTGAATCTAGAAACAAGAGCACTAGTATCCTTATGTTTTCCTCTTAAAGAAAACGACAACAATAGGCAGATAGAGTTTGAGCAGTCCTTCTAAAGAAATATATCATAAGTTAGAAAGCATAAAGTTTGTCCTATATGTATATGAAGTGTAAAGAGCTCAATCCCTTAGTGTGGGGGGAGTGGATTGAGGGTGTACATAAATAGGAAAACTATGGAAGAGTGAATAAAATTTTTTTTTTTTTTGTTCTTCTTAAATATGCATTATAAATCTCAAAATCTATAATTTACTTGATTAGATTTGTGAGTATCAATTAAACAAAATTAAAGTTTTGTTTAAATCTTAAGATATATGAAAGATTGTAGATAACGGATTTCCTTACTTTGTAGATGCAAGAAGATATGATGCATTATCTCATGCATATAAGGATGTGCTTAAGGACAATTGAAAAAATGATTCCATGACTCTCTTTTACATCTCTTAAATAATGCATGAATGTATTTTTCTATCATGATGTAGGTACATCATTTACATTGAAATCTGCTTGTATATCTCTACCTCAGTACGTACACCCTTAAGAGAAGCTTCTCAGTCAACAAGAGACAGTGAAGAGTTGGAGAAGTAGGCTAAGTTGAAATAAAAGTGTGAAACAAGCACCTCAACCTCATCGAAGAAAGCTATCAATGAGAACATTTATGTCCCATCCTCCCCTGCGACAACTAATTTTCCCTGTACCGATGGTGGTACTTAAGAAAGTGATTCCCTGATCTTCCATCAAATCCATAGAGATGTTATTTCCAATTCAAATTTTGATAATGCTGAATTTGATGTTCTCAATGGTCCTCATCTCTCCCAATTCAATACTCACCCACTAAATAATGTCATTATCAATGATTTTGATTCCACTACGACTACCTCCCCCCCTTGGATCAATGATACCATTGAAAGGAAAAAGAGATACATGTATATGGTTGAAGCAAAAGTAGACATTGTCACCAAGTTATTGCAAAGAACTTATAAGCTAAAAAGAGCCAAAAGAATGTCCAAGGTGGTGATAGATCCTATGACCGACTAAAGGTTCCTAGAGATTGTTGATCCCATTGGTGAAAAGAATGAGAATGAAGTTACAGAGAGAGATTTTTCCTTGAGAATAGTTGACATGGGTCCACCTACTTCAGTAGGAGACATTTACCATGCAACCACTTGTATCGATGCCATGGTTCAGAGGGTAAATATGGAAGAACAAAATAATTTGGAGCTGCTAAGATGGGTAGATGCTTTGGTTTCTTTTATTCGACATGTTCTACATGAAGAGAGTACAAAACTTTAGCACAACATGCCAATCCATATTGATGGGCTATATTTGAATAAATTGATGTAGATTAAAAGGACTCAAAGTGTTACTTTGATAATATATAAATGGGTATCTAGAGACTTGTTATTTATGCGATATCTTTCACCTAAGAAGGTGTGAAAATGTACTCATAAATAACTGAAAATTTGGAAAAATAGAGATTTGATGCTGAAATTCCTAATTCCTATTAAATTGATTAAATTAAAACAATGTAATTGTTATTACTTATTTGCCAAATCTATTTATTTGGTGTCTGCTAACGCCTTCCATTATACGCGAGTTTGAAGATAGTTGACTACGAGGTAAAATGGCATCCAATGATGACTTTTTGATACACTTTAATTAAAGTATCTAAAATCTTGGGTTTCTTTTAAATTCTAAATCACGTCAACCTTACAAATTTAAAAGTTCAAAACTTGCAAATTTTAAAATAAATATAGAATAAAGATATATAATTGTACCATAAAAAGTAGTAAAACATTATCTTACATTTTTAATGCCTTGGATGAAAACCTCATTTTCAAACTATTTTGTTTGTATAGGAAATGTTTATGTCCGAAACTTAAGGTCATTTTTATAGGCAAAATTTTACTTTTGTGTATAAAGAGACAATATCTTAAATGTGTTCTTTAAATTAATACCAAATAAAAAATAATTTATATGAAATAAATTTGTGACATCTATTAATTTTTTTAAATCAAATTAAGAACTAAATACATTTTATTTATTTAAGTTTTATATTATTTATAATTTATTATATTATCATTATATCAATTTCATTAAAATGTCTTTAAATTACTATTTTAATTGTAAGATGATAATTTATATAGATAGACAATCATGTCTAATATGATAACTACATATTTGATGATAACCATATATAGATATTATATCACACTCTTGAAACATCAACCATACTAAAAGAACTAAAAAAACTAATAACAAATAATTTTATTATTATATACACTTAAATACATGATCAAAATTCAAAAGTTTAATCACTTGAATAATCACCTTCTAAATGTCCTTTTAAAATTTAAACTTTAATTTTTTCAACAAAAAATCAATATTTATTATATGCAAACTATTAACAAAATTTTTAATTTTTAAACCACTATGCTAAGGCTTTTTCTTCCTACATTTGTTTAAAACTAGATAAGGATAAAGGTTTGGAGAAAATATGGTTTGAATGTGATTCTTTAAGCATTATTAATTGCCTGAAAGGATTACACCCCAAGCTAGATGATCAAGAGCAATATAGAGGATTGTATTCAAATATTAAATGGTTTTGGTTCCTATTTTATTTCCCATGTCTATCGTGAGGGAAATCAAGTGTCTGATAGGTTGGCAAACATGGGAGTTATTTCTCCTCATGTTATTAATTGGGAAGTAAATGATTATATCCCAATGGAGATCTAGATGCTTCCACAACATGATGTTACCTAGTGATTTTTCCCCTTGCCTTAGAAATGATGGCTTCCTATGTGCGAACGGATGTCCGTAGGGGAGTCTCATTTATTTGTAAACACTTGAGTATTATGGAAGTTCTATTATGGGTTTTGTGCATTTTGAGCAATGAGTTTGTGGGAAATCCCTGTGATACCTCCATGTGAGGTGATCACAACAAATTGGAGTCAATAGTGCATGAGAAGCGACAGAATGAAGAGGTGGTCTGGTCTACTATTTTGATGAGGGGTCTTACTAAGTATATTGAAACTCTTCATGGGGTAGATGCCTAGGTTATGTATGGCTTTATTGCAGGTTGGTAGGATGGAAGCCTATATGTCTACAATACGGAGTTAGAGATAAATGAGGAGCTAATTGCTAAAGTCTCAAACAAGTTATTATTGAAGGGAGCAAGTTCTATAGAGACAAGAAGAGTGCCAAAAAATCTATGGATATTTTTTTTCTTTCCAAGTGATTGGGAGAAGGTCTAGAAGATAAAAAATGGGGCTTATGAAAGATCTTCCCTTAAGGAGCTGTGGCCAGATGTTGTAGAGGCTATTATGAGATACCTTACCTTGGATGGTAAATTTAGTAGCCTCTTTAGCTATCATTTTATAATTTTGAATCACTTTAGAAATAGCAAATGAATCTCCTTTCCCTTCTACCTACTTTTGTATTTGCATCATGGCTTGAGAGCCCATGCCAAAAACCCCATATGCGTTGTTTTGCATGATAGTTTATTCTTATTGATTATAGAACATGTGAAAGCATTGCATGTGGAGAGAAACCCCCTCCCAAAAAGGGAATTGAGTTTAAAAAGAATGTTCAAGTGAACTATGGTGACACTTCTTTGGAATGAATTTTTAAGGATTCGGATGGGGATGAGGCGTTTCATGTGGGGGTTAGAAAGTAGTCCTTGGTTTCATCTTCCTGAAAAAGGGTTGTGGTCTCTGATGATGAAAGCTTGGATTTTGTCCCCACTAATGACTACATTCTAGATTCTATGGACCCTAGCAGAGACAAAAAGTATACTAAAGTTTTTCTTAATTGATCTTTCACACCTCTTCGACATACCTATTACACACTACTATGTGATTGCTAGTTATTATTTTTATTTACAAAGAGTTACAATGCAATCGTGATAGTGTCCAATGAAATAAACAAACGGTATGTGCGGACCTTTACCTCACAAGAAATTTGGGTTAACTTTAGCATACACCATTAATACATAATAGCTAGAACTTTCCAGAATGTAGAATTTGTATTAATATTTGTCTGCCATGGTTGACGGACCATTGACTTTCGTTTCTGTAGTAATTGCCTTTATTGATTCTTTGTGTGCAGGGTTGCCAACTTGTTTAAACTTGTGGATGGCCGTGGCTGTTGTCATCCTGATTTTCCCGGGGTAGTTTTTAGTCATTCTCATTTATACACGGGATACTCGAAACAAGTTTCGCAACATCATTAATGAGGTTGGTCTTGACGGTTGACTGGTGTTAGTGTTTCAGGCCATTCACAACTTATCATTTAGTGTTCTGTATCCCATTTCTATTGTAGATAGAGCACTGTAAGCCATGTCTGTGAGTATCCTAATAATCCTCCTGCTGCATGCATGCCTTCCAGCACAAGCCCACACAAGTTTCTTCTTCAACAAATTCAACGACGCCTCCCTTTTTCTGATCGGAGATACTTCAATCCGCTCCGATGCCATCTGCCTCACAAATCAATCGCAACACATCTTTGGCCGCGCTTTATATAATCAGCCTGTGCGTATGAAAGGTCTCGGAACAGATAAATCAATCTCATCATTCAGCACCACATTCGTATTCGCCATGGTTCCTTATACTTCTGATCCTTCACGCAGCGGGCAGGGCATGGCCTTTATCATAACGCCCACCAAGTCTTTGGTGAAAGCTTCACCACCTTCAATATTCGGTTTGTTCAATCTCTCCACCATCGGAGACCAGTCCAATCATCTGTTTGCCGTCGAGTTCGACACAGAGGAAAGCACGTTGTGCGAAGACCTCGACGGCAATCATGTAGGTGTGGATCTCAACGACATCAAGTCTGTAAAGTCTGAGTCTGCAGGATACTGGATCGGCGAACGCTTCCATCAACTAGATCTCAACTGCGGACATAATTTTCAGGCTTGGATCGACTATGAAGATTCCCAACAGCAATTGGATGTTACCATAGTAGAAGCTGGCTCATTTCAACCCAAGAAGCCTCTTTTATCTCTCAAAATTACAAACCTGTCCAACATTTTCGAAGAAGAAATGTAAGTTGGATTCTCTGCGGCTACAGGAAACAATGTTGAAGACCACTGTGTCCTAGCCTGGAGCTTCAGCACAAATGGATCCGCACCTGAGCTGGAAATATCTCATCTTTCTTCCCTTATTAAGGGCAAGACTTCAAACACCCGACTCATAGCTGCTATTACTACATCTCTTGCACTTGTCTTTTTACTTCTGCTCGCAGGAGCGATTGTTTGGTGGAAGAGAAACAAGTACAGAGAAGAAGTTATAGAAGAATGGGAGATGGAGTATTGGCCTCACAGATTTGACTACAAAGACTTATATATTGCAACCAAGGGCTTCCAAGAAGATCAAATTTTGGGCTCCGGAGGTTTCGGCCAGGTGTACAAAGGTGTTCTTGTTGGAAGTATTCAAGTTCTGAGAGGGGGGGTGAATCAGAACTTGACACAAGATTTACAAATTGAATTTATATAATGAAATTATGAAACCAGAACAGAGTATTTTGATCGACTGAACAGAATATTTTGAACAACTGAACTGAAATTACATACATTCATCATGAACAGAAATATACAGAAATATAATAGCAACTCACAGAAGATTGAGACACCAATTTGTGCCAAGTGGAAAACCCTCCAAAACCTCACGGTTTCGTCATAGGGAGAAAAACCACTCCATAAACCTGTAACCTTTATTGAATTCCAAACTTTTACAATCAGCAGCAACTACTGCTCAGATAATTCAGTTCTTTATTCTGTCAATACATCTCATATACATATACAACTGTATTTAAGTCATTCGTATATGTACACAAGTTTATGATAAAACTTTCAGGCCTCTTATTCTCAGATACATATAAATATGTTTTCACACACACTCACATATATCTGACGATTACAAATGCTGTATTTATAGAAATGAAATTCGAATCAGATAAGTTACATGTATCTAACTGAACCAGTTAGAGTTTGTTCAAAAACTTCCTTTTAAAAACTGTTTGTGAACCCAACTTCAAATCAGTTTTAGATTCGGAATAGTTCCTGTCCTCATTATAAGCCTCCAAGACTAGTTTCCAAAATTTTATTTGCAGCCTACTGAAAAGATGTTGCATATAGTATTCTGGGTTTAAAACCCAAATTTATTCAATCTTTTAAAACTGAGCAAAAATATTCTTTGAAACTCTCTTTAAGACATGACAACGATGCAAAAGACCTTTTCCGCATTATAAACGCTGCTTTCAAATGATGAAATGTTTTCCAATACCTTGCAAATCTCTGAGTAACAGTCGTATAAGTTGATGCAGTTTATGCTAAGCCCTTCAAGACAGGCATCTTACTGGACCAAACAA
>MU223469.1:1776790-1801689 GCA_018584345.1 Thuja plicata
TAAAGATTAAAAGGTATAGGAAGGGGGTGATGGAGAGAGATGGTTGGATAGAGATATAGATGAATATAAAGTGGTAGGATGGGGAAAAATAGATAGAGAGTTAGAGATAGATCAAGAGGTAACGATAGAAAGAGATCTAGGGAGATACAGAGGGGACATAGAGAGGGAGAGATAGATAGAAAGAGTAATAAAGATATATAGATGGTGAGATATATTGATACAAAGATAAGGATATCTAGAGAGGATGAGAAGGAGTGACAAACAAAGGGATAAATACTTAAATGACCTTTCCATAACTCTACAGCGTTCCCATTGCACACTAAGGTGTGATTGATAGTTTTTATGGTACTAAAGTATTCAAAGGATTCAAGCCAAAACTTTCTTAATAAAAGAACATACTTATGCAAAAAGGAAATTAGTTCACATTCTCCTACCGTCAACAATGATGATAACATCATTGCCGATTGAGAATAGCAGGTCTGCATTGCCTTGAATACTCATCAAGAGAGAGACATTCAAAATGATTTATACCAACACCCAAAAAAGGTATTACCCAACAAATAAAATGTTTGATTCACCTCTAAGGTCACATCACCAAACACAATTTCCATGAGATCACACTATTCCCACACTTCTTCTACTCTACAAGTTTTATAATATCTAAAACTCAAATAGGTATATCCACACTTGAATGCTCTCCAAACAAACAATTGAAAAATTTCCAAGAAGTGATTAAATTATTATGATGGAACGCAATCAACAAAATCCTAACTAACTTCTCTTCCCACTATCATCAAACACAATCTCTCAACCAATGATAAATATAGAATGTATGATAGTCTATGCATATTCTAGTTCAAAATAAATGGTGACAGAGATTTACTAGTAACAAAAACATAATTGCCAACCCCAACAATGATTTTCTCAGCCATTATAACTTCACTAATGGGTGACAACCTCTAAGAAGACATTTATTAATATGCAGCGTGCTTTACATCAGCCTTTGACATTCTTCAAAAAAACTTGCATAGCACTTTGATTATCACAATGCAAAGTAGTAGATTAACTTTGTGCAAAACCAAGCTCAAATAAAAGATTTTGAATCTAAATTTCTTCCTTTCATGCTTCTTTTGTTTCTCTATATTCTTCTTCACAAGAAGACAATGATGTAGTAGTTTGTTTTTGTTGCTCCATGTAATAGGGCTTGATCCTTGAGCTAAAAAACATAGCTTCTAGTAGATTTTTGGTCATCTATATCTCCACCCCAATCGGAATATGTAAAAAAAATTAAAGAAACTGATGAATTTTAACAATAACACATGTCATAGTAAATGGTTCCTTGAATGTATCAGAAAATCCTCTTGGCATCCAACCAATGACCTTCTTTCAGTTCCTGCATAAATCTAGATAGCATATTGACTATGAAATAAATGTCTGGTCTAGAATGGGTTCGATAAGCCAAGCTACCAACAAGCTATCTATATAAAGTAGAATCTACCTTCTTGGAGGTACATACCTTAGTAAGCTTAACTCTAGATTGGAAAGGAGTAGGGGTTGGCTTGCATTCAAGCATTTTAATTTTTTCTAAAAGATCCAAAGCATATTTTGTTTGAGAGATAAACAACCCATCCTGAAGCCTACTAATTTGAAAGATAATAAAATAATTTAGTTAACCCAAATCACTCATATAAAATGCCCCTTCAAGATATGATTTTAAATCATTAATTAACCCAATATTTGGTCCAAATATGAGTAAATCATCTACATAAATTGCAAAAAGAATAATTTAATTTTGCACTCTCTTCACATAAATATTTGTATGTGAGTTAAATTTTTTAAACCTACGAAGCTGAAATATCTATCAATATTCTCATTCCATGCTCTTGGTGCTTTCTTAAGTCCATAAATTGACTTCTTTAATCTACAAACAAGATTAAGATGTTGATGATCTACAAAACCTAGTGGTTGATTCATATATATTTCTTCATATTCATATTTGATGAACATGCCACCCAAGACTTGCATTCAAAGAAATAATAATTCTAACTGTATTCATTTCAATGACAGGAGCAAATATTTCCTCATAATCAACACCCTGTTTTTTATTAAACCTTTTATCAACCAATCTAGCCTTGAATTTTTCTATAGAACCATTTGATTTAAATTTTTTTTTGTAAACCCATTTGTAACCAATAACATTCTTAGCTTGGGGGTAGGGTAAAAGTTCCCAAGTTTTATTCTCTAACAATGCATTATATATCTCTTTCATGGCTTGCTTCTATTTTTTATTCCCTCTAGCTTCCTCATATGATTTTGGGTCATTTATTTGTAATAATTTGGCTGTGAGAGCACTACCATTCCTTCCTTGGATCTTTAAGCCTTTCCTAGATATATTTATTCAACGCTCCTTATGTTTTGTCTAGCTGAAAGTCATCTTCTTCATCACCAGTACCTACAAAAAAACTTTGATTACAAGAATTAGTTTTATTTATTTATTTTCAATAGTATTAGTAGTGCACACCTCATCCTCATCAATGTAGTCTCCCTCTCTTGCTAAAATATTAGAAAAATGAGAAGCATTTGTTGTTGTAGAGCGAGAGGAAGTGGTTGTAAGTTGTGAAATCTCATCAAGCTTTACATCTCTACTAACAAAGGAATTATTTGTTGTCAAATCATATAACCTGTAAGCCTTTTATTTGTCACTATAACCGATAAACAAAATCTTATGACTCTTTGGTTCTAAATTTTTCTCTTTTCATTAGGAATGTGTGCCTAGAAAATGCACCGAAATAGTTTAAAATACCCAATGTGGGGATTTCTACCACTCCAAGCTTCTTCAGGGGTGATATGTGTGAGGGATTTGGTGGGGATTCTATTCACAATATATGTAGCACAATAAACAACCAAACCCCAAGATTTAGCATGCAAACTTTTAAAATACAACATACAATGTGCCATTTCTAAAAGAGTTTTATTCATTCGTTCGACCGCCCCATTTTGTTGAGGACTATAAGGAATTATTCTTTGCACATTAATACCATAATTTTCACGAAATGACTCAAATGTATAATTTCAATATTCACCCTAATCACCCGTCCTTAATCATTTAATTATTTTACAACTTTGATTTTCAACTAATACCTTAAATATTTGAAAAAATTTAAATGCTTCATTTTTCCTTTCAAGATTCTAAACCGATACTTTCCTGCTGTAATCATCAATAAAAGTGAGAAGGTACCTGGCACCTAAAAGTGAAGGACTTTTTGGTGCACTTAAATCACTATGAATGAGTTGTAATGGATGATTATCTCTTCACACATTAATTGGATCAAAAAGGATCTCAATGATATATCCATAACACACATCCTTCACAAACACCTTCAGAAGCTAAATTTTTTGTTAATCCTCTAATCATATCCATTCTAATAATGTCTTGTAATTTTGTTTAATTTATATGTCCAAGTCTAGCATGCCAAAGTTTTGACATATAATCAGTCTGAGAAATAAAAACCATGAGTGTGTGTGTGTTCATCATCAACAAATCCCACATATTTAAATATACTCTCTTCATGATAAACTCTACCAATAGAAATTATATTGCTTGGGTCTTTTCTATATCTAACAATAACTTGTTGAGTAGTGACAAAAAATCATATCAAGCTTGAACTATTTTATATACTAAAATAATATTCACCCGTAATCCTTCAACTAGTAAAACATTTTTTAAATACCCATTGTTACATTAACAATCCCTATTCCTAAACTAAAAGTTTCATTTTATTTCCAATAGCAATTCCTTGATCTGAATTCTTTCCTTCATAAAAATCAATAAACAAATATCTATCCCCAATCGTGTGAGACGATTCCATTGAATCTAAAATTCATTCTTTATTAGAATTTGAAGCAAAGTACCCCCCTTAACACTAGATTTACTTTTCAGTGTAGCAACTACCTCCTCACTTTATTTCTCTTGTGTTTTTAGGGAGATGGCTACGAAGTTGTGTCTATTCTTCTTTTCATCCTTAAAATTTTATTCCTTGGGCTTGTATTGCTTCCTTTCATTGTCCCTCTTTTTCAAACAAAATTTCTCCATGTGATTCTCTGTTGGAAATGAGTTGAGTAACTTAGAGGGGAGGGGTGAATTTGTTACTACAAAAAAAAATCCAAGTCCCTTAGATGTCTCAATTAAACTTATCACTTTGCTCAATTAATAAAAGATATTCTGTTGTTACTTGGTTAACAAAGCAATCTTAAGATATTAAATGTGAGTAATCTTTAGTGATCAAATGCAGAAACATAAAGCATAAAGAAAATAACATGTACACTGATGACACCAAGATTTACTATGGAAACCCAATTTGGGAAAACCACCAATTGCAACTAGTTACTTTTTTTCACTATTCTAAAGTGAGCCCTGTTAGGAGCCAACCCTGTTAAAGGTTACAAAACACACTGTTAGGTGTGACCCTATTAGAGGATTTAATCACCCTGTTAGGAGTGGTCTTGTTAGAGGTCTTCAAACACTTTAATGTAGAAATGCCACCTTGTGAGAGAATTTATGAAAGACTGTTAAGTCTACTCTGTTAAGAGATTTGGATCACTGCTACAATTGTTGACTTGATTGAAGAAGAAACTGACTTTGTAGATTCAGATCTCTATTCTAGCTTTGACAGGATCCTCATTGATCAAATATTATTTTGCAGCTCGGTCTGGATATTCTGTCCTTAATCAAAATTCCATCTTATTTTGCCTTCACTCTTCATATCAAAAAATTTCCTTCTTTTTCATAATCAATCCAAACTTTACCTTGTATATATATGATAGGCCTTGTCAAGGTGGTTTGAATACCCTTTCAAATAAACAATAAAACTCAAAATTGTCATCTGTAATTAACCAATTAAACACAAAGTGTAAACTGTTGTTAGTCGGCTGATAATAAATGCATAACTTGGTTAACACTATAATCCTTCGATGTCTGACTGTTACTCGGCTGAAACTAAATTTACTTGGTTTCCCGAGTGAACTCGATTAATATTGCAAATTACTTGGTTGATACTGGAGTCTTCTTCAATGCTCGGGAGAGCTCGACATACACTGACTATGCTCGGTTAGGTTTAGACATTTGTGTAACATCACTAAATTGATGTACACATTTGTGTAACATCAATGACAATACACAATTGAATAATTGTCTTCAATAATCTCCCTCTTTGGCATTGATGTCAACACAACATGTCATTACACAAAGAATTTTAGAGCAATAGAAACAAGGATAAAATTTATAATATCCCTTAGCTTCATTTTGATTCTCATCCAGAAAACTCCCTCTGTCTTCACAGTAACTGATATACAGATTTCTCCCTCTGAAATCAATATATATTTATGATAAAATTTCTCCCTTTGATATACTGATTTCTTTGGCATGACATCAATAATCTCTCCCTCTTTTACATCCAATGCCAAAGACACCATCCAATGAAGTTGTAATGTACCTGATGTACTGATTCATATGTAATAAGCTCTAAAAATCTACATCAACTTGTTAGATCTTCACTGTAGCTTGGTTGATTCATCACTAATCTGTACTTTAGTGAGCCTCAGTTAGGGTAATCACCCCTATCTTTCCTCTAAGATACAATAATGCATCCTTAGGTAAAGGTTTTGTAAATACGTCTGCAATTTGTTCTTTAGTATTCACATATTCCAACCTTACTTCCTTGTCATGAACCAATTCTCTCAAGAAATGATACTTTATTTCAATATGATTAGTCATAGTATGCATCACAGGGTTCTTTGCAATGTTAATAACACTAATGTTGTCATAGTAGATAATAACTGGTTCTTTGATTTCTTCCTTCATACCTGACAATAGTTGTTTGAACCATATGATATTTGAACAATTAACTAGTTCAACAACATACTATGCCTCTGTTGTAGACTAAGAGATGCAATTCTGTTTCTTTCTAGTCCAAGAGACTTACCTCTTTCTAAGAAAGAATGCTCCACCACTGGTGCTCTTTCTGTCATCAACTCTTCCTTCCCAATCAACATCAGTAAAGTCTTCAAATCAAAATTTTCTCCTTTCTTATACCATAATCCATAATCTTCAGCACCCTTAAGATATCTTAGAATCCTTTTGATAGCCATCAAATGATTCTCTCTAGGATTAGCTGAAAACCTTACAACAATACCAACTTCTAATGCAATATTAGGCCTAGTGTGAACAACATATTGAAGTTTACCAATCATGGATCTGTAGGTAGTCTTATTTACCTTCTTTGAGTCATCATCCATAGACAAATTATGTCTAGTAGACATAGGTGTCCCAACTGGTCTAAAATATTCCATTCCAAATTTCTTCAGTATCTCTTTGATGTATTTAGACTGAGTAATGTAGATACCATCCTTCATCTGATGAACTAGTAAACCAACAAAGAATTTGATTTCTCCAAACATAGACATCTCAAATTCCCTACTCATTGCTTTAGAGAATGCTTTGCATAAATCATCATGTCCAGTGAATAGTATATCATCAACAAATATCTCTGGTAATAGTATCTTGTTCTGAGGTCCTTCTTTGATGTACAAGATACTATTATCATTAGTTCTCTAAAATCCAATACTTACCAGGTAACCATGTAGTCTTTCATACCAAGTTCTAGGAGCTTGCTTTAGTCCATACAAATCTTTGTTGAATTTTTAAACCATATTATTTACATATACATTTGTGTATCTATTTGTGTAACATCAATGACAATACAAAATTAAATAATTGTCTTCAACAATTCTCACCACCACAATACCTTCAAATAATGGGTTGTCTTCCAACTTTTTTTTTTCTGCACCATCATTTCTAGAAAGAAGGTTAGAACCTTTATCATTTTGAAATTTATTATTTCCTTTCAAATTATTCTTTCCATCATTTCTATAAAATTTACTTTTAGATGCATATGCATGATTCTTCTTAATATATCATTCTTTAATAAGCCAAACTTCTTTATCTAAAACAAACTTGCAAAATTGATCAAAAGTTTGCTGTTGAGTATTGGGATTTAGTTTAATAACCCATTTCCTTGATTCCTTAAATACATTATATGGTCGAGGAATCTTACTTTAAACCATTACAATCAACTAAAAATTGTTTTTTGCATATTCAACACCTTTTTTCTTCAGCTGAGCATTTAAAAAAGTAACTTCATTGAAGTGATCAGTCATTTTTTAAAAATCAGATGGATCTAATCTCACCAATTCCTCTTCTATACTAAACATGCTAGAAAAATTCTCATCTTTATAATATTTTTCTAAATTCTCCCACAATTCTATTGGATTATCAATATTAACAAATCTTTTATTGATATTGGGGCTTAAATCTTTACCAATAATACCTCTAGCTTGCTCCAACTTGCATTTTCAAAACTCTTTTTCTTTATCAATTTGGGGTTCTCTAATTTCCTTATTCACTATCCTCCATAATGCCTTTTCTCTCAAAGTATTGTTGACTATAATCTTCCAATCTACAAAACCACTTCCATCAAATATTAGCAATACCTCATTTGTAGAGCCCGATGTTAGCAAACAAAAAAACTTCAAACAAATATTACTCCAACAATATAACAACCCTGAAAACAAATCACTCTACAAATATATTTTTAGCTGAACTTGGCTCTAATACCTTGCAAAAAATAGACCCAAAATATATAAAAACACTATAAAAACTATTGGAAATATGATAAAATAGGGCAAAAATAGAGCATAAACAAATATATATATCTGAAAAATAATAATATTTTAATCTAAGTTGCTTACACCCATCTAAATCTATCTAATGCTTTCTAAAAATGTACCATTTTCTTGTGCATAGTACATATTTATAAATGCAATACAAAATCTACAAACTCCTCTTTTCTAGAATATTATACATCTTAGAATGTTCTACTCAAAATCTAGATTGTTTTATGGAAAGCTCTAGAAATTCTCACCCTCCTAACATCTTTGGATAGTTCTAGACAATCTTAATTTACTAACAACATTATTCAAGGCATGAACGAAAACCTTAGTGTTCAAAATTTAACATGCTTCAAGGCATTCAATGTGATTTACTTTTGTCTAACATCTTAACACTTTTTGCATGTACAAAAGCCTGTATGTGTAACTTTAAGATATTAGAAGGATTTCACCCTATATCATACTATAACTTCCTTAGTCCGGTGACATCCAATTATAAACTACTCCATTACAAAACATTACACCTACTCTAATACCAAGTAAAGGTAGTAAAGAATTCGTTGATTATTGATTCAAACAGTGCCTCTAAATAAGCAATATACACATACTTGTAATGAATAAAATGTTTTGGGACTGTTGTAACCAAGTGGAGTATTTATTGAAGTAAACTAAAAATAAACCCTACAAACTATGTAATATCTGCCAACATACACTGGCCTCAAGTATACAGCTTACATGGATGAACAAAAGAAAAGGTTTTGCCAAAATAGTAGAGAGATTAGAAAGGTTTCTCGCATCCTTTACTTGACAAGATGAAGAAATGCACTTTACTTCTAATATACTCTCTCTCAGAGTCAAAAATTTATGGAATATCTCTTTATTTTTCTTCAAAATTGATTCATTCCATAAATTATTCCTTCAAATTTGAGGCAATTTGGTTTAGGGATATGTTTTTTCTCCCTCTATTGAAAATCTGGTGGTTGGTTGCCCCTTTCACTCTAGGTTCAAGGATGTATCAACTCTATAAGAAGCTGCAATTTATAAAAGGTTAGATCTGTTAGTGAAATGCTACACATTTCAAAATTATCTTCCATTAAAAATAGTTGATTCAGTTAGAATTGGAAAGGATTCACAACTTTATTATGAATAATTATATGAATGTTGAAACATACAAGTCCCAAAAGGCCATTCAACTAGAATATCGTGAAATTTTGGCTAGGGAGGAGGCTTATTGGAAAAAAAAAATCATAAGAACCATGGTTGAAAGGAGATCAAAACACCAACTTCTTTCATACATCCACATAAATAAAACATCAGCGTAAAAGCACAATAAGTTGTCACCCTCTTACAAAGGAAAAGGTTAACAACACCAAAACTGTAAAACTTCAAGGGCATAAAAGTCACATTTCTGTTGAGAATTTGAAGATGAGGTAAAATGATGAAATGTGTGAAATAAGATGAACTTTATGTCTATAATTTTTAATAAAAAATTTGAACAAAATTTAACATGTTTTTTGAAAATTTTAGGTCTATTTTTCATTTCCTAAAAAATACTGCAAATCAAAGAGTTTACTTCCCGCCAAATCATTATAAGTAAGACATTGTTTTTTCCTCCAATTTCAGAATATATTTTAGATGACATGTATAGCTAGTGTAGGAAAAAGGAAAGAAGTGTTTTCGATCTATAGTTTTCCCGTCATAAGTATTCAAAGTCAAACTTACCTGAAATCAACATTTTTTGTCTCCCACCACTTCCCCTATCAAAATTATAGCCAAAACCAAATAAATTATATATTTTTGAAGAGGAATCTCTTCTCTAGTGTTGTATATGATTTTAATTTTTTTTTGAATTGATTTGGTATTTTTTTCATATTTTCTGAATCAACAACTTCTCAAAGATTAATATACCTACATGTAGTTTTTAGCGAATTTATTAAACATTTTGTAGTTGAAATAATATAAAATTTATATGTCCAGAATCGTAGTTCTGAGATCTAGAAAAGGGTATGGTGCAGGAGCACCCTAAGGTCTTTTAGTGAGATCTTAGGACATTTTGGCTTGTAGGTTATTTTGGCCAACCATCCAAGAATAAGGACTAATCTATGAAGTTTGTAGTGTGTTTTGAAGTGTGGTTAGTGTTAGGAAAGGTTAGGGTTTGATGTGGTTAAGTCTAGTTGATTCTAGGGGTCTAGAACCTAGAAGTCAACTCAAAATTCAAAGGGTTGACCAAAGTCCCAAAGTGGGAATATTTTTAAGGTTTTATTTCTTTCTAGTCATTTGAGGTCAATTGGTAAGGTTTGGAACCAATTAGGACACTCAAAATGTGAAAATTGTCATTTTGACAAAAAGTTGTCAAAGTTGTCATGACAACATTTCCTAGTTTTTAGGAATCAGCACTTATGGTGCCCAAATCCAAACGAGAGGGTCTAAACATGTGGGATAGAGGTATATAAGGTATTTCCAACCCTAATCTGACAGTTAGATTGGATTGTGTACGGACTAGTGTTTGAGAAGAAGCAATTTACAGTGTAATTAAGTTACAGAGCTATCATCCACCACTTTATTGGATTGAATGGGTTAAATATAGTGCATGAAATGTAATTGCTAAGATATTTGTGGCATTAGTTTAGTATATTGTACTTTCTAGTTAAGTTTTATTTAAATTCTTGTTTTCTATGAGTGCACTGGCCAGTTTTGGTCCAATCATGTAAAGAATGGGTTTCTTTGGTGTTCCCGTGGTTCAAAATCCATGAGCACTTGGAATCCATTAGAGCCTTGTATATATTTTGTACATATGGCTTGTGGAGTGTGTGTGTTCTGTGGAAGCTTGAAAATAATCAGGCCCTATGCGAGTACTAGCTATTCTGGCTAGGGTTACTGAGCGGTGCAACAACAATGGAGGTTGCAAGATGATTGGTATGTGCCAATCAGTGATAGGAGAGTGTAGTGGCATGAGGTGCAGAACTTTTGATGGAAGGAGGAGTTCTAAGGAGATCATTAGATCAATGGAAGAAGATCAAGAAACCAGACCAGTCTTCATGCCCTAGAAACCCTTATTTTTAGGGGTTTGGTAAAAGTCCATTGTACAGATAGAGTTGAGACCATAAACCTAGAAAATCCTAAAGGGGAAGAAAAACCCACAAATAATATGTAGTTTTTTTTTTAGGGTTGTTAAGGGGTTTTGGTAGGAAAATCACATTTTCAGTGATTAGGAGGGCTAATTGGCCTAAAAGGGATATAAGGCCTAATAGACTTGATTCTTGGAACTTGATTGGAAAATGGGTGCAAGATTCACAAAATTGAATCCATAGAAGTTGTATTAGACCTAAGGGGAGTTGGGAACCCAGTCCTTAAGGAGTTGTCACCATTGGAGTGGTAGGAGGCTAGTGAAGCCATGGATGGAAGAAAGCTATGGAGAAGATAATAGAGTTGAGTTTGAAGTTAGTGGGAAGTTCCTAAGGAGTTAGGGGATTAGGGAAAAAATCCTCTAGTTAGGGTAGAGAAAGAGACCCTAAAGAAGACCAAGTGCAGGTCTTTGAGAGAGCTTGAAGGCTCTAAGAGAGGAGCTCCCCATCAAATTGGTATCATAGCCATTGAAAGGCTTGGGAGTGGAGTTAGTGCATGACAGAGTGGAGTGAATACATAGGTGAGAACATCTGGTGACCAATGCAGAGTTGGCCAAGGATTTGTCAGAGCAACAAATCAAGAATAGGCTTCTTGAAGAAGCAATTGAGGAAATGAAGATTAAGATGGCAGAGGTTGTAGAGAAAGCCATCAAGTTGAGAGAAGAAATGTATGAAGGAATAGATAAAGGAAAGAAACCAGTAGAAGAGGAAATAGAACCAGATCTTGATCCTCTTCTACCTGAGGAACCATTCCTCAAAGCACTCAAGGAACTAAGTGGGAAGGCTCTAGAAGTAATACCAGTATTCTCTAGTAAGATGGACACTAAAATGGTTATGGAGTGTCTTGAAGGGATGGAGAATCACTTTGAGTGTGATGGGATTGCAGAAGTACAAAAGGTGAAGATAGCCAAATCAAGGCTAAGAGGGCAAGCACTTACATGGTGGAAGCTCTTGTAGGAAGAAAGAGAGAAAGAGGGAAAGAAGCCCATATCAAATTGGAAGACAATGATTACAAAGGTGAAGGAGAATTACCCTTCCAGAAGACTATGACATTCAACTACATAAGAAGAGGCAGAACCTTAGGCAAAAATACCTAGATGTGCCAACCTATACAGAGTAAGTTCAAAAAATTTGTCTTAGATCAAGAATCCAGGAGACAGAGAGCATCAAAGTTGTAAGATACCTTAATGGATTAAGGTGGAACATTCAAGAAGAACTTAGTCTCTTTACCCTGACTTCCACTCATAGCTGTTTTCAAATGGCTTTGAAAGTGGAAGAGAAACTAAAAAAGAAACAAGATTCTAGTTCTAGAAATAGAGGAAGGGGTAGAGACAATAGAGGTGGCCATAGAGGAGGTTCAAGTGGAAGAGGCAGTGATAGTAGAGGAAAAAGTGACTCCAGATATTCAGATCAAGGAAAATAAACAAGCTGTAGAGGTGGATACAATAACAGAGGAAGAAGTTCCTATAACAGTGACAGAGGAAGATTATGAGGTTTTGGGAGAAGCTCTCACTTTTCCTCCATGAAATGTTACAATTGTGGACAGATGGGGAATCCTGCATATAGGTGTCAAGATAAACCAACATCCTTACAAGGGGAGAAGAAGATAGCTTATGTCAAAGAAGAATATTGCTCTAAACAATTAGAGGTGAGTCTAGATTTAGAGAAAGGAGAACACCTCATGTTGAGAAGGATCCCAATCAAGACACCCACCAAAGATCAGCATAAGCAAAGGAGGGCTCTTTTTAGAGTGAAGTGAAAATATTGGGAAAAGTGTGCAAGGTGATCATTGATTCAGGGTCAACAGATAATGTCATATCTGAGGAGGCAGTAGAGAAGTTGAAATTCACCAAAATCCCATATGTGTGTCCCTATAAGTTACATGGTTGAGTAAGGGTCAAAACATCCTGGTGAATGAACAAGTGTGGGTAGAATTTTCCATTGGGAAGTATCAGGATAGGATACTATGTGATGTGTTGCCAATGGATGCTTTCCATCTGTTGCTTGGCAGACCACGGCAGTATGACAAAGAAGTTGTCCATAATGGGAAGGATAACAAGCACTCCTTCAAGAAAAATGGGGTAAATTTCAAAATACAGTCTTTGATAGAAGAGAACATGGTGGAGAAGGAAAAATCTAGTGCCATGTTGATGAATGGAAAATAATTCCTAAGGGATATGAAGGATGAAGAAGTTGGCTAGGCAATCTTGTTAAAGCCAAAGGAGGAGGAGACTCATGAGAAAACACCTATGCCAAAAGAGGTGAGAGAAATATTGGATCAGTTCAAAGACATAATTTGTGAGGGTACACCAGCTTCACTACCACCAAAGAGGGAGATAAGTCATCAGATTGACTTCATACCAAGAGCATCTTTACCAAACAAAGTTGCATACAAGATGACACCAAAGAAAAACAAGGAGATAGCCAGGTAGGTGCAAGAGTTGTTGGATCAAGAATTGATTAGGAAAAGCATCAGCCCTTGTGCTGTCCCAGTGGTGTTAGCTCCTAAGAAGGGAGGTAAGTAGAGGATGTGTACTAGTTCTAGGGCAATAAATAGGATAACTATCAGGAATAGATTTCCAATTCCTAGAATATAAGACTTGATGGATTGCTTGGGGGGTGTTAAGTACTTCTCTAAAACTGATTTAAAGAGTGGGTACTATCAAATTAGGATGAAAGAGGGTGATGAGTGGAAGTTTGCATTTAAGACTATAAAGGGGTTGTATGAATGGTTAGTGATGCCCTTTGGGCTTACCAATGCACTAAGGTATCATAATAATATGGCATCACTGCATGACTGATAGGAACCTCTAGCAGCTTGGATTGATGTGAGTGTCTCAGCTGATGTCAAGCATCTGGCCATTCTATCATCTGATAGTACAGTCTCCATATCACATCAATACCTAGTATATGGTCAAAGCGTACCCTCCAAAAGAGGATATCCCTTTACTGCCAGACATCTACTAGTGGATATGCAAAATCTCTCAGTGTTCTCGCATCTACCATCATTGGAACACCCTGTGGTCATGTGCATGTGTAATGATCAAACATCCATACCTGTAGCAAGGTGCATGCTATAAGAATCTCATGTTGGAAGCTCACTAACTGACACAACTCATGGTATAGATGGGCTAACATACTAGGGACCCATGAGAAAACAATCCTGTCACTCTCCATTTTGCATAGAAGATGGGTGAATGGTGCTAATAATATTGTACCCTTTATGTTGGGTACTACAATATAAGAGAGTATACATTGCATCACTCTCCGTACCAAAGGTGTCGGGCCTGCTTGTATGGCTGATAGAGTGATCTGATCTGCTCGGGTCCTCATCTATGGTACTCATCCTAAACAATACTCCCCATCTGAAAGAACCTTGGTAGGACCTTGCTGCGCTCTCAGTTTGATAGGCTCACCCTAAATTGGGAGTCACAGGATCCTATATACATCCTCTAGTGTGATTGTGATCTCTCCTAACGAAAGATGGAAGGAAAAAGTGTCCTCATCCAACCTCTCTATCATGGCTGATATCATGGATCGATGGAACCTCATCTATGGTAGGACTACTACCCAGTACAATCCCACATCTCTCAATAGTTGTATCTCATCATGTTGTAACTCAGACAAGTTCTCTTTGACAGTCAATAATATCCCTCCAAAGGGGTTCCCTCAAAGATGGACAAGATCCTGTCAGCACAAACAACATCATATTAGTACTCTATCATTAGAACACTATAATACCCACTTGACTAGGTCAAGGTCAACCTTGTTGGGTCAAGGTCAACCTTTTCAGGTCAGAGTAAACCTTTTTGGGTCAGGGTCGACCTTTTTGGGTCATGGTCGACCTTATCCCCATAAATGATGAGACCTTCCCAGTTATGGTCGACCTTAAAGGGTCAAGGTCGACATAACTGGGTCAGGGTCGACCTTTTTGGGTCAAGGTTGAATTTCCCTATAAAAACAAGAATTTTTCAATCACAAATATCAAAACAAGGAACCTACCTCAGGAAGTGGCTGTCTGCTAGCCAGGCGCTCTCTCAGGACCTCCATGCGGCTCACTTAAAGTTATTCTCTCTTCGGCATTCTAATTATTTTTCTAAACTCTGAAAATGGTAAGAATGAGAAGGTAGGTGTTTCTTTCTCTTATTTATAGCTTCAAATTAGGGTTTTATTAGGGTTTTGTTTGAATTTACCTAGGTGAAATTCAAATTTCCCTTTATATGCATTTAGATAGACATTCACTCTTTTCATCATAAATTGAGTTTGGTAGCTCCATTTTTAGTGTTGTTAGTGGTGTTGGAATTGTGATTTAGATAAATGACCTCTTGAATCAGTTTGGGAAGGTTTTGAATCCTTCTAATTGGTTTAGGAAAATACTTTTCAATAAACTGCATATCCAATGTAAAGATCTAACTTTATCACCCTGTTTCACCTTTCAGAATTAGTAAGCCGAAACAAGGGGGCATAAGGGGCTCTATGCACTTCTCAAATTCATCCTAGTAAGGCTTAGGTTCTCTATGGATTTTCATTAACCTTGTGTGCTACAGGTTGCAGGTACTAACGGTCTCTTTCACGATCTCCACATTGAAGACTTGGCTATATCCTTTTTACTTTATGATGTTGTCTCACTTTAGCTTGCATATTCACGTAGTGTCATATCTAAGCTAAAGTAGGGGTTCATCTTAAAATGGAATTAGTTCCATTTTGGTAGGTTTAGCACCCTCATTTAGTACACTTGCATATTAGATCCATATTTTAGGATGCATCTGCACTTAATTCTCCATTTCTAGATGAAACTAGGGTTAGGATCCTATGGATCCTCCTGAATTTCCTTCTCTATGGCTTTATTTTTAGGAAAAACCTATGTATTGGCTCTCCTAATCTTCATCATACCTCCTCTATGGCCTCTATACCTCTTCTCAACACTCTGGTGTGTTTTCTCACCTTCCTAGGTCCCCGGCTAACCTGAGAATCCTGCATATTTCTCAAGGTGACCTGCCTAAAACCTTAGGTCAGGGTCAAATTTGATTATGACCTAGGTCAAAATCAAGGTCCACCTTGACCTAGGTCAAGGTCAAGGTCCTATGTTAGGTGTTGGTCCCCGCTTTCAGATCCAGAGCTTATCAGGGTTCTAAACTTAAAAATAGGTCCCCGGGTCCGGATGTGGAAGCATTTTCTCTGATATTCAAATTAATACATCCCCTCCTTGGTTTGTGATTGTAATTGGACCATAATCCAAGATGAAATTTGAATTTGGGTCCCTTACATTTCCCTAGGAGGCCTATATTGAGATCTTTATATAAACACTTTCTTTTGTCTTCATTCTTTCATGAAACGAAATCATGAGATGACATGATGCAATCACGACTATGACATGATGATGATGAAAGAAAGAAAGAGGATGATATAGAAGAACAAGATATGATGATGCCTTAATACATACAATCATTTTGAGGACAAGATATTATGGATCTTCTTGGGAGAAAGAAAGAGTTCTTCCTTCCTTCCTTCTTCTTGGATCTACCATTTTCAACATTCAAGCATACAAAATAAACTATCATGGGGTAGCAACTATGGATTGTGAGTTTGGTAGCAATACTTTAGCCTTGGGGGCTTGGTATGCTTTCTTTATCATATTCAAATCTATGCATTGCTTTCCCATTTCTAATTTATGTTAGTGTTTTAATCTAGAGGATTAGATCTTAGCACTTTATGTTCAAAGCTCTTCCTAAGAGAAACACACACATACATTCTATTATATCTGGCTATTCATGGAGGTGGAAACCACCAAAACGGGGGTTTGACTAAGGCAAAACCCTATATAGCCACCCCAAAACCCCCTTTTTCAAATATTTGTAGGTGCTATTTCGGGAGTTACAGGTTCAGAACAACGAGTTGGAGTGCAGATTTGGATACCCTTTTCAGCAAAATATCAGGATCTATAAACAAATTTTCTGTCAGAGATTTTGGAGGTTGATTCTGCCCTAGGTCAAAATCAGAAATTCTGGGTCAATGGTGACATTGACTTGAGGATCAAAATCAGAACTGAGCCAGATCGTAAAAAGATTTTTGGGTTTTGTCCGTCTATGCGTTTCTACTCCAGATCCAGCTACAAATTTTCTAGAAACTCAACACAAACATCAGAAAAAGGTATTTTCAGATCTGTTATGATGTGAGGTAGGTATTTTACTCCATTATTCTTTGCAAGTATTTCCAACTTTACATTCCTTATCATAACAATTAAATGTAAATAGTTAAATATGGAATATGATTTCTTTTTTATGCAAATCTACATTGTGAAAACCCTATTTAGAAGACCATCCAAATTTACCCATTACACTTCCTTGTCCAATTCTATTATAGATTGTGAAGAGGTTTCACAACTGTCCATCATACTGTTCAAAGTTGCCATATCCTTGGCAATAATGTCTTAAATATTCTGAACATGCCTGATAGGATTCATGCAGTAACTAAATAGTTTCCTTCCATGTCCAATGCAACTCTTAGCATTTGCAGTAGTGGTTTTCAAAATGCTCAAGTCCCATGAGATAGACTTGCAAACTTTAGATAGCTTCTTCTCTGAGTAGTTCTTTCCTGCCTTCTCCTCTGTAATGTTTATCAAAATCTCATAATAACCATCAAATTCATCAAGTGTTATCTTCAGGTTTTCAATGTCATCTTTGTGCTGGAAAACAATAGGTACTGGAAGCAATTTGTTCATAGTATCAATTTCTCTGGTTATTACCTTAGCCTTTTTGTCACCTTTTTGTTCCGATCTCTCCTTGACTATAGTAAGTGTAGTAAAAGCCAATTTAACTGGCTCATCTTCATCCATGCAATCAACATCAACATATGTTGGATTTTCTTTCCTTTCCAACAATGAGATAGAAGATGTGTTTACCATAGTTTTAGTTTCAACTTTTTCTTCATGTTCTTTCTGTCCTTCATCCTGTACTGCTTTACTTTGTTCTTTCTCTTTGCATTATTCCTCTTTCTGTTCTACTTCCTCAACAATTGTGTTTTCCATACTTCCTGCAAATGGGTCCTTCTCATCATTAGAGGTGTCAAGTGTTATAGGTAAACTAGAAATATATAAATCTGGCTGTGTACCAAGTTCACTCTTCTCAGTGCTTGCCTTAGTTGGTTTTGAACTCTCTCCCATTCCTAAGTGTGTAGGCAAAGTAGTTTTAGGAAGTGGAGTTTCTCAGGAGTAGTGTTCATTAGTATTTTCTCCTAGATGATTTCTGAGTCTCTTCATTGATTTCATCATATCTTCTTGCCATAATTTTCAGTAGTCTGATCTTAGTTCTTAGTAAAGATTTCAATTATTTGAGTATTCTTTCCCTTTCTTTTAAAGATATCATAGGTAGCATGTTATCAATTTCCTAATTTCTGATTGTTTCATCCTTGATCTATGCTAGATGTTTCCTAGTCTCTAATCTCCCATATAAATCTTCAAGTATACTGCCCTCAATTTCCAATAGAGTCTTTTGAAAACAAGCAAATGATTACCTGCAACATCTTCAATCTTGAGTTTATCTGTCTCCTCATACCTATCATAGTATCTGTTAATAGAAACTAGTTTACCCTACTCAATAGCTCTCTTCTCAATCATATTTAAGTCAGGCTTCCATAAGTGTTTCTCACTTTCAGTTTTCTTCTCTTCTCTCATAGTGCTCTACACTTTAGGTGGTGAGTGCTGTCTAATAGATCTAGTGCTTACTCTAGGTGTAATCTTTTCATCTTGTGATGTCTGCTGTGATGGAGGAGGTGGACTGTCTACCATTACTACTTTAGGAGTGGGAAGGGCTGTAATACTAGCACTTGCCAATCCAAAAGATCGCTTTGCCATTTTATTTTTCATTTCTTTCAACTCTTCCACTGTCAATCCTGCCTTAATGCCACATTCATGCATAAGGTTGTCACTTTCCTTTTCCTTAGTCCTATGGTCTGCTCCTCTCTTACCTTAGCATATTTATCCTCATAAGTTCCCCATCATTCAAGTAAGTTGTATCAATCTCAGATGCAAGAACATGTTCAACTTGCATTGTCAGTACTTCTGAACTTACCTCATATCCCATAGGATAACACCATTTCTTCCTTGGTCTGACTACCTCAAAGCATACATAATCAGTTTCAACCGTGAAACAAATTGTATCCTTGTAATTTTCAACTATGTCATCAGATATTCTATATTTATTTTTCATCCGCCTCTGAAGGATTTTGATCATGCCAAATAATTCAACATCAACCCATGTCCTATTCTGTCTTCTGTAGCTCTTTGAAATCTAAATACCAGTAGGTATCCCTATTTTCCAACCACTAGGGTGCATGCCTTGGAATTTGTGTTCAATGTGTATAAACATATGTACCAATAGTGAGCCAAATCTAGTGGTCTTCGTTCTGTCTTTGTTTATCATTTTTACATTCTCCAGAAATTGTTGTGCTAAAACTTTGCATAGGTTATATTTGACATTTTTATTTCACCATTCTCCATGTCATTATTATAACTCTTGCTAATACCGAATTAGGTCTACTTCTATAGTAGAATTTATAACCAAGTATCATAGCAATTAGTCTCACATCTTGCTGAAAGATGTCATTTATAGTCATTGCTCGCCTGTCCCATTTAGAGTGTGTTAGGGTTTCAACTTGTTTCTTCACATGTTTTTCTACAACAGAAATGATTCCTATATTATCTAATCCAGTAATCTCATGAATCAAGTCACTGTAAATCTTCACAAGCTACTCACCTATCCAAATCAACTGATCATGCACTCTACTCAATAATATCTTGAACCATTCTTCTTCTTCGAATTCATACAAATCTAGAATCTTCATAATACTCAACTGATCAATATATTTGTACTCATCTCTCATAATTCCTTTATCAATCATATACTCCATCTTAGTAGATATCTCATCAATTCCTAGTATATCATGCTTACAATGAATGTAAGCCCTAATATCTTCTACGTGTAAAAATCCATAGGGTGTCTGAGAAAATGCTCCTTGTGGGTCTTCTTTACAAGACTTGAATGAATGTTTCTTGAATTTATACCTAGGTCAATCTACAACATCATAAATAATAGGTGCATCATAGCTCTAGATGATGTAAATACCTCTTTCACGCCGAGTTCCAAGTTTTCACGTCAATCGATCATGCAAGGAAAATGTAGGATAGACTGAATCTCTCTTCTCTCTAATCTCCTTAGGTCGCTCTTTGTCAAATGGTAAGGAATTAGATCATCAAATGGTGCTTTATACAAAGTTAAGTTATAAAATTTCACTTTAACCAATACTGTCCAGTCAGCTGTAGATCTCGCGATCAAAATATATGCGTCAGCTGATGTTGCACTATTAACTATATACTCCATGATGTCGGCCATCTTTGTAACTAAGTTCGCATGAGCTCAATCCACAAGTTACGGGGTGAGATATATTATAATACATCTTATTAAATGCTCCCCCTAAGGCCATGATCAACCAATTAGGTCAATTCTGCTTTACTATCCTTAGGCGAAGATCCAGTAGCATCTACTGTCTCTCCTTGAACCAATGTCTCACTTGTTTCTTTGATCTTCGATATCTTACCACTGTTGTTATCTTCTGATTTCTTAAAAAAACTATCAAAATCATTCTTCAAATCTACAATATGTTTACCAATATCACTTCCATTCTTCTGTGTATTCATAGGAGGTGGTACTCTTCTTTTTTTTGCTCCATTATACCTGCAAAACTTCACTATATGACCTGTATTATTGCATTTGTAACATATAGGAGGTCTTCTTTCCCAATTTACTTGTAGCTTATAGTACTTCGCAATGTGTCCAATGTTATTACATTTGTAGCATGTAGGTTTCACTATAGGTTCTCTTCCATTGTCTTGTCTATATCCAGATTGATTAGGTTTCGTGCATTCTGCTTTCTTGTGCCCATATCCATTACAATTAGAACAATAACCAGAAAAGGTCTTAAAAGGGGCATTACCTCTGCAGTCTCTTTTCATGTGTCCAAACTTGTTACAACCAAAGAATCTACCTCTAAAAGGTCTGATATGCTCTCTAGGTTCTTCAATAGTAGCTTTTTAAGCATCAATCTTTGCATCAAATTTCTCTTCCCAATTCTTTGAACATTCAACTTCATTGAAGCCAATACCAGTCATATCACCTTTAGGTTTATGTTTGTCTCTTTGTTCATCGACCAAATCACCACTGGTGTGAAGTTTCTCAATGTGTTTCTTTGCCTCAGTAAGTTCACCTTTTATAATCTGATTGTACTTCTCCAGTTCTAGATACTTTTTCTTGTAGTTGTCAGCCTCATTCTTCATTTGTTCCATCAAAGTATTTGTATTATTCAAAGTTTCTTCAATCTTTTTCCTAGCATCTTTTTGTAACTGAATCTCTTTAGTCATAGCTTCATTCTCAAGTTTCAAGGTTTCATTTTTTTCTTCAAGTTGCTTCATCTGATTTGAATTGTCTTTGTCTTAATCTTCTTTTATTTGAACCACAAGATCCTGTCTTTGAATTCTGGAAAGTTCAAGCTGGTCTCTGAGTTTCTTTATAAATTTCTCAGATCTTTGCATGTTGAATCTCAATTCTTCATTCTTTGCTTTTGCTTTATCAAGGTCTTCTAGTGTAGCATCAAAGTTTTCTTGCAAACTATCCAAATCTATTCTGATCTCCCTTAAGCTATTAGACTTTCTCTCCAAGGGCCAAATGCTTTGATACCAATTGTTAGGATTAGGTAATACTGAGAGGGGGGGGGGGGGGAANTTAGGATTAGGTAATACTGAGAGGGGGGGGGGGGTGAATCAATATTAAAACTCACTTATTAAAACTTTTCAACCAATTAAACATTAACCATCTACTTGCAGAAATGAAAAGAACATAAGAAAATAACACAATACTCATAACACCATAATTTTGTTGTTGAGGAAACCCTGGCCAAGGGAAAACCTCGGTGGGGATGGTACCCACAAGCATGCACTAAAGTATAGTGTCCATGTTAGGAGACCTAGCCCTATTAGGACCTAAATATTACATAGTAAATTTCCTTGTTAAAGGAATAAAAACCCTGTTAAAGGTATACAACACTCTGTTAGGGGCCAACTAAGATTACAACTCTTATAATGTAATTCTGTTACAAAATGTTCTTAGTAGTGAACAAAACAAGCATCTCTAATACTTAGATAGTTCCTGTTCATAGCTCATCAATGATCTCTATCATCCTCTGCTCTGCAATTCACATATCATCAATCCATCTATCATCTCACATCTCACTTCTTTTCTCAACAAAAGATCTCCATATATATATCTTTTCTCTTTACCAAGTCGGCTCTCTTAACCAAATATTACATAGTCGTCTCTCAATACAAAATACATTTAATAAAACAAATATCAAATGCATAGTCAGCGCTCTTACATAATCAAAGTGTAGGTTATAAAAAATCATAATCTAACTCTGATTGCCAGGAGTCCACATCATACTCTTTGAATCATCACTTCTGTCCAACTGCTTAGTATCACTGTTCTACTGTAGTTTGTCCATCTTCAAATCTGTCTAACTTGCTATAAACATTACCAAAACAAAATTGATCTTAGGTGGAGGTCACATATACCCCATAATATCTTCCTCTAAGCTCTCTTTCTTTAACTTGTCGATCTCAATCTTTGATACCCAAAATACCTCTGTATCTCTACTTCTATACTTAGTCGATTTCAGAGTCCCCAAAACTTAACTTTACAGGAATCAATCGATAACCCATATATGTTACCATAAATGAAAACCAAAAAGTGAATCACATCATGCAAAATAGATCACTTGCCAAAACTTGGGACCATGACATGTCCACTTGGGGATTGGGTGCCCACCTACCTAGGTTAGTACCACTGTAGATACCCGTGTGCTTTCCTTGGTTAGGGAGATGGAGGTGTGGCTATTTCAATTGAATTTCGTGAGTATGCTTTAGGTGTACTTTTGGAGGGTTAGAAAAGTGCCTACGGGTGTGTTAGGGTCATTTTTAGGTATCCCACTTGTTATACCTATGGGTAAAGTTCATTTTAAACCCTAGGATAACCCTTGGTTGACCAAGAGACCCTTCCAAAAATTGGATTTTCAAGATGTACAAAAATCAACTTTTGGAAGCATGTTCTTGGATAGACCACCCTTCCATTTAGGTGCAAAGACTTTGCCTACCTTTTGAGTTTCCCTTTTTGGATCCATTTTTAGAAAGCTGTAAGGAGCATAGGGAAGAGAAACCAATGAGAGGCTTTCCTTTTTCCCATGAGTTTCTAGTGGTCTTTTTAGTGGTGACTCTCCATGTTGGAGATTTTGAACACCCACTCTCTAACTTAGAGACTTGATTAGAATTGGTGAAGCTTGGAAAGGAGGACTTAGGCTTTAAGGGAGCTCTTCAAAAAAATTATTTCCATAAGCTTGGACTTAGGTTGGTGGATCTCATGCATCTTAATTTTTGTGTTTCTCTTGTGTTGTAATGAAAGGAAGAATGTAGCATTGCTAGTATGCTTGAGAATTAAAGATATGAATGTCTTGTGTTTTATTTCAATGTTGTTTTGTGAAGAGTTTTTCTTGCAATGCATTCTTTGTTTGTTGTTGTGAAAGGGAGTCTTAAGGTCCACTCACCCTTGGGAGGGAAGAGTAGCCTTGGGGGTGAAGGAGTTTGACAGCCTATGGGTGTAGAGTCTCTCCATGGAGTATGGGCTCCATGAAGCCATTCCTTTTTGTTTCCTTGGGGTCATAAGGGTGTAGTATTTGGCTTATAGCCATGGGGGTCATAAGGGTGTATGTGAATATTTCTAAAAATATCATTATAAATATGCCGACTATGTAGTGTAGAGAGGACCCCACGCAGAGGCATTATTAATCTCATATGAAAACTCAATTTACTGCTTGATTTGGCCAATGATAGTGGACACTAATCACATAGAAATCAAGCATGTTAGCAACCAAAAATTACATTTTGGTGATATATGGGGATTCATTCCGGGAAGCTTCGACAGTATACAAGTTTTCCGAACTACTTTATGTATCCCAATTGAATTCAACACTGAAATGGAATTTTATATTGTTTTACCGACCATCCCAATTCTTACATTAAAATTAATTAGCACGGGGTTCATGCAGTGGGGACTCTAAACAGTTGTGGAAAGGAACAAGAAAAAGGTAAATGTTTCACATGAAACAACTACAAAAAGAAAACAATGCGGAAAATTGGAACTTTGTATACTTTTTACTCCAATATCACGATGTACATTTCACCTTATTTATAACATATAAAATGACTTTGAATTCTAAATTTATTAATAAATAGGTTGATAAGTAGGAGATATTTTCTACAACATGTCAAATTGTGATATTGCTATCAGGATTCAATTATGTAGGTTTCTGAGTCAAACTCATTGACCCATAGCAATATCAAAATAAATAGGTCGACAATGTTAGAGTGTGAATTTTTAAAAACATCAATATTTAAAATCTCAAGATTAAAGATTTAGGAAAGAACAAAGTATTGATTATTAAATCTTGTTGTTTATTCCTTGTATTCTATTTTATTTTAATATAGATATAAAAATATTATTTTTTATTTTTATTTTTTGGGTAGATTAAAAGTTGGTAGGGCCAGCTCCCAAATGGAGGTCACAAGAGGACCTCCTCTCCATTCAACATGATCAACTTAGAAGCTACACAAGCAACATAAGCCATATAATCAACTCAAGTCTCAAAGTCACATTGGGAAATTCAAACATGGATCTCTAACATGAGAATCTTATGGCCTTGTCATTTGAGCACAACCCCATTGGCATAAGATTAAAAAATATTATACATGATTTCTTTGTATTAATTTATTTGAAGATGTTATGAAATATGAATAAAGATATTTTCAAATATACATTTAAAATATAATGAAGGATATTAATTTCTGGATCAATATCTGTTTGAAATACTATATTGTTAGTAGGAATTTTAGTTTTTAATGTAATATTTATTGATTCTTAGTGATGAAATTGAAAGTTACTATAATTATGA
>MU223469.1:1859384-1869485 GCA_018584345.1 Thuja plicata
GTCTATATTTTTTGCTTTTTTAATAATCCAAACCCCTTTTTCATTATTGATGATACAACCGATACCAGATTGGCCTGGATTTCCACGTGAAGCTCCATCAAAATTAAGTTTGTGCCAATCAGGAGGGAGGGGTCCATTTACACTTTTTCCTAGCCTCAAAGTTTTTAGTGGTGTAGACTTGGGGAGGGTTGATTAGCTTGGTCCAATTATTTTTAATCCTGCTATCCCAAGAAGAAAAGGAACCTTCTTCAAACCTAGCATTCCTAATATAGGTGTTAAGTGTTTCTATTATACTGGCTTCTATTTTGTTAATGAGAATGTCAACCCGCATTTCTTGAGTTTTGAAGATCCTCCGATTTCTTTCCTTCCAAATTTCCCAAGACAGAATGGACGGACAGATGTTCCAAATTTTACTATAAATTCCCTTGACAAGGCCCTTGGGCCATCCATTTAGAAGATCATGATAGGATCTAGGCAACGGAATAATCCAATCTAGTTTAAGTTTTAACCATTCCTAGCATTGTTTGGCATAGGAGTAGTTATAAAGAAGATGATCTACATCCTCAGAGTTTTGTTTGCACAGGACACAACGAGAAGGACCTTGAGTTCCTCTTTTGTGAAGGTTATCAGCAGTAAGGATCTTGTTTTGAGATGCTTACCAGAGAAAAAAACCTGCCTTGGGTAAGCAGGACTTGTCCCAGCAGAGATGTAAAGGGATGTTAATGTCTTCCCATTTCTGGGAGTTAGTTTAATTCCTTTTTGATTTAATTGACAATTTTGTAATTTTATTTAATTAATGTGTTAGAATATCAATTAAATAATTAACATAAGGTTTATTTTCCAATGTAATGTGATTTTAGGAATTAATTAATTAATCAAGTACGATGATTGATTAGGACTTAGGGTTTAGGTCAGATCAGTTCAAATTGATAATTGCCTGTTTGATTTAGGACTTATAGTAATCAAGATTAGGGTTTCTTGATTAATTGTTGAGATTGGGGGTCTAGGGTTTAGGTGACCATTTTTAGGTGATTACAGTTTGCACTGACCCTCTTCTCTCTTGGGATGAGTGAAACTATCTTAATAGAAATTTCTATAGTATTTTCTACTACACCTCTTCTTTTGTCATATAGATCACACAACATAAGTCAAATTTTTGTCCAGTGGAATCTATGCTCTTTCATGGATCACCACATAACACACTTTGCTAGCTTGTGTAATTCATGAGTTCCTTTCTTTCTCTCCTTCATGATACCATTCAATTTATAGTTGGTTGATGATGGATTTTTGTCTTATCTTTGATGTGTTCTCTTGATATTTCTATGAGACCACTTGTGCTCTTGCAATAGCACTCTAAACATGATGCCATTGGTTAAAACAATTTTTTCATCAACATCTCTTAAACTAGTTGATTTAAAGCCCTTTTTAGTACTAACTCTTGTGTTGTGTGTATTATATTTTTATTTTCCTTTATCTTTTATTTTTGTGTACCTTTTCACATAGTTGTACGAGTTAAGATCCTTAGTTTGGGGGCTTGTTCACTTAAACTTAGTGATTTCTTACCTTCTCCAGTCTCACCCAATGATCATCTCTCTCTTCATATCCCTCTTTCTTCTACTTTCTTGTGAGTATGTGTGTAACCTTGTGCTCTCGCTAAATTGGAGGCTAAATGTAATGTCACAAATTGTACACACTTACTAAGGTGTCCAATTACATGCTTACTTAGCACCCATTTTAGTGTGTGTTCATACTTCCATGCATCATAGGAATTTTCTATGCATTTAATTAATGAATATTTAAATATGAGTCCTCTTTTGATTTAATTTCTATGAGGGCCCTTTATTTTAGGTGTGCCATTTAATTATTTCATCTCATTCATCACCACTTGTGTATATAGGTCCTATTTTGTTATAGGTGGCCTTTTGTATTCATCCCAACATCTAACTTCAATTTCATGTGTATTTTCAGCGTCCCCATTTCCAACTTGACACCCTAATTGAATTTGAGGCTAGATTGGATTGTATAAGCCAAGTTGGTAGGTATAGGGTGAGTCAACATGCTCCATGCTTAAGACTCGCCCCATAATCCATTATTTGCACCCAAATGTAAATTGGAGAAAGATATTTGATTTTAGTAGGATGCTTAAATACTAGTCATCTTCCTTTGAGTTTTAAGCTCCAAAATAGCTAGGTGAGGTATAAAAGAAATGCTACCTCCCTCATTTTCACATAATCTATTATCAATAAAAACATATTCACAATAAAAAATCATACTCATTCAAGTCTAAGCATTCATGATTTTAAGCATTCAAGGCGTAATCAAGGCACTTCATCCTACCATATTCTTTATTTTTGGAAAGCATAAACAACCATAATACAAGCATGTATTTGGTGATGTCTTACTAGGTCTTTTTGGATTCAGGCTATAGCATCATCACTTGTGATCTCATTTCAAGCACATTTTTCATCATCAAGGTATAATAGATTTTGTCTCTCTTATCACACCTCTACTACATATTGAAATGCTTCCTTTTGAAAGAATTTTTAATATGATTATAATTTTAATTCCTCAGCAAGGGTTTGACAAAGTAAAACCCATTTATGCAACTCATCTTTCCATTTTCTGTGTACAGTTGATAAGTAGCATAATTCAGAAATAACTATAGGAAGGTTTAATAGAGAACTAAAGTCAACTTAATTTTCATCAAATTTTTCCTAGTATAGGATGAATTGAATTTCCCTAGACCTCATACTCATCTTTGACCCTTAGAGGCACACCATACTTGTCATTTTTGAGTGAAACTTAAATAACATGTAAGTCACTATTCTGGTTTTTCATTTGTTTTTTTGGAATCAAATTTATAGTTTGTATTTGTTTGCATATTTATCTTTTCCTCTTTACTATCATTCTTGTCCCAAATCTTGCGTTACATTTTTCTTAATCATATTCAACTCCATAGTGAAGGAATCCTTGTATCCTCTTAGTTCTTGAGCCTCCTCAAGCCTAGTGGATCAACTTTCCTTCCAATATGTGAGAGCAAATAGTTGTGAGCTTCCTAGTTTGATTATTCATCCTAGTTATTTTCTCTCACATCCCATTTCTTTCACTATAGTAATTAATATCTCCCTCAATATACTAGAGATAATAATAAACATAGATATCTAGGTGTAAATGTGTATATATCTATAGATAGATAGATAGATAGATAGAGAGAGAGAGAGATTAAATTATATTAAATTTTAGTATAGTATAGATAATAATAAATATATAGTAAATGGATATTTGTCCATATATGAATCACATTTCTATGTATGTCACTTCCTATATCTTTATCATTCTATCTCTCGACCACCCCCCTCTCTCTACACACATAGACACATATACATATACATGTGTGTGTATGAATACAAACACATATATGTATATATATATATATATATATATGTGTGTGTGTGTGTATATGCATATATATGTATGTATGTGTATGTATATGTATATGTATGTGTGTAAATAAACACACAACAATATATATAGCTAATTAACACACACACAAATATATGTATAGATGTATACACACACACACACACACACACTTCTATATCCTCTCACTATTTCTCCCCATTATTCTTCCCTCTCTATCTAATTATCTATATACGTGTCTCTCTCCCTTTCTATAGATCCATATCTCACTATTCTCTTTCACACACATACTCATAATCTCTCTCCCCTCCCTCTATTACTTATGTTTGTCACCTCATTTTTCTCTCACTCCTTCACCTCTGTGTTTATCTTCTTATCTTTCACTCTCCATATATATCTACTTCTCATTCACTTTTTCTCTCTCTCATATTCACTATCCCTATATCTCTCATTTTATCTATATATCCCTCTCTCCACACCTCCTTATATATTACTTCCTATATCTTTATCTTTCTATCTCTTCATTCTCATAATTTATTGTGTCCATCATTTTATCTCTTATTATGCCTCTCCATTTTCCTCTCTCCTTCCATCTCTTAATCTCTCTATATTACTCTCCTTCTTATTCACTCATGTTAGTAATAACTGAGAGGGGGGGGGGGGGGGGGGANGGGGGGTGAATCAGTGGCCTCAAAAATTAATCCTTAAATCAACCCTTATAACTTATTACCACTTTTAAGCCTCTAGTTATACTCAGTCCTATAAGATGAATGCCTTGAAATACTTATATCAAATTACTACTTGTCAGAATGCTTTGTAAAACCTTCTTCTGTATGTTTACTGATAAGCAGTCTTTCTATTTACCGAAACATAGTAAATAACTAGTGTATACCTATCAATCCAGAATAACTTATGTGAAATGCAAAACAGTAAAGTAATGAAACATAAACACATAACACATGGATTTTTAACGTGGAAACCCTGTTAAGGGAAAAACCACTGGGACTGGTACCCCAAATTTTCACTCTTATGAAGTGAGCTCGGTTAAGATCCAACCTTGTTAAAGGTTACAAACACACTATTAGGTGTGACCTTGTTAGAGGATTTAAAAGATAGTTTTTCACATAGTATTTGGCATCTAATGCTACCATCCTTGATCAAACACTCACTTGGCCTGTCAATAGGTATCAGGCATATCCAATGCTACTATCTATGATAAAAAATTTTGATACTCCTTGGGATGTATCTCAATTACAAAATACTTTTAATTCCTACTCGGTTAAGAGACTTGTTGCTTCAATGGTTAAAATGAAACAATATAGTGATCTGTTCACACATACAACTTGAATTGCATATTTTCAGATATTTTGTAAGTGCATTACCTCTCTAATAAATATAATCAATTCAATACCTTTTCTCCACACTGTTATGCTTTGTGATGCTGTTTCACTATTTGTTGGTGTCTACAGAATCTAGCTCTTTCCTAAGCTTGTTGATTAGGTCTGAATGAAAACTTTCTTCTCCTTCAGAATCTCTTCAACATCTATTCTTTTCACTTCTCTTCACCCCTCAATTCGTAATGAATTGGGTTATCTCTATATAGACATGATTCACTGTTTCTTAGCTTTCTTGATCTTGGCGTGATCCATAATTCTCGCTAATTAGATTTAAAGAAAAAATCCAATTTTATCTCATAGAGATCTTCTTGCCAACTAGATAAAGCAGCTTTAAATCCATTACTTATCTCTAGCTTTATCTTGTCGATTAAAACAATGATGAGTATCAGTTAAGTCTATTTTTATCTCTTGACAGCTAAGCAGTTTGTCATTTCTAAACTCTCTATTCTGTCGGTCAACATTTCAGTTAGTCATTGGTGATAACTGACTATTTTGTTAATGTGACTTCAGTTATCTTTGGGATCTCTGTCCATCGGGAAACACTGTAATTCTTTCCGTTGGGTTACTCTGTGCTTTTCTCATCGGTAAACACTGCAACTTTGCTCATCGGTAATGCTGTGAATTTGCTCGTCGGGTAACACTACAACTTTTCTCATCGGTAATGCTGTGCATTTTCTTGTCGGGTAACATTGCGACTTTGCTCTTTTACTTTGACTGTCGGTGTGCACTCCGTCAGTGTATACAATCACTTTGTGAATACTTGACTTATATGCATTACTGATAGCATAGCCTTTTATTCATCAGTTCTTTGAGGTCTTTAGCAATATGTCCAAGACCATACACATTATATCAAGTTGACATCAATGACAATACAATACATTAACTGATTTAATGCCTTGCATGAACATCAACTTAACATATTCAAACATTCAATCAGTTATAGTTCATCAATCTCTCCCTTTGGCATTGATGGAAACACACGACATTATCACACTATATTATTGCTAATACAATATGAAATATAACAGTTGAAGTTCATCAAACTACCAATCTTATGTACTATAACTGATACAAATATCTGGTCCTCGGTAAGCTCAAATAAGCTTTGATTTGATTCTTGCAGCTTTATTTCTGTCTTCAATCCCTTTACTGGATAGATGTAGAATATTTCTTTCTCTAATGTGATTTGTTCTTCTTCTATGTCAAACTCTCTCCCTTTCTCTGTTCTCTATTCTTTGACTCTTGTCAGCTATTCTTTTTCTTTGTATGTACTCATCCTTTCTTCTTACATCTCTCCCTTTGGATAATTGTGATGAATATAATCTCTCCCTGATGTATAATCTCTCCTTAAGGGATATGATCTCTCTCCCTGAGTGATAATGGATCCTTGAGGTGATAATGGATATAATCTCCCCCTTTGACAACAATGCCAAACAAATATTCTTGACAATAATGCCAAACAAATCCTTTCTATCCATGATATACTCCTTGAATTTTCCAATCCATCGGTAATACATTAACTCTGGTGCTCAGAGTAGATAAATACCTTGTTGTGTATAGATTTATCTTTGAATTCCATCTCTCTACTTGCATCAACATGAATGATATTCTGATAATATGTAGGCTGATGCAACCTTCTAGTCATTTTACTGACCAGTAGACAAGGGTCTGAACCCTAGTCTCTTTGTCAATTACTTAAATCCATCCTTGGGTAGTGGCTTGGTGAATATATCCTAATTGTTCCTTAGATTGCACATACTCAAGTATCACCTCCTTTGCTTGAGCTTGTTCTCTCAAATAAGGATACTTGATGGCAATATGCTTTGTTTTAGCATGCATGACTAGATTCTTGGAAATTTTTATTGCACTAGTATTATCACAATAGATAATTAATGGTTCAAGAATTTTCATATGCATACCTTTCAGTAACTATTTGATCCATGCAATATTTGAGCAGTTTGTAGTAGTAGCAACATACTCTGCTTCTGCAGTAGACTGAGAGATGCATCCTTGCTTCTTGCTGATCCATGTGACAAGTCTGTCACCCATAAAGAATGCTCCTCCGGTTGTTCTCTTTCGGTCATCAATATTTCCAGCCCAATCAACGTCGGTAAAGACCTTAAGTTCAAATTTTCCTTCTCTTCTATACCATAAGCCATATTCCTTGGTATTCTTCAGATATCTTAGGATTCTTTTCACAGTAGTCATATGTGATTCCCTGGGATTAGCATAAAATATTGTAACTATTCCTACTGCATGTGAAATATCTGGTCTAGTATGTACAATATACATGAGTTTTCCAATCATTGATATGTACAAAGTTTGATTTACCTCTGATGACTTATCCTCCTTTGTCAGCTTACATCCAAATTCCATCAGTGTTCCAACTAGCATGGAATCTTCCGTCTTGAATATTTTCAGCACTTCCTTAATGTATTTGGATTATGTAATAAAAATACCTTCATCTTGTTGCATGACCTGTAGACCAAGAAATAACTTGATCTCTCCAAACATAGACATCTCAAACTCTTTTCTCATTTCATTTTCAAATCATTTGCATAGCATATCATTGCCTCCAAATATGATGTCATCAACAAATATCTCAGTAATCAAAATGTTAGCATCAATATCTTCCTTCAAATAAAGATTACTATTTTCACTAGTCCTTTCAAATCCAATACTTATAAGATAGGAATGAAGTCTTTCATACCAGGTTCGGGGTGCTTGTTTCAATCTATACAAGGCTTTGTGTAGTCTACATACCATGTCCCTCTTGTCTGAATCAACAAACCTTTCTGGTTGCTCAATGTATACCTCTTCTTCAAGTATTCCATTTAGGAATGCAGACTTGACATCCATTTGGTATACCTTGAAGCCTTTAATACATGTAGCATAAGAAAGTAATATTCTTACTCCTTCTAGCCTAGCAACGGGTGCAAAGGTCTCTCCATAATCAATTCCTTCTTCTTGTGCATACCCCTTGCATACTAGTCTTGCTTTATTTCTGGTGACTTCTCCATTCTCATTCAGTTTATTCCTGAATATCCATTTTGTACTGATGACATTCTTGTCATTTGGTCTCGGTACAAGTGTCCATGTCTTGTTTTTCTCAATCTGTTCAATTTCCTCATTCATAGCACTAATCCATTCATCATTATCAAGTGCATCATTGACATATTTTGGCTCATAATCACAAATAAGACATCTTTTAGTTTGAGACTTACTTCTGGTTCTCATACCAACCTTCTTATCTCCAATGATCTGACTCTGTGGATGGTTCTTTTTGACATATCTGGCAAGTACAGGTTCAGATCTTTCTCTATCATCTTGATCATCATTTTTTCCTTCATTTTGATCTCCATCACTTGGTGCATCATCTTGAGCAATATCCTGATTGTCAGTATTTGCAGCTTGATGCTCGGGTGTAATTATCTATTGCTTAGGAGCTCTACATTCTTGGTCAGGTAGAGTGTTAGGTTCTTCATTGTAATCAAACCTGTTGTAGTCCTCTACTTCTTTTGTGCTTTCCTTTTCATTCTTCTCTGCAAATTCATCTATCTTTATATTTGCACTTTCAACAATTTTGTTAGAGGCTTTATTGAGACATTTATAAGCCTTGCTCTTGGTGGAATACCCTAGAAAGATTCCTTCATCACTCTTGGAGTCAAGCTTTCCATTTCTATCATCTTTTATGATATAACATTGACTACCAAAATTTTTGAAGTAACTTACATTGGGTGTGTAACCATACCATAGCTCATAAGGTGTCTTGTTGGTGTCTTTCTTCAATTATATTTTATTTAATGTGTAAACAACAATACTAATAGCTTCCCTCCAAAAGATTTGGGTGATGCCTTTCTCTATCATCAGTGTCCTTGCACAATCAACTATGGATCTATTCCTTCTTTCAGCAATTCCATTTTTCTGTGGTGTTCTCGGTGTAGAGACCTATCTTTTGATTCCATGATCATTACAAAAGTTAGTGAATTCATCTATAATAAATTCCCCTCCTCTATCTAATCTTAAGCATTTCAATTCTTTACCACTTTGTTTTTCAACCATTGCTTTGTACCATTTAAACATCTTGAATGCTTTAGATTTATCTTTTAGAAACATTACTATTATCATTCTAGAGTAATCATCAACAAAGAGAATAAAATATCTATCTCCATAATAGCTCTTTATCATCATGGGTCCACATAGGTCAATATGGACTAATTTTAGAATGGCATCAGATGTATGGTTTTTGCTTTTAAAACTAGACTTTCTCATCTTACCTTTTTGACAGTTCTTTCACATGATATTGTCGGGCATGGTCATCGTCGGTAAGCCTCTTACATTTCTCCTTTTTCTTATCTTTATCATGTTGTAGAAGTTCACATGACACAATCTTTTGTGCCACAACCATATGTATTCATTTCTAGCCATTAAGCAAGTGGTGTCAATATTATTCAGATAGAATAAGTTACCTTTTGTCTGCTCACCGGTACCAACCAGATTTTCTGATTCATTGAAGATCTTTGCCTTCTTATTTTCAAATGCTACTCTATGACCTGAATTATTCAACTGAGAAACACCTCAATAGATTATAATTCAATCCTTTCACCCAATAAGCATTTTCACATTTTATTAGGTTATTCAACATTATAGTTCCTCTACCTTCAACTGGACAAGGTGTGTCATTACCCATTCTTATTGAACCACCATTATAGTATTCAAAAGTCTCAAAATTTTGTTTGTCACCAGTCATATGGTGAGTGCAGCCACTATCTATGATCCATACATCATTTTTACTAATTTTAGATATGAGTGTTGTTTGTACATACCTTTTTTCATCATCATCTGAATCATCTTTTACTACCACAAACACCATCTCGATGTCTTCATCAGATTTGGTGTCAGTATCATCATCTTTGCATTTAGCTAGGTGAATGGCCTTCTTTCCTTTGTCCTTGTAGTCTCGGGTATCTCTTCTTTTTGATTGTCAGTTGCTTTTGTAATCACCTCTATCATACTTCTTTTCAAATGACCTATCATTACTTCTATCATCTTTTCTTTTGTTAGGACATCTTGCAGTAAAGTGTCCAATCTCTTTACAATTAAAACAAACAAGTGGTAATTTACCTTTGTACTTACCTTTGCCTCTCTGCATTCTTTTAGCCATAAGTGCTTCAATTTCATCAAGATATTCTTCTTCACTTTCACTATCACTATCTTTTCTCATAGTGTGTTTATGACTTGATTTACTTATTCTCAAAGAAGATTTGAATGTAGACTCTATGTT
>MU223469.1:1880935-1965837 GCA_018584345.1 Thuja plicata
GTCTTGAAACCTTCCTTCTAAGAACACAAGCTCTGATACCAATTGTTAGTAATAACTGAGAGGGGGGGTGAATCAGTGGCCTCAAAAATTTATCCTTTAAACTTTAATCCACCAATTAATACACCTCTGATTATTAAGTCCCTACAAGATGTATGCCTTGAAATACTTGAAATAATTAACTGTCTGTCAGTTTACCTTATCTGTCCTTATTCTCCTTGATTACCAATAAGCAGTAAAACTTATTTACCGATACTCAGTAAATATGCAGAGTATACCAATCAATCCAGAAATGCACATGTGAAATGTAAAACAATAAAGTAATAAACCATACACACATAACACATGGATTTTAATGTGGAAACCCTGTTAAGGGAAAAACCACTGGGACCGGTACCCCAAATTTTCAGTCTTTTGAAGTGAGCCCTGTTAGGAGCCAACCCTGTTAAAGGTTACAAACACATGGTTAAGTGCGACCTTGTTAGAGGATTTTTATACATAGGTTGTCACTTAGTATCTGACATCTACGCTACCATCCTTGAATCATCCTTTAGACTGTCAATAGGATTTATGCTAATCTTGCTACCATCCTTGAATCAACCTCCTTCTTATACTGTCAATAGGCTTTAGGTAAGACCGTTTCTACTATCACGAATCAACCTTTTTGGTAATCTGTTAGGATATACCTCAATTATAGAAGACAGTTAAGTCCTTCCCTATTAAGAGACTTAATTCTTCAATGGTTAAACTGAAACACAATGACCTATTTCTAATGCAACTTTGAATTGCAGATATTCAGATCTATTTATGTACAATACCTCTCTAATCATTGCATCAATTCAATTGATTTGTGCTTCACACTTTCTGCTTTGTGATGCTGTGCTTTACTATTCGTCAGTGTCTGCAGAATTCTTTAGCTCTCCCTTAGCTTGATTGATCAGGACTGTATGAAGCTTATCCTTCATTAGTTTCTCTTTAGCATCTCTTATCAATTCACTCCCCCGTGTATCTGAGTGCTTACAGAAATGAATTATGCTTGTCTCTTATATAGACATTATATTCCTTAATTCTTGATTCTTGATTCTTGGCGTGAAAAACAATCCAGCCAATTGATTTATGAATTTAACTCCTAATTTATCTCGTATTTATCTTCTTTCCAACCGTATAAATCAATTTCTTAACTATGGTTGAATAAAACAAATAAAACAATCAGTTAAGTCTATCCTTAAGCTCTACCAGCTAGATATTTTGTCATTTTCTGATCTCTCTATTCTATTGGTCAATTCTACAGTTCATCATCGGTGGCAACTGCCAGTTCCGTCGGTGCAACTTCAGTTAGCTTCGGGATCTCCATCCATCGGGCATTATTGGATCTTGCTCATCGGGAAACACTATTTTCTGCTTGTCGGGCATCCTGTTATTCTACTTCATCGGGAAACACTCTCTTCTTCTTGTCGGGCATCACTGTGACTTTATCTCTGTCTTTACCAGTGGTTTGCACTCCGTCGATGTTGTCTGTCATTTAGTGAATACATGACTTTTATGCATTGCTAAAAGCATAACATCTGTTCCATTGATTCTCTAAATTCTTTGGGATTATGTAAATGACCGTACAGATGATATCACGTTGACATCAATGAAAATAAAAACCATTAACTGATTTAATGTCTTGCATCATCTTCAACTTAACATTATCGAACATTCAATCAGTTACATGTCATCAGTCATCTCTAGTTTCTACACCCATTTCAGTAGAAATCGATTGAAAAATAGAAAAAATAATCATTTTTTAAAAAAAAATTACATATTTGGAATCTACAAAGTCTGATTTGTAATGGGTTTTATTTTGTCAAAATATTCTATAGAAAATGCATTCTCATAGTTGGCCAAGTGGCATATTTTGCCTGTAGATTAAGATGGCCTCCAAGGTTCAGGTCAAACCAGATCCAAGGCTATAGGTTGGGTGACCAAGCCTTTTCCCAAAGATAAAATTGAAGTATTTTTTTGTGGAAGATTTCAAATTTTATGAAACAGGGCCGCGTTCATTAAACATGACCCCGTTCCATTTTTTAATATGTTGTGAATTTGAAAAAGCGAAAAGTGGTCACATTTCAAAATGGGGTAGAGTTCCATTTTTTACAATTTTTTTTTAATCTATGATACATGAAGGGGACTTAATGGGTCCTATAGATTCCCAAGGGGTCCTAAGGTATCCTTGAAACCCTACATGAATAAATTATAATATACAAATATCAAAAGAATAACTTACAATAGAAACCCTAAAAAATCTTAACACCAAGAATAAAAATCCTATATACTTCAATCATACACAAAATAAACAAATAACCTCTAGAACAGAAACCCTCAACCCTCTTCAGGTCAAGTATAAACAACTAGTCAAGACTCTTTACCCTCAACCATAAACTCTATATATTTTCCCTAGGTTATAGATAATGTGCATTAAACCATCCATTAGATCTGGTGACAAAATATTTATATCCTAGAGGCTCTAGGCTATATAGTTGAAATTAGGTATATGTGTACCTATATCCCTAATTACCATCTCTTAGGACACACTATGTATCTTAGGACCCCTTAGGATCCATTATGTATCCTAGGACCCCTTAGTACCCCTTATGATACCTACGACCCCTTAGGACCAATTAATGTATCATAGGACTACTTAGGACAACTTAGCACACATCAATGTATCCTAGGTCCCATAATGTATTCTAAGACCCATTAGCATGGATTATATATATCTTAGGACTATCTATGACCCCTTATGGCATCGATGACCCCTTAGGACCCATCAATGTTTATTAGGACCACTTGGGATACCTTACGACACATACAAACCATTATGTATCACAAGGGGTCATAGGACACATTAATTGGTCCTAAGGATCATAAGTGGTCTTAGGACCCATTAATGTATCATAGGTCCCCTTAGGATGCCTGTGACTACTTAGTATCCATTAATGTGTCCTAGGACCTCTTAGGACCCCTTATGACACCTACAACCCATTATGCATCATAAGAGGTCCTAAGTGGTTGTAAGATACATTAATGGGTCCTAGGACCATTTATGACCACTTAGGACCCATTAATGTGCCTTAGGACCCCTTAGGATGCATCAATGTGTACTATGGCCACTTAGGAACCCTTATGACACATATGACCTAGTTGTTGGCAAGTGATGATTTTTGTATGATATGAGACACTTATGGGTTGTCATTTATGGCAACATATATGGTATATTGATCGATTGGATCGAAGTATAGTGTTGGAGATACAGTCTTCAAAATGACTAAGTACAAAAGAAGAAATATAGAGTATAATAGAATTGTTTTGGGTATCGAAGATCAAGTATGATGAATTATGAATTGTAAGCTTAGTGGAAGATACTATGGAGTATGTATGACCTCCACCTAAGATCGATTCATTTTTGGTAATAATTGTATAGTGAGTTAGAGAGATTTGAAGACAAGCGAAGATAGCATAACAACGTGATAGAGCAGTTGAATAATAGAGATGATTTAAGGAGTGTGTTATGGATTCCTGTCAAGCTAATTTGGATTATAATTTTGGATAACCTATATTTTGGTTATGTAAGAGCGCTGACTTTGTATTTTCTCTTTACATTATTAATTTTTGTATTGAAAGCCGACTCTATGATAATGTTAAGACTAGAGACGACTTGATGTTGAGATATATATATATATATATATATATATATATATATGAAGACTTTTTGGAAAGCAAAGATATAGATGAGCGAATGAATATGTGTATGTAAGAATGCAAATGGTAGATGCAAGAGAAGATGTTGATAGAGATCATTGAATAACTATGACTGGAACTATCTAAGCATTGAAGATGCTTTTTTTGTTCATTATTGAGAACACTTTGTAACATAATTTTTTTTGTAAGAGTTGTAAGCTCAGTTGGCCCCTAACATGGTGTTGTATACCTTTAACAGGGTTGTTATTCCTTTAACAAGGAAATGTACTATGTAATATTCAACTCCTAATAGGGCTAGGTCTCCTAACAGGGACATTATACTTTAGTGCATGCTTGTGGGTACTATCCCCACCGGGGTTTTCCCTCGGCTAGGGTGTCCTCGACAACAAATAATGGTGTTGTGAGTTCTGTGTTATTTGTTTATGTTCTTTTCATTTTAGTAATCTTATGATTTATTTGGAATTGGTTTAAGTTTAATTTAAAGTTTTGTAATTCTGATTCACCCCCTCTTAGTATTACGTAATCCTAACAATTGGTATAAGAGCTTTTGGCCCTTAGAGAGAAAGTCTAACAGCTTAAGGGAGATTAGAATGGATTCAGAAAATTTACAAGAGAAATTTGAAGCAACACTTGAAGACCTTGATGAAGCAAAAGGAGAAAATGGTGACTTGAGATTCAATTTAAGAAGAGCCAAGGGATTCATCAAGAAACTTAAGGATCAGCTTGAACTTTCTAGAAATCAAAGATAAGATCTTATGGTTTAGATAAAAGAGGATCCAGACAATGATAATTTAGATCAGATAAAACAATTTGAACAAGAGAATGATACTCTGAAACTTAATAAAGAGATTCAACAAGAAAAGAATTCTAAGATCAAGACTAAAGAAGCTTTGAAAGATTCTAATACTATGATGGGACAAATACAGATTAACCTTGACCATTGCAAGAACAAGTATCTAGAATTGGAGAAATATAATTAGATCATAAAAGGTGAACTTGTTGAGACAAAAAAACACATTGAGAAAATTCACATGAGTAGTGACTTGATCGATGAACAGAGAGATAGACAGAAACCTAAAGGTGATATGACTAGTATTGGCTTCAATGAAGTTGAATGTTCTAAGAATCAAGAAGAAAAATTTGATGCAGAAAAACATACTCTTGAAGAACCTAAAGAACAGAACAGACCTTTCAGAGGTAGATGAATTGGATGTATAAAGTTTGGACACATGAAGAGAGATTGCAGAGGTAATACCCCTTTTAGAAGTTTTTTTGGTTATTTTTTTAATTGCAATGCATATGGGCACAAGAAAGAAAAATCTAGAAAACCTGATCAAACTAGATATAGACAAGACAAAAATAGAGGAGAATCAATAGCTAAGGTCACATGTTACAAATGAAACAACCTTGGACACATTGAAAGGAATTGTAAATTACAAGTTAATCAGTATAGTAAACCTCCTATATGCTACAAATGTAACAATCCAGGTCATATAGAAAATTTTTTCAGGTATAATGGAAGAGCACCACATCCTATGGATATTAAGAGGAATGACAGTAATACTGGTAAGAGTATGGCGGAATACAAGAGTTATTTTGACAATTGTTTTAGGAAAGAAGAAGATAATAGAAGTGGAAAGGTATGGAGAGTCAAAGAGTCTAATGATGTATTGGTTCAGGAAGAGATGATAGATGTTATTGGATCTTCGCCTGATGCTAGCAAAGAAAAATTGACCTAACAAGCTGAGCATGGCCTTAGGGGGAGCATTTAATGAGCACAATAGAATATATCTATCCCTTGATTATGTGGAGTAAGCTCCAGTGAGCTTAGGAATGATATTTTTAGACATCATGGAACTTATATCTAAGAGCGCAACATCGAACAATGCGTATTTTGTGATCGTGAGATTTGTGACTGATTGGACAGTATTGGGTAATGTGAGTTTTAACACTTAACAATGTATAAAGCACGCAGTTTTTACCTATTTCTTTACCATTTAATGAGTAGTGACCTAAGGAGATCAGAGATCAGAGAGCAGAGAGAATCATACTATCTAGCAACTACATTGCGTGACCAATCGAAGTGGAAACTCTGAATTCAGTGTGTAAAAGGTATTTATATAATCTACTCATATAGAAGCTATGGATGCACCTTTGATTTTGATGTTGTAGATCAGCCTAGATACAAGTTTAAGAAACATCCATTCAAGTCTTGTGAAGACGACCCTGAAGGATAATTTTCCCAGACACCGCACGACCTTTTGCATGTTGAGGATATTAGGGCATACATTCATTGCAAGTATGATATATTGGGTGTTGATGAAATTTATTTTGAAATGGAATACATGAATGATAATGGAAAAATGAGGGATGAATCCAAACACATTGACAACCTAAGCATCATGAATAAATTGGATTTGTATGAATTCAGCAAAGTGTTGATGGGACTTTGTGACCGGGTCCGCCAACACATGTAAGTTGTCACTGGGTACCGAGGTATCGACCAACTTCACCTGTAAAGGTTGTCTAGGGAAATGAGATTCCCTGGGCCTTCAAGCACGTGAGAGTTGGGTCTCGACAGTGTGGGAGCTTAATTGGGAATGTGACTATTTTATTCAGGGGGATAGCTGGTTATCTTGGCTCGTCTTCTTTGGGGATTTAAGAAAGTGGGGTTTCCTACAAGAATTCATTAACTTTACCAAATAAACTTCAAAATATATTGCAAAGTTAGAGATATTTCATCTACCTATAGTTATGCCAAACATTCAAAACATCAACCAAGCTCTAACATGCTACACTAAATACTGAAGAAACACAGAACCATCAGCTCATATTTAATGAATAGCAAGGAAAAAGGAGGTCATTAATCTACTTAAAATATCAGAGCAAGGGACATAAAGAACACACAACACAAAATACCATTAACTTGGAGATCAGGATGCTAGCAACAAAATTGATAGAACCCTTCCTTCTTTATTAACATTTTTCCAGCAAGCACTGGTGCGTACAATAATGGTGGCTCCAGGGGAGCATTTAACTACTGAAAGCTTATAAAAACTAAGGAGCATTGAGCTCTGCAACTAAGAACTGAGAAAACCAAAATGCTATTAGATATGGACTGCAAAATCATCAATTTTTCCCACATCCCGACGCTCATGTCGGTGATCAACTAAACACTAGAATAAATCTTTGAACCTGTGACAGTGTTTTCCTTCAAGTACTTCATGGTCAGGGGAAGATTTTCTAGGGCCCTCTTGATCTTAGTTATGACAGCTGCCCTGGTGACTGCCATGGTGGGGAGATCTGGAATCCTGGATGGAGAGGATGCAGATGCCTCTGGCATGATTAATGAATTAGATGTTGGCAACTTGCAAGGCAAGATGACTATCAGAATTTATATAAGATAGAATGATACTTAGGGGTCCAGAGATCTTACCATCACATCCGCACCTGCAAGGGTTAGTTTGTCAAATCTCAGGAAACATGTGCGTATAATGAGAACTAAGGTAACTGACCAAAATCTAGGGCTCCAGGGATTTTCATCACATATGATACTAGAGGAACAAGAGCCAGGTATGGACATAAGACCTAGAGTCTACAAACTAACCGTTGGGTGACATGGCCAGGAGATGAGCTATACTAGGCTGACGTGGATGTCACATGGTCATGCAGTAAATAGGAGTTATGGCGATAATGGTGACAATTGTTTGAACACACACGAAGTGGAAGCCACTTGGATGGACTTGAATGTGTGCATGGGAAATAAATTTGCCATTAAGACTGATTCGATGGAGGAGAGAGAAAAACCACCATGGTTCAAACTAGTACAGAGCTGAGTCTGAACCAGGCGGTATTTCGTCGAGTAGGCGAGCTCATGAACTTGGGAAAACATGGGTTAGGGCATGGCGAGCTCAACATGATACCGAAAGGATAAACATTAAAAATATAATAGAATACAGGGATGAGGGCCAAAACACATATACACTAAAATACATGGTATTTACAAACTACTTACAGATATTTACACTATATACAAAACAACTACATAAATTGCAAGTGCACAGAGGGCGGAAAACCCTCTACCAGTGCCAACCTGCTAACAGGAGGCGAAAAAAAGACAAAACCAAAGACAAAAAACCCAAACAAAAACCAGAAGCAAACAAAAAATGGAAAGAGAACAAAACCAAAAACAATCCAGGACCAAAAAATTGGAAACCAGGGAATGGATGCCAAAGGCTTACCTAGAGCATGAGAGATGCGGGAAGGACGAACACTGAAGTCCTACAACAAGCTATCCTTTGAACACCATGATCAAACACCACAAACCACTTGCTAATCATTGCTAATCACTGCTAATCACTAGGATAATCAACACTTAATCGCTTCAAATTTGCTTCAATTGCTCTGGTAAATTTCCTTAGGTTTTTGATCGCAGTAAATGTGAAAATGATAGGTAACTTCAATTTATAACCCTAGGGTAAGAACAAGTTACACTCTTCCCTGCAAAACTCAAGAACAGGTAGACCTCTAGACTCTAGGCCTGGGGATTCCACTCAACCATGCCCTCTCACAAAAAGAAGACATTGTGGGGGAGAATCCTGGAGAATGGGATCCGGCTCTGGAAAAACCAAAGTTTGGGACCAGAGATTCCACGCAACCATGACTTCTCGCAAAAATAAGACATCATGGCAGAGAATCCCAGAGAACGGGATCCGGCTCTAGAAAAAACAAACTTTGGGACTAGGTCCTAGAGACATAGGAAGACAAAGAAAAAAAAAAAAAAACCTCACGGAAGAAAATCCCGAAGGGAAAATGACTTGAAAAAGAAAGCAAACAAGGCCAGAGCAAAAATTGAAAAGAGGGGACCCAACATTTTTCTCACAAAATGTAGGGATAGGTATGCAGGGAATAACAAATGGTGACTATCTGGGATGAATGTCTTAGCACATTTGAGAACTACAGAATCTCTGGTTAGCAAAAACTAGAATTAATCGTTACTTGGAGCATCCTGCTTGCAAGGTGCGAAGCATCTGAGAAAATCCAGCCCATACATGATTCAATCCTTGGTCTTTCGTCAGTTGTGAAGTGTGTGCTTTGAAAGAAAATCAAGTCGATGACCTCTAGGAGAAGTAGAGAAGAGGCACTAATTATATCAAACCAAAGTCATCAAATCTGCTTGTTTCCACTGGATACCGAAATTTCCCCCATTCTCTAGTTCTCTTTATTTCTTTCTTTTCTTGGATGGGAAGGCGGTACTCCTTTCACCATTAACCTTAAGCTTAGCTAATTTTAATGGTGGTACTTCTTTCACCTTTCCATCCACTTCAAATTGATAAATAGGGGAGAAAATTCCAGACCTGAAAATAATTTAAATATTTTCAGACTTGGGCCAATAGACTAGTGTGACTGATGTACTCTCGGTGTGTCCAATTACTTGTTCTTTTTGATTTTGATTTAACCGATTTCTAAATTTTTGGGGATGAATCCGATGAAGATTACTCATAGCCTATTACCAAACTCACAAAATAAATTTGGAGTGTAGACCAATTCTACTAGGCTAACAATAGATTCCAAGTTCACCAAAAATGCAAAAGGTACCATTCCAGAGACTAGATGTTATGCGAAGCATACCGGTCTACAAAAAGGGTAGGAAAAACACCGGGGACCCAAAAAAGAAAGAACGAAGCCAAAAAAAAATGAAAACGAAAAGGGGCAGTCCCGAAGGATGGCCAACAGAACTATTTACAAGGAAAGGCACCCCAAACAGAGCACTGGGAAGGATATTTACAAGGACTTTACATAAAATACAATTCTGGACAAACTTACCTTATTCGAAATAATGTTTGAGAAATTGTCCATTGACAGGAAATGGAATGGCTTCTCTGATCATGGTACTGAGGTGATAATTATTTTCCCCATAGATCTCAGATATCAATTATGGTCCAAGCCAGAGCTGTTGGAATTTGGTGTGCTTTCCTTTCTTTTCCTGGGCTTTTTCCAACAAAAGGACTAGGTTCAAGATTTGAAAGGCCTTATACTGGGCTCTTTGGTCAAACCATCATTTTACTACTACTAGGTGATGTGCAAAGTGTTCAAGGGATGCATCTCTTTGTTCTTCCATTCGCACCAGATTTAGGAGCTGGACCTCCATAATGTTGTCTCGGTTGCCGAATTCTTGCATGAACTGCAACACTAGGATTTATAAGTTAATAGGGAACACTGGATTTTGGCCATAAACCAGGTGGAATGGGGAAGTCCCTAGGGCTTCCTTTATTCAGCTATGATCTACCTAGAGAGCGAATCTAAGCTTTTGGTGCCAGTCCTGAGGGTTTTGTTCTAATAGATGTTTGATCACTTCAAGTAAATTTTTATTAGTTGATTCAGCAACACCATTACCCTGGGGGTAATAGTTACTGGAGAACTTCAGGGTGATCTTTCTGTCATAGGTCCATTCAAGTAATTGTGCCAAAGAAAATTCCAGACCATTGTCACATACTATAGCAAAAGGCATTCCGAATCGTGTGACGATGTTTTCTTCCAGGAATTTTATGACTACATTTGCCATGTTCTTTTTGCAAGGGATTTCTTAAGATCACTGGGTGCAATAATTTGTGGCATTTAGAATGTACCGATGGTTGGTAGATGAGTTGGGGTTTATTTCCCCGCTAAATTCAAATGCCCATTGGGTGAAAGGTCTAGCTTTGAAGACCGGCTGCAAAGGCATAGCCGAGTTCTTCTCATGATGTGCCATAGTCTGGAAAGTATGGCACTTCCTGACGTGAGTGTAGACATCCTTAAAGATACAGGGCCAATAGTATCTGGCTTGGAGGATCTGATGAGCAGTGGTGTTAGTTGATTCATGCTCAGTTCCAACTGCCTATGGAATTCTTTGATTATCTTTACAGCTTGAACGCTATCAATGCACCAGAGGTACACTCCCTCATAGTTCCTGCAAAAAAGCATGGCATTTTTGATCATGAAGTGTGCACTTTTCAATCACAGGGCGAGATTTTTGTTTGGAGGAAATCCCTCTGGGCATCTGTTATTCAACAAAAAGTACACTAGGTATGTGTACCATGGATCTTGAGTGATGGACTCCACTGTATATGTCTGACATTTGATGTGTGGAGTCTCTTCTGCCATCACTCTACATAGTCCCTGGCCTCAGACTATCTTCATGGGTTACATTTCTAAATCATATTCTTGGAGGATGGCCATCCATTTCCCCTGTCTTTCACCCAATTCACTCTGCATTAGTAGGGATTTTACGACCTGGTCTGGGATGATAGCATACACTTTTCTTTGGAGAATATAATGCCAAAATTTCTTCATGACATGGATGAGAGAAAAGGCCTATTTTTCCAAAGGAAAATACCAAACTTCAACTTTCTTAAAGGGGGAGCTCATGAAAGCTATTGGTCATTCCTCCCCTTCAACCTTCTGGGTCAAAAATGTCATGACAGAATGTGACAAAGCAAAGGAATAAATGTAAAAGGGGAGGGAATAGTCTGAACTAGCCAGGATTGGGGCCTCTGTTACCATTTATTTAATCTAGGAAAACACCCGCTTTTCTTTAGGGATCCACTCAATTTTAGTATCTTTCTTTATCATTTCATTGAGTGGTTTTACAATCTTGGTGAATCCCATGATGAATCACCAGACAAAATTGATCTTCCCAATGAAATATCTCATTTCCTTCTTGCTGTTGGGCATCTATAGGTTTAGCAATGCTTCAACTCTCCCAGGGTCAATGGATATACCCTTCTCAGAGACTATATGCTCGAGAAGCTTCCCTTCAGTGACCCCAAATATGCATTTCTTAGGGTTGAGGGATATTCCATACCGGTGACATCTCTCACAAATCTGGGCAATGTGGGTGGAATGATCATGCCTAACCTAGGAAAAGACGGTCAAATCATCCATGTTGATGATTATGCACTAGTTCACTAGGGCTTCAGATGCAATGTCCATAGCCTTTTGAATTGTGGCCCTTGCGTTGATCAAGCCAAAGGGCATTCTCCGATAGGAAAATTTTCTCCACTTGGTGGTAAATGCAATTTTGTTTCTATTCTCATATTTAACCATGACTTGGTTATACCTAGAGTACCCATCCAAGAAAGATATAATTTGTGATTCATTTACGATTTGCAATACCTCGTCCAAAGAGGGGAGGGGGTGATTATATTTCTTGGAAGCTTTGTTCATATTTCAAAAATCTACACAAAGGCGGATCTCACCACTTTTCTTTCTCACAGGGACTAGGTTGGAAACCCATGTGGTATAGTGGATTGGAAAGATTATCTGGGCTGACAATAGTTTTTGAACCTCCTGATAAATCAGAGGCTCGATCAGTGGGTTGACCGGTCATTGCTTTTCCCAAAAAGGCTTAGCACACATTAGGTTTGAGTGGGATAGTATGAGTCATAATAGATGTATCATAGGTTTTTAAGTCCTCATACCCCCATGCGATTACATCAATGTATTCTTGGAGAACCGCGATAATCTTCTCCTTCTCCTCTGGGGAGCAGGAGGTGCCAATGTGTATCCATTTTTCTTCACCGACTTGGCCGATGTTCACTTTCTCAAATTTTTCTCCCTTGAAGGAGGATGATATCTTTTCCTGGCCTTGAGGGTCTGAGTCAAAGATTCATTCAAGTGTGACCATCCCCTTAGGGATGGTTTTGTTTGGTAGGTCCATGATCCCATCGTCTTCATCACCCAGTCTAGTATCATCATGATCTCTCTCCTCCACTATCTGGTCTTCAAAGACACCAACATTAACCATAAAGGCTAGGATATGTTGATCGTCCTCAAAGACCTAAAAATGGGTAACATTGTCTAGAATAGATGGGGTGGGGATCATCTCAATGAAGAATCTCCAGAGTCGAGAGCCAGCCATTGGCTTGAGTATGCTGGCAAAAAAAACAAGGGCATCCAAGACATAATTCCATCTTTGGGGAATAAGTTGAATGCCAAAGGCATCAAAATCTTTGATAAGGCTCCATGCCCGATTGTGGTATGTGGCCAACCTTTTGTCGTGATAGGTGTATTGAATCCAAACCTACTTTACGATAAACTCTGAATCACCCAAAGCCTGGAAGCGAGTGATTCCTTTCCTTAGCGCAAATAGGAGTCCAAGGACGAAAGGCTCATACTCCGTGATGTTGTTTGTAAAGTTGAACTATAGCCTATAGGACGCGAGGAAGGATTTCCCCCACGGTTTGATCAATTCCACTCTAGCCCCACAACATTGTTTGGATCGGGACCCGTTGACCTTAAGGGTCCACAAGTCATCTTTTATTGTCTGGGGCTGGGAAGACAAAGTGGTCTTTGGATTGTTGTCGAGAAGGTTGGGAGGAGTTTCCTCTGGCACTGATGGTACACAGGTGAGGTTTGTCTCCATAGAAATTTTTGGTTGGAATCCCTAGACAAACAATGCTGATGAGGCACTTCCAGTAAAAGTACTGGGTCCCAGGGAATCAACTACGCGTTCTTCCTTCTGAAGGGCGTTGATGTGTTGGGGAGTAGCGATAAGGTAAGGCTCACACTCTAGCTCTGAATGTTTCTGGTAATGCACCCAACACCAAGTGTTAGACAAGAGTGTAGTGAGGGTCACCATGGTACCCTAAGAGTTGACCTCAACCCTCATTTTTTCTTCCAGGTCCTGGGTTCTCCATGAAACTATGGGGTCCTCCCTGGGGGTGAAATTCAATGTTAAGATCTCAAGGGGTTGGTACACCCTGGGGAAGTCTCTGAGAAGAGGACTTCATTTACCCTCCTAAATTTAGTGAGGGTTTGTTTCATCTGGGGCTCACTTTCAACCCAGATCTAGTTAGATTCTCCCTCCTAGGGGAGCCATAAGTGGGAAAAGTCAGTCGAGAAATATTGATTCAGGGACTTGGACCAATTGCGACTCAGTAACATCCCATAATTTTTTGGGATGTCCACCACCTAGATGTCAATCTTGTTGGCTATCCTAGGGTCTTGGATGAGTTGAATCCAGATGTTCTTTAGTTCATGCACTATTTTTACAATAGTTTTATCCAACTGGATTACTGCACCGTTAGACGGGGTGGGGTGGAATCTGATCTTCTAGCATATGGATAAAGGCATGATGTTTCCTAAAGCCTTGGAATCTACCAGGAAATTGTGTATATTCTTCCCTTGTATGTTCAAACCTATTAGGAAGGGAGGATCCTTAGTATTACCCTCGAAGACAGCCATGTTGGCGTCATCAAAAGAGACAGTCTTGGGTGGGCGATTGATGGCTTCCGAGTTTCCCAAGAGCTTCAGAAGAGACTTCTTCTACTCGGGACATTTCAGAAAAACCTTCATTAAGGTCATGGAGGTGGTAGTTTGTTCTAATGACTTTGTGATGTCAAACCTTCCTCCCAGGAATTGGTAGCTTCCCTCAGCCGAGTCCTTAGCTTGGTTAGAGCCAGGGCCTTTCAGAGGAACAAACTGATTAGTCATGTTGTCCCAGGGAGGAGTGCCTTTTAGAGGTGTAGGTGTATAAACTTGTCCTTTACTAGCCTAACTCTGAGTGTTGTAGGGAGTTTGTGGGTTGGTGAAGGCATTGGCCTCAAAGGCTAGAATAGATTCATCAAAGAACCCCTGCAATTCGGGTTCCTCTTCATCTTTTCTTCCTGCTCCAAAGAAGACGGTCTCATAGGTGAACACACTGTGAGTGGGCTCTTGTATAGGAGGCTTTGGGGGAGTAGGAACAGAAGTTTGTTGTTTGTCCAGTTGGGAAATCATGATGACTTTCTCCAGCGTGGCATAGTTCACCTCATTATGAGAGCTTGTGTTGTGCAATCTACACCAGTTGGTCATAGGTTGGAAGTCTATGACTGGTGTGAAATGGGAAGGTCTAGCATTACTCTGATTGGTGTTTTGGTTTGGAGGAGGACCTCTGGTATTGGCATTGTTATTCCATTGCTGTTGGTTGGGCCGAGGCCCATTGTTGTAATTTCTTCCTCCAACATTGTTATTTTGTTAGCTAGAGAAAATATTCCCTCTCTGGGAATTGGTGTTGTGGGGTGCAAAGGACCCCACCTTTAACTGACCCATTTCCATAGTCAGTATAGACAACATTCGTTGGAGGGATTCAACCTAAGTGGTCAACTAGGTATTCATGTCACAATGTGATGGTTGTTGTTGTTGTTGGTTTCCCGGAAAAGGGACAGCATTTTCTAGAGTTGAGGGTAGAAATCCTCCAACTGCAGATGACTGAAATAAAGACACTCCAGATGGTTGTGTCTATGGTTGTTGCATTTGCTGCGGCTGGTTCTAGGGAAAGGATTCTAGACTCGATGTTGTCTAAACTTGCGATGGGTACACGTATCGGGCCTACTAGTCTATAGGCGATGGTGGGGGATTCATGGCCATCATGGGAGAACCCATTACCTGATTGGGGTTGTATCCCCTGGCTTAAGAATTTCTACTAGGTATCATGTTAAAGGGAATGCTCTTCCCAATCCTGCCTAAAGATTTGTTAAGACCACGGGACAATTCCAAGGCTAAGTTGTAAACCTTTGCCAAAGTATCCCAGTCACCTGGGGTGGTAGTTCTCCAGAGGAGAGTGAAAATGAAAGGGTCCATCAAGATAGGTCTGGATAGTTACATCTGTGGATGGGATGAAGGGACCTGTGCACCGCTTTAAGGCATGTTGGAACCGGTGGTTAAATGCTAGAAAGAGGCTCATTTGGTTCCTTCCTAATATAGATGAACTGGCTGTGGGACCACACTGGGTCCATGTGTACATAGAAGGTAGCCAAGAAGGTGTCCTCCATGTCCTGCCAACTGTTGATGGAGTTGGCGGGAAGATTAAGGTACCAGTTCAGCTCGTTCTGTCCTAGGGATAGAGGGAACATCCAGGTCACAACATCTTGATGTTGGATCTGGTGTCAGTTCATGGCATCTTTGTATGCCTATAGATGCTCTTCTATATTTTATGATCCTAAATGCTCATATCAGGGACAAATATTTTCTAGGTGCGCATGAAGATCATTGGTTGCACCCAAAAACTATCCCATCGGGGACCTAATGTTTCCAAAATACATAGCCATTAGGGGCATTGGGTTTTGAATAGATTGAAAGTTTCTCCCTAGGATAGTCTGGGAGAGATGAGTGTTCTGGGATATGCTATATCCCAAGACAATGGTAGCTGACTTGGATTTCAGGGTCCATTTCTTTCAGGTAGGAGGCTCGAGTTCAACAAACCTTTCAGGATTGGGAGTTTATCTAAGGACTCTTTCAAATCTTGCTAGTGAAAATGATCCAATCCCACTAAAGGTCTAACTCCTAAAACTATGGCTTGGGGAACCCTCGGGTGGTGTAAAATCTAAATCCTCAGAGGGGGACGAGTTCATGCCCTCCTTCTAGTGCTAGTTTCTATTGACGGGACTTTGTGACCGGGTCTGCCAACAGATGTAAGTTGTCACTGGGTATCGAGGTACTGACCAACTTTGCCTATAAAGGTTGTCCTAGGAAATGAGATTCCCTGAGCCTTCAAGCATGTGAGAGTCGGGTCTCGATAGTGCGGGAGCTTAGTTGGGAATGTTACTATTTTGTTCGGGGGGATAGCTGGTTATCTTGGCTCATCTTCTCTGGGGATTTAAGAAAGTGGGGTTTCTTGCAAGAATTCATTAAATTTACCAAATAAACTTCAAAAGATCCTACAGAGTTAGAGATATTTCATCTACCTATAGTTATGCCAAACATTTAAAACATCAACAAAGATCTAACATGCTACACTAAATACTGAAGAAACATAGAACCATCAGCTCATATTTAATCAATAGCAAGGAAAAAGAAGGTCATTAATCTACTTTAAATATCAGAGCAAGGGACATAAAGAACATACAACACAAAATACTGTTAACCCAGAGATCAGGATGTTAGAAACAACATTGATAGAACCCTTCCTTCTTCATTAACATGTTTCTAGCAAGCACTGGTGCGTACAATAATGGTGGCTCCAGGGGCGCATTTAACTATTGAAAGTTTCTAAAAACTAAGGAGCATTGAGATCTGCAACTAAGAACTGAGAAAACCAAAAATGCTATTAGCTATGGACTGCAAAATCATCAATTTTTCCCACATCCCAACGCTGGTGTTGGTGATCAACTGAACACTGGACTGAATCTTTGAACTTGTGATAGTATTTTCCTTCAAGTACTTCATGGTCAGGGGAAGCTTTTCTAGGGCCCTCTTGATCTTAGTTCTGATAGCTTCCTTGGTGACTGTTGTGGTGGGGAGATCTGGACAACTGGGTGGAGAGGATGTGGATGCCTCTAACATGATTAATGAATTAGATGCTGGCAACCTACAAGGAAAGATGGCCATAAGAATTTATATCAGATAGAATGCTACTCAGGGGTCCGGAGATATTACCATTGCATCTGCACCTGCAAGTGTTAGTTTGTCAAATCCTAGGAAAGATGTGTGTATAATGAGAACTAAGTTCACTGACCAACATCTAGGGATCTAGGGATTTTCAACACATATGATACTAGCAGAATAAGAGCCAGGTAGGGACATAAGATCTGGAGTCCAAAAACTAACCGTTGGGTGACATGGCCAGGAGATGAGCCATACTAGGCTAACATGGACATCACATGGTCATGCAGTAAATAGGAGTTATGGCAATAATGTTGATAACTATCTAAACACATGCGGAGCGGAAGCCACTTGGCTAAAATTAAATGCATGCATGGGAAATAAATTTTCCATTAAGAATGATTCGATGGAGGAGAGAGAAAACCCACCATGGTTCAAACCAGCATGGAGCTGAGTTTGAACCAGGCGGTATTTCATTGAGTAGGCAAGCTCATGGACTTGGGAAAACATGGGTTAGGGCATGGCAAGCTCAACATGATACTGGAAGGATATATATTAAAAATATAGTAGAATACAGAGGGGTGAGGGCCAAAACACATATACACTAAAATACACGGTATTTACAAACTACTTATAGATATTTACACTATATACAAAATAGCTACATAAATTACAACTACGCAGAGGGTGGACAACCCTCTACCACTGTAAACCCGCCAATGGGAGGTGACCAAAAGACAAAACTAGAGACAAAAAACCCAAAAAAAAACCAGAAGCAAATGAAAAATGGAAAGAGAACAAAACCAAAAACAAACCAGGACCAGAAAACTAGAAACCAGGGAACAAACACCAAAGGCTTACCTGGAGCATGAGAGATGCAGGAAGGATGAATGCTGAATTCTTGCAACAAGATATCCTTTGAACACCATGAACAAACACCGCGAACAACTTGCTAATCCTTTCTACTCACTACTAATCACCAGGATAATCAACACTTAATCACTTCAAATTTGCTTCAATTGCTCTGGTAAATTACCTTAGGTTTTTGATCGCGGTAAATGTGAAAATGATAGGTAACTTCAATTTATATCCCTAGGGTGAGAAAAAGTTAAACTCTTCCCCACAAAACTTAGGAACAAGAAGACCTCCAGACTTCGGTCTCGGGGATTCCAAACAACCATGCCTTCTCACAAAAAGAAGACATCATGGCAAAGAATCCCGGAGAACAGGATCTGGCTCCAAAAAAACCAAACTCTAAGACCGGGTCGAGGAGACACAATAAGACAAAGAAAAAAAGAAAAAGAAACCTCACGGAAGAAAATCCTGGAGGGAAAATGAAGAAAAATAAAGCAAACAAGGCCAGAGAAAAAAGCGAAAAGAGGGGACCCAACATTTTGCACACAAAATGTAGGGACGGGTATGCAGGGCATAACACAAAGATGAATGGTTTAAAATCTTACTCAGCAGAGTTCATGATCAGTTCATCTAGATAGGAGAGCAACCTATTAAGATATGTAGTCAATTGATTCATGAGATAACTGAATTAGACAATAATGGAGCTATGCCTGTGGTTGAGAAGAACATAAAGAAACAAGTCAAAACCCTAACACATTCAAAATGGGACAGGCGAGTTATGACAGTGAGTGATACTTTCTTACAGCATGTGAGATTGATTGTGATAATACTTGGATACAAATTCTATTACAACAACATACCTAATTTAGTATATGTAGGTGTTGTCATGATAGCCTACAGGGTGGTGAAAGAAAACACTACTTATAACCTATGCGAGTTTCTGGCACAACAATTTTTGGAGAATGTTAAACTAATCAAGACAAATAAATCCAAAAACTTTTGATTTGGATCACTCTTTATTCATATGTATATCCACATTGAGCACAAGTTTCCAAGCATGCACCCTAGTGGATGGAGAAAAGGGATACCTACTGGTATTCAAATTTATGAGAGCTACAGAAGAAAAAATAGCACATGGGTTAATGGTGAAATGTTTGGCATGATCAAGATTCTTCAGAGGAAAAGGAAGGAAAGAGTCAAAATTCTTGAAGAATTAGTTGTAAAATAAAAGGATAGAATTTGTTTTATGGTTGAAACTGATTACGTATGTTTTGAGGTAGTTATACCTAGGAAGAAATGGTTTTACCTTATGGGTTATGGAGTTAGTTCAAAAGTTATAACTATGTAGATTGAACATGTTGGCATCTGAAGTAGATACATTTGAGGGGAGATGGGGTACCTATGAAGAAAAATCAGTTAAAGTCAGAGAAGAGAAGACCAGAGGCATGAGGAAAATAAAAGTAGATAACATGTTTGATTACTTTGGAGCTAAGGCAGGTTTGACTAAATAAGAGTTGATAGAAGTAAAGAAGAAGATAGCAGAGTGATCTTCTAGGTTGGCAAGTACTGCTATTTTAGTCCTTCCACCTCCATAGATTGAGGAGGTAACTAGTCCACCTTCTACAATTATTGATGTAACCACCCCTTCACCACCATAGAAGACATCACAAGAATAGGCAGTAAATATTGTTCCTCGAGTAAAAACTAGATCCACTAAACTGGATTGACCTCCTAAGGAATAGAGGACTGAAGGAGAAGAGAAGAAAGCCAAAAAAGAGACCACCAGTGACAGACAAGTGTGGAAGCCAGACTTGAATATGATTGAGAAGAGAGCTATTGAGCAAGGGAATCTTGTTTTAGTGAACAAGTACTATGACTAGTATGAGGAATCTAATAAACTAAAGATTGAAGACATTGTGGTAAATCACTTACTTGTTTTCAACAAGAATCTACTAGAGTTAGAGGGAAGTATACCTAAGGAACTATATGGTAGATTGGAAATAAGGAAAAAAATTGCACACATTGAAGATGAGGCTATTAGGAATCAAGCTATTGATGACATGCTACCAGTAGTTTCAATACAAGAAAGAGAAAGAATACTTAATGCACTCAAACCCTTATTGAGAACTATGGAAAATTTGATGAAAATTATGGGAAGAAAGTATGAAGAAGTCTTAGAGGAGACTCAAAAAGCATTAGATCAGATACTAATGAGCACTATTCTTGAGAAGACTCCACTTCCTAAAACTACTATGCCTACACCTATAGGAATTGGTGAATTTTCTAAGACAACCAAGGTGAATGTTAAGAAGAGCAAAGATATCATGAAACCAAATTTCTATGTTTCTGGTGTGCCTGTGACCCTTGACACTCACTTGATGAGAAGGACCCATTTGTAGGAAATATTGACAACACAATTGCAGATGAAAATTAAGAATAGGAAAAGGAAGAACATAAAGTGGAAGAAAAAAAAGAGGAAGTGCCAAAAATTGAGTCTGAACAGAGAAATGAGACATATGTAGCAAAAGAGAAGGATACAAGAGCTGAGGTAAAACATGAACCTGATACATCTACTACTCTATTGTTGGAAAGTATGAACATAACTTTAAGTAATGATGTTGAAAATATGGATGAGGATGAGTTGTTGAGACTATCTTTCATCGCATTCTCTAAAGCTAAGGAAAGATCTGAGCAGAAAGGAGATAAAAGGTCTAAGGTAATCATTAAGGTAGTCAATACAGTGAAAAAATCCACCCAGTACCTATATATTTCAAGGAAAGGATGAAGCAGAGAATCTGAGGTTGACACCAGATGATTTTGACAGTCACTATCAATCTTTAGTGAAGATTGGTGAACAGAAGGCCAAGAAGAGCTATCTAGAAAATAAGTTGAAGGAAGTTTTCCAGTCTATCTCATGGGACTTGGGAATTCTAAGAGAAACCACATATAAGACCAGAAGTTGTGTCACACATGGAAGGATACTATACAACCATTGTATATATCCTATCATACATATTTAGAACATTGAAGATATTTTAGCAAAGGAAAGGGCTACACTAAATAGAATGATGGACAATTGTGAGACCTCACAATCTATATTAGAGATGGATGAGGAAATAACAAAGACTTATGAAAATATGAATGTATTGGATATTGAGAAAGAGAGAGTCATGACAAGATTTGGTCTGTTGAAGAGTCTAATCACTCCTAAACTATCAATTCTTGAGGTTCATTTATCTAATATGGAGAAGAATATAGAATCATTAATAAATTCTATGCCCACAGAGTTAAAATCCATAGAGACATCATCCTATGTACTAAATGGACTAATTCATGTTAGTCAGTTGTTGATTTATTCATGGAGCACTGAAGTGAAGATCATGGAAGACACCTTGTAGGATGTACTTAAACTGGTGAGAAAACACTAAAATCCCACAATTTTGTAAATTTTGGATGCACCTTTGTCATTTTTGTCAAAGGGGGAGAAGAGAAGAAAAATGATAATGGAAAAACAAAAAAAATATATATGAAAAAAAAAAGAGAAGAACAGTGAGTTGGGACACTTAGTCATTTTTCGCTAAGTGATGCCATCAATGCCAAAGGAAGATATTGTTGGAAAGTGATTATTTTTGTATGATATGAGACACTTATGGGTTTTCATTTATGGAAACATATCTGGTATATTGATCGATTGGACCAAAGTATAGTTTTGGAGATACTGTCTTCAAAATGACTAAGTACATAAGAAAAAATATAGAGTATAACAGAATTGATTTATGATGAGTTATGACTTGCAGGATTAGTGGAAGATACTATGGAGTATGTATGACCTCCACCTAAGATCAATTTAGTTTTGGTGATGATTACAATGAGTTAGAGATATTTGAAGACAAGCAAAGACAACAGAACAACGTAACAAAGTAGTGATGATTTAATGAGTATTTTGTGGAATCCTGTCAAGCTAAATTGTATTATAATTTTGGATAACCTATATTTTGGTTATGTAAGAGCACCAAATTTTTATTTTCTCTTTACATTATTTATTCCTGTATTGACATTTGACTATGTGATAATGTTAAGAGAGCCGACTTGATGTTGAGAAAGATAGATATATGAAAACTTTTTGTAAAGCGAAGATATAGATGAGTGAAAGAATATGTGTATGTAAGAATGTGAATGGAAGATGTGAGAGAAGAGGTTGACAAAGATAATTGAAGAACTATGACTGGAAGTATCTAAGCATTGAAGATGCTTGTTTTTTCATTACTGAGAACACTTTGTAATAGAAGTTTTGTTGTAAGAGTTGTAAGCTCAGTTGGCCCCTAACAGGGTGTTGTATACCTTTAACAGGGTTGTTATTCCTTTAACAAGGAAATGCACTATGTAATGCTCAGCTCCTAACAGGTCTAGGTTTCCTAACAGGGACATTATACTTTAGTGCATGCTTGTGGGTACCATCCCCGCCGGGATTTTCCCTTGGCTAGGGTTTCCTTGACAAAAAATAATGGTGTTTTGTTTATGTTCTTTTCATTTTAGTAATATTATGGTTTATTTGGAATTGGTTTAAGTTTAATTTAAAGTGTTGTAATACTGATTCACCCCCCCTCTCAGTATTACTTAATCCTAACACTAGTATGTATCATAAGGGGTCCTAAGGTGTTATAAGAGGTTGTAGGACATATCAGTGGGTCCTAAGGGGTCATAAGTGGTTCCATGACCCATTAATGTATCCTAAGGGCTCATGGGATATATTAATGGGTCTTAGGACCCTTTATGACCCCTTAGGACCCATTAATGTGTCTTAGGACCCCTTATAACACCTACGACCCCTTAGGATCTATCAATGTGTACTATGGCTACTTAAGACCCCTTATGACACCTACGACCCCTTAGGACCTATCAATTTGTTTTAGAACCACTTAGGACCCCTTATGACACATAGAACCCATTATGTTGTTAGAATAACTGAGAGGGGGGGTGAATCAGTAGCCTCAAAACTATTCCAATAAATCAACCCAAAAACTTAGTACCACAATATTAAGCCTCTAGTTATCTTCAGTCCTACAAGATAAATGCCTTTAAACAATATTAACAAATAACTACTGCTTAGAGTTCACTGTTAAACCTTATTCTAAGTGTTTACTGATTAGCAGTCTTTCATTTATTGAAATACATTAAATTGCTTAGTGTATACTGATCAATCCAGATTAGTTATGTGTAATGCAAAACACTAAAGTAATGACTCATAAACACATTGACACATAGATTTTTAACGTGGAAACCCTATAACGGGAAAAACCACTTGGGATCGGTAACCCAAAATTTTCACTCTTCTGAAGTGAGCTCGATGAAGAGCCAACCTTGTTAAAGGTTACAAACACACTGTTAGGTGTGACCTTGTTAGAGGATTTACATAGAATAGTTTGTCACTTGATATCTGGCATCTCTATGCTACCTTCTACGACCAAAGTTAGTGTAGTTTGTCAAATGGTATCTGGCATCTCATGATATCTTCATGATCAAACTTTTTGATACTCCTTGGGATGTATCTCAATACAAAAAGGATTGTTAAGCCCTGCTCAGTTAAGAGACTTTCTAATCCAATGGTTAAACTAAAATAGTAAATGATCTATTCATATACAAATTAGACTTGTAGATTTTTAGATCTATTGTAAGCTCATAATACCTTTCTGATCAATGTATCTTCTCAATACCTTTGCTCCACTATTTCTGCTCGGTGATGGTGTTCTTGTCTATTTCTCGGTGTCTGCAGAATTCTTTATGTATTTCCTCAACTTGATTGATCAGGACTCTATGAAGTTGTTCTTCATCAATTTCTCTCCAGTATCCTTCTTGTCTATTCACTCCCCTAATTCATAACGAATTAGATTGTCTCTTTATAGACATGATTCACCTTTTCTCAGTTTTTTAATTTCTTGTTCTTGGTGTGATCCACAATCTTAACCAATCTTTCTTTAAAGCTTTACTTTAGTTTTACCCCTTAGATTTCTCCTTGACAACAAGATAAAATGAATTTAAATTGTTTACTTATCTTTGGCTTTATCTTGTCGATGAAAACAATATTAACAACTAGTTAAATCTATCTTTAGATCTTGCTAGCTAAGTGTTTTGTCATTTTTGAACTTCAGTTCCTTTTAGTGTTTTAACTCTTGTTAGCTTTGGTCAACACTTCAGTTCTCCTCAGGCATCTCCGTTGGGGTTTTCTGTCCATTGGGCATCACTGTGAAGTTCTTCTTGGTGGTAATGCTTATCAGGTTTCTTTCTCGGGCATCACTTTGAATTTACTTTTGGGTTTCTCTATCCATTGGGGTGCACTACCTGTCGGTGTTTGTAGTCACTTAGTGAATGTTGATCTTTTATGCATTACTAAAAGCATAACCTTTATCTTCTCAGTTCTCTGAATTCTTTGACAATTTTTATATAACCAATCAGATTATATCAAGTTGAAATAAATGAAAATACAATCCATTAATTGATTTAATGTCTTGCATTATCTTTTTGCATTTCGGTGATCAAATTAACATCTTCAAACATTCAATCAGTTATAGGTCATCAATCTCTCCCTTTGGCATTGATGGCAACACACTACATTATCACACTATATTATTACTAATATAATATGAAATATAAAAGTTGAAGTTCATCAATCTCTTCCAAATCTTATGTTCTATAACCAATACAAATGTCTGGCTCTCGGTAAGCTCATATAGCTTAGATTTTTTTCTTACAGACTGTCATCTTCAATCTTCAATCCCTTTACTAGATATATGTAGCAGGTTCTGACTCTTTCTCTGATGTTGTCTTTTCCTTTGACTGTTCCTCTCCTTGATTATCTCTTTTTCCTTTGACAGCAATAAGTCATCTCTTCCTTATGATACTTCTCTCCCTTATGATATTTTCTCCCTTTGAATAATTCTGATGAATATTTCATATGGATAATGGATATAATCTCTCTCTTTGAATCTCTCTTCCTTTGACAACAATGCCAAAGTAAACTTTTATTATGCCAAAGTTATATCCTTTCACCTTTTCATAATATACTCCTTGAATTTCCCTATCCATCAGCAATACAACGACTCTAATTTTTAGTGTAGATATGTACCTTGTTGTGTACATATGTACCTTTGCAGTCCATCTCTGTTCTTGCATCAACATAAATGATCTTTTGATTATCTGTAGGCTGATGCTGTAAACTCCTAAAAATGGTCACCTAAACCCTAGACCCCCAATCTCAACAATTAATCAAGAAACTCTTATCTTGATTATTCTAAGTCCTAAATCAAATAGGCAATTATCAAATTTGAACTGATCTGACCTAAACCCTAGGTCCTAATCAATCATCTTACTTGATTAATTAATTAATTCCTAAAATCACATTATATTGGCAAATATATCTTATGTTAATTATTTAATTGATATTATGATATATTAATTAAATAAAAATTACAAAATTGCCAATTAAATCAAAAAAGAATTAAATTAATTATAAAAACATAAATGTGCATTCAAAATCAATTAATTTATTAAAAATTTATATGACATCATCAAATTCAATTGACTGATAAAGAAAATGGAAACAATCTAGTTCAACTTAGTTAACTGATTCTCATCTATCTATCATTTTGGAAACATTTTAGTTAACTGAGAACTGATTTTGGAAGTTTCCAAAATAACTAATCAGTCAATTCAGTCAACTGACTCTCTTGACCAATCACATCACTTGCACATGGATTGTTCTTCTTCAATCAAATCTGAGCCACTCTTTTCGTTCGATCTTAACCGTCGATTCGAGAGAGATTTCTATAAAAGAGAAACTCTTTTCCTTCACAAAGGATCCTAATTTTTAATTAAAGTTATTATACTAAATTTTTATGTTAGGATTCTTAGCATTAATCATTTATATTTTATTTTTGTTTATTACTTTCAAAGCATACAAATTAATCTAACTTAGAGCACACTTTGTTTTGTTCTTAAAACTGAATCTCTCATATTTCAATTTGGTGCTTCTAAAATGAATCTTAATCAGCTTTGGATGAACATAAAATTGCATAATAATTTAGATTAATCATCATTTTACTTTCAACATATATCTCTAAATCCTTCATTTAGGTTAGTGTGTAGTCACTGAGCTTGCAATGATCTGAGAGCAAGCTCATACTCTTGCCTTCTAGAAGGCAACCGGTCGACTCATTCAGACATGCAGGATGAATGAATCCATATTGATTCCTATATTCAACTGAAGTATAATGACCATTTTGAAGTGTAATTATAATTAATAAGGCCAATTTTAGCACACACATTTCTGGCGCCCACCGTGGGGCTTGAACCCACGACAACAAGGTTAATTTTTGTGAGTTTTGTGATAAATTTCTGGGCTATTTTTCTAGAACTTTGACTGATGTTTTTATTGGTACATGCACATATGACATGATAAAAATCCAAAATTTATATTTATGGAAATTTATTTGAGTTATCTTTCATTTTCCATTGGTTTGAATTAATTTTGTTTGGATTTACAAAAGTTATGGTCATTTTAGTGCAGACTAGTCATTTTAGTGCAGACTAGTCAGAACCTGATTTTTCAGAAATCTGACTGATTTTTTTTATTGGTATGTGCACATATGACATGATAAAGATCCAAAATTTATATTTATGGAAAGGTATTTGAGTTATCTTTTATTTTCCATTGGTCTTAATTAATTTTGTTAGGATTTGCAAAAGTTACGGTCATTTTAGTGCAAACTAGTCAGAACCTGATTTTCCAGAAATTTGACTGATGTTTTTATTGGTACATGCACATATGACATGATAAAAATCTGAAATTTATATTTATGAAAATATATTTGAGTTGGATTTCATTTCCCATTGGTTTGAATTAATTTCATTGAGATTTGAAAAATTTATGATTGATTTAGTGCAGACTGGTTAGAACCTAATTTTTATGACAACAGGTTTTTCGATTATCAAATGATATATTATCTTTGACTAACCTAATTTTCTAACACATGGGATTGACAAGCTGTGTGATTTTTTTTTATGGATTTTTATAACAGTGGGTTTCATGTGCAGGAATAGGTAAGGTTTTCATAACAATGGTTTGCAGGACGCTGAAAAAGAAGAATAAAACACAAACTACTCATGAATTGGTTTTGCAGGTTGCCTTTGATCAATATAACACAAAACATCATGCTTGCATCTTGTTTTTGATTTCTTAAAATAGGAATGAACATGCAAGATTGTTTAAAATAAACTTCTATTTGGTGTTTTAGAGATGAAAATAATGTCAGGAAATTATGCTCTCACCCTTTTGGGATGATCATAAATCCAAAAACATTATTGTCATTTGCTTATCTTGCTTGATGTGTATTCTAGTTTTGTAAACCCAAGGAATTTCATGGACATATCCTCTCCCCTCGCCTTCATAGATCTTGGGTGAAAGAGAAATCCATACAAATCCTTTAGTGTGGCTACCCCTAAGAGCTTTTACAGAGCCAATGAGAGTGGATTGCCCAACTGGTAATAGGCTAAAGCCAAGTCCTTCCAAACCAGTATACAAAAAATTCCATTGAGATTAGTTTCATAGTGGATAGGTGTGAATTCATTATGGCAACCAAAATCTCCTCTAGTACCCTAGTGGTGTGTTAAAGTCCCTACATTGTTAAGGTGAAAACCTTGCTTTGAAAGGATTGGGAGAGCCCCCTTAATTGGGAAAATGACTTGATCACAACCACCTGAACGGATGTCCTTACTACAAACTTTTTTCTAGTATCCAAAATCCCTCTATCTGTTGGCGCAAAAGGTTAGAGACAGACTAAGATGTCCCACACTTTTACTACTCTTAGTATAGACAATGGTCCCTTGGGAAGTGATTACCCTTGAGATTTGAAGCTTGGTGTGCCTGAGAAGTGAGTGCACTGTAAGGAGGAGCCCATTCCTCCAAGCTTCTAAGTTGTCCGCTATGAGTAGGTGTGGCTGAAATTTGGTTCATGTGGGAATTCAACAGATATTGCCCTGGCTTACCTAGGATTGTAGTGTCTCTATTCTTTTTACAATAAACATTCTACTTGATGTGTCTTGTGTGGGTGAAGCATAAAAAAAAATAGACACCAAAACATTCAAATCAAACATCAAAGTGATCAACGATTCAAAATTTGCACTTCTAGGTGTTAGCTATCAAATCTTGTCTGAGTTTCTACATCTACTATCAAAACACTGAGAATCTATCAAATTGCTATCCAATTCTATATTTTGTTGTGAAGGTTCTGTCCAAATTTTCACCAAATCTGTCTTCTCATCAACATCACTCCTAGTCTATCTTTGACTGCAATCTGTTGATAGTCTGACTCATTGCTATTTTGAAATCTTATTTTGTTGTGCTAGTACAAGTGACTTGTTATCTTATCATCTTTTTCTGCATTGTCCTTATCCTGAGTTGCGAGAGCAGGTTCGTTAACCTTGACTCAAGATTGGAGTCATTGCTTCTCTCTCTTAGTTGGACTTTATATCCTTTGTCCTTTGGTCTTGGACTTAATCAACACTTTAGATATCACTTCAGCAAGTGTTAGTCAATAAATTGATTCTTCATACCTCCTCTTCAATATTCTATGCAAGTGCATCAACCCAATCTTGCAATGTCTAAAAGTAAATGGGCTAAACCTTATGGTACTAACAATGCGCAAGAAGAGATTCTTATGGTAGCTTTATCAAAACAACTTCAAACTATGCAATATGAAATCCAAGAATTAAAGGGGGAAAAGAATACACAATCCAACAAATCCTCATCAAGCTCAATCTATCCTTTTCTATTTGATCATTATCAAGAGAGTGGCTCCAAAGCCCTAAAAGCTACTGAAAACACCATGAAGTCTTCCTCCAATGGGATTAGTAACATTGTGAAAGAAAAACCTTGGGTTAAATGTATGAGAGACTTCACTCCTTTGGGGCAATCTTATGAATCTACATTAGAAGAACTTCTTGATAATGATCTCATCACATTACCTCAAGCCACATCACGTGGATGAAGATTCTTGAGTAACTATGGTGCATATCATCAACACAATGAGCATAAAACTTCATCTTGCATGGAGTTGAAACATAATATCCAAGATCTCATAGATGATGACATAATCAAAGTGGAAAATCCTAATGAATCAGCTAGTGAAGATACTAATCTTGAGCATGATCAATATCAAGAATCCATGTCTAGCAATGGTTCACATATCCCATCTACTTCTTCCACCATTCCTCCATATCCTAAAGATTCACCATCTCTATCAAGAATTGATCCTAATGATGACTATGTCTACCCTCAAGGACTATCTCTAAAAGAGATCCAAGCTAATCATCATGCGTTTGTAAGTCTTTCTCAAGCCTCAAAGATCATAGACCCAAAACATCCATGTGCTTCAACGCTTATCACACCTACTCCAAATGATTGTCCATCAGTGTGTCAAGAATCCCCTATGCAGATCAAAACTCCTACCTCATCCTTCAAAGTGGCTCCATGTCAAGAGGGCAATCCAAAGTGTGAAGAGACAAATATTTGTAATGATCAAGATCAAGACACCATCCATCTTTATCCAACAGTTGACCAAAGTCACATACCTCAAGAGTCCCATGATGATTCTATCATCCCCTTCCATTTCTTCCCAGAAGAAAATCTTACATATCTTATATCTTATCCATCTCCCAAGAAAGATCAAGACATCCTTTCCACCATCTCTAAGAAACATATTGAAAATCAAGAGAAAGGTATCCTTTGCACACCATCTAAAGATCCTTGTCAAGATTAGAGCATCCCATCATCTCCTTGTAATTCTCCTCCATATCCACCTCAAGAAAACATCGTTCTTCTAAATCCCTTGCAGAATAATAAATCTCCTCAACCTTCAGTTTCTCCTATCAAAGCTGCTCATGCTACTATTGATATAAAGATGAATTTAAAAGAGAAGAGCCTTGGAAATGCAGCTCACTCTAAAGATGTTGATATCTCTTCCACACCTTATATCCCTCCATTCAAATGTAAGCATCAACCTTCTCCATCTTGCAAATCCATCCTTGGTCCTTATATCCCAAAGATAAAACTGTCAAACCTTCCATCTATATTGGGTCCTTATGTCCCTCCATCCACCATGCCTATGAATACTCACTTATCATCCACTTATCCTATCCCCTTTCAAGATCAACAAAGACATACATCCTTGAAATCTCCTTATTAACCAATCCATGGGAACTAGTCATATTAGTCCTATTCATCCACAATTCCCAAGTCTTTTGGAAGCGATTTGGATGTGCAACGAAGAAATCAGAAATACAAGAATCCACTTACATATGAAGATCACTATGTCCCATCTAATCAACATGTGACTACAAAGAGACCACAAAGGTCCATTGAGAAAAGAATAAAATCAAAGAAAATATGGGTTCCTAAATCCATCATAGAAGAATTGCATTCTAAATCCAAGCAAAGAATAACATCAAATAAAATATGGGTTCCTACATCCATCATGGAAGAATTGCGTTCTAAATCATCCAAAATTAAAGGAAAATTAAAAGCTATGTGGATTCCCAAGTCTCTTCCAAAGGACTTGGATACAAAAAGAAAATCAAAAGTTATGTGGATTCCCAAGTCTCTCTTAAAAGGCTTTAACAAAAAGGAAAATTCAGAGTTGGCATCCAAGCTTCAAAAGACTTCCACTTTATCTCCATCTAAACATCTCCCATCTTCTCACTCTATTTTGGGTCATCATATACCAAAATCCATTACCTTTAATACTTAATCCATCTTGGGTCCTTGCATACCAAGATCCATTTACACTCATCCATCAAAGTCTCAAGCTATTCCATTCACTTTTCCTTTTTATGTCCACTACCCTTCAAGGGGTGTGTCAATGTTGATCTCATCACCTTTTCCATCACCTACCTATTACCCATCCATCCCATATCCTTCTATTCCTCTTATCCAATCCACCACATAAATCTTTGGCTACCATCTTCCTCATCCTCCATATCATTCTTCTCTACCATTACCCTATCAACATCTTTGAGCATACTTTCAGTGGCCTTGGGCTATCATTGCAAATGTTTCAAAGGAGCACTATCTAAAGAGCATGAAGCTAAAGTTCCTCCATGAACTCAAACGTACAAAAAAAAAGAAAAGAAAAAAAGGTGCCTTAGTGAAAACCTAGCAAACAAGCACCTTGGTAGTAAAAGTAAAGAAAAATCAATCCGTCCTATGGTGAAAACCACTTCTTGTGGTGCCTTGGATAAGTACCATGATGAAAACCTGGAAAACAGGCTTCATGCATAATTCCTCCTACTTGCACTCTTCACTTGGGGGAAAGTTCCTTCCATGTCATCCTATCAACCATATCTTACATCGAGAAAGCCCATGAACATCCATGTTCCTTCTGTTGATCTTGACAAGGTTGAGCCTATCCATGAACACACATGTATCCCAACATTCATTAGCTGATCCATCAGCCTATTCACTTGCTCTCATCTAGGGCACCCTATCATGATCTTGCTTATCCCAAGCCTATCTTTCCTATCTCTATGCATTCTTTCCTAATCCCAAAACACCCACTTATACCTCCATCATCCCAATTGCACTATCATAGCTACATCCTACCCAACATTGACCCATTGGTCTTGATAAAAAATGAAAAATAGTTTATCAAAAACCTCTTGACATGTCCACTCTTTTGGACAACATGCTTTTCATGACATCAGTTTATTACCCTATATGCTTTCCAGCACTACTCCATGAGCCTACATTTTTGTATTATTCTTTTTTCCCTAGCTTGGGTAATCTTGAGGAGACTGTCTTTGAGGGTTGCATTCACCCTCTTCATCCATCATTGTCTATTCTCCTCATCCATCAGCTTTCTGATCCATCTATAATGACCTCTACCTTGCTAGACATTGGGGGAAAACCAATGTGATCTTGCTTGAGACAAGAGTAATCTCTAAAAAAAATTTAAAAATTGGAAAAAGTCCTAAAAAAATGATCATCTTGGTGAAAACCTAGCAATAGGTGCCTTGATGCATCAATCAAAAAAATCAAAAACATCAAAAATACAAAAAAAATTGAAATTGAGAAAAAGGATGGAAACACAGGCATGCTTACTAGGTTTTCAATGATCACATCATCAAGAAAGACCCCATCCCTTGGGGCATCTCAACTTCATCGCATCAAATCAAGTTGAGATTATCATAAATCAAAGGCAACCTAATCAATGGTCTTATACAGTGGTGAATACACTTGAAACCAGGCAAGATCGGTCTTATACAGGCTATTCATTATTGAAACCAAATACATTGATCAAATTGGCTTCATCACTTCAAATCAAGTCAATTTACTTGCTAATCAAATCTCTTAACGGTAATCAGTTTCATCGCTTCAAATCAAACTAGTTATTCGTTCAAACCAATCAAAAAGGTTTAAGAGTTCCCGACAGATGTTTAGTTTCATCGCTTCAAATCAAACTGAGCATTCTGTTTATATCTTTTGATCGATCTTCATCAAATCAAGATCAAATTGGCTTCATCGCTTCAAATCAAGTCAATTTCTACTAAACAAAATCTCTGCCAAGTAGGTGAAAACCTGGTAAACAAGTGCCTCTTGTACTCAACGCTCCATCTATCAATGCTCAAACTTGGCATCAATCCTTTGCTTCATTTTGTACATATATTTTAGTCACTTTCATGACACTCTGGTTCTTCTAAGAACCCTCCTAGCTTGAAATCGATCTAGAGTCATAACCTGGGGGAAATCAAATTAGATTTGTCCTCGCAGTATGAGTCAAGTCAGTTATTGTTGTTTGCTACTTGGGGCATGGGTCCCCAATTTGATCACATCTTTGGATTACACCAGAGTTAGTAATCTTGTCATTTCTAAAGGACAACTCGCTACTGACGTAAATAGGTGTTTCTCAACACCACAATCAATAGTGTTTCTTAACACTATCTTTGGACACATATGTGTTTCTTAACACACATTGGATATCACAAACGTAAACAATAAATCGATAGAAATCAAACACAAAGCACTCACAAGAACAATGGTGTTTCTCAACACCCTATCTATATATACATCCAAAAACTTTGAAACTGGCTAAAGTATGCTGAACATCTATTTGTATGTTGTTGGTTTTTGATTGATTTTGTTAGTCTTTTCTTTGTATACTGCTTGTTAGTGTGGTCCCGAAGATCCTGCAATGTCAAATAATTAGGGTGTATGTGATAAGAGCTCTTGCATTAAGGCAGAAAAGCCTCACATCTATCGATCCTATTTATTTGTACGCCAAGGTGAGGTCATAACTATCTCCTTGAGTGTTATTTCTTTGCTTATTTACACAAGATCCCACTCATGGTTATCCTGGCTTTGAATGCCTCAATACTAGTGTACTCTTGCAACATCAATTGGAAACAATGTTCAGGTCATCTTGGCTTTTGTGCCTCGATGCTTACGTTAGTTTCCCATATCTTATCTGATGAAAGTCATATTCATATTCTTATGGTCGCAGTGGCACTAGTAAGGATTGTATCGACTCTGATGTTCCAAAAAATGCTCAATGATGAAAATTTTCAAAGCTAAAGCTCAGTGACTACACCTTAGGTTGCATTCATGTTATTCTGCATCTGCATAGTGATGAAATCAGCATAATAACTTTATCTCTATCCAATGTGAAGGATCTGAGGTTCTTATCAATCAATCTTCTCATCGTCAAGTGATCATGACACCCCTTGCTAAATCAACTGTCCTGATTCTATTTTCAAGATCAAAATCAAAATCTGAAACTGACCACTTGCACAACCAATAGATATCTCTCATGCTTTTCTTCTAATCAATCCATGTATCTTACTTTTGGTCAATCTCAGTCAAACAGGCCCTCTCATCATGTACGGATTTTGTCCTAACCACATGTGACCTCTTTCTAATTAGATGAGTTTCTTCCTAAATTGTCTAATCAACCAAATTGCTTCTCATCATTGGGGCACCTAGCCATATTTCTATTTTGCTCCCGAGGGGGTAGGATCAGGACATCAACATTCTAGTGATTACATCCTCAATCAAAACCCCATTGCTTGGGGCATCTTAGCTTCATCACATCAAATCAAGTTTAGATCATCTTAAATCAAAGACAACCTAATCAATGGTCTTATACAATGGTGAATACACTCAAAAACAGACAAGATCAGTCTTATATGGGCTATTCATTATTGAAACCAGATACATTGATCAAATTGGCTTCATCACTTAAAATCAAGTCAATTTGCTTGCTAATTAAATCTCTTAACGTTAATTAGTTTCATCACTTCAAATCAAACCGGTTATTTGTTCATACCAATCAAAAAGGTTTAAGAGTTCCTAACAGATGTTTAGTTTCATCACTTCAAATCAAACTGAACATTTTGTTTTATATCTTTTGATCGATCTTCGTCCAATCAAGCTTGAAGTCAGTCTTCTTCAAAAGAATAGTTTCATCGCTTCAAATCAAACTATTCTGGGTTTTCTCGCTAACAAGTCCTTGAATCAATGCGTTGATCACACATCAATTCAAAGAGGGGCAAATGTAATCACCTAAAAATGGTCACTTAAACCCTAGACCCCCAATCTCAATAATTAATCAAGAAACCCTAATCTTGATTATTCTAAGTCCTAAATCAAACAGGCAATTATCAAATTTGAACTGATCTAACCTAAACCCTAGGTCCTAATCGATCATCTTACTTGATTAATTAATTAATTCCTAAAATCACATTATATTGGCAAATATATCTTATGTTAATTATTTAATTAATATTTTGATATATTAATTAAATAAAAATTACAAAATTGCCAATTAAATAAAAAAGAATTAAATTAATTATAAAAACATAAATGTGCATTCAAAATCAATTAATTTATTAAAAATGCATATGACATCATCAAATTCAGTTGACTAATTATCAAAATGGAAACAATCTAGTTCCACTCAGTTAACTGATTCTCATCTATCTATCATTTTGGAAACATTTCAGTTAACTGAGAACTGATTTTGGAAGTTTCCAAAATAACTAATCAGTCAATTCAGTCAATTGACTCTCTCGACCAATCACATCACTTGCACATGGATTGTGCTTCTTCAATCAAATCTGAGCCACTCTTTTCATTCGATCTCGACCGTTGATTCAAGAGAAATTTCTATAAAAGAAAAACTCTTTTCCTTCACAAAGGTTCCTAATTTTTAATTAAAGTTATTATACTGCATTTTTATGTTAGCATTCTTAGCATTAATCATTTATCTTTTATTGTTTTTTATTACTTTCAAAGCATGCAAATCAATCTAACTTAGAGCACACTTTGTTTTGGGCTTAAAACTGAATCTCTCATATTTCAATTTGTTGCTTCTAAAATGAATCCTAATCAGCTTTAGATGAACAACAAATTTCATAGTCACTTAGATTAATCATCATTTAACTTTCAGCATATATCTCTAAATCATTCATTTAGATTAGTGTGTAGTCACTGAGCTTGCAATGATCTAAGAGCAAGCTCATACTCCTGCCTTCTAGAAGCAAATAGGTTGACTCATTCAAACATGCAGGATGAATGAATCCATGTTCATTCCTGTATGCAACTGAAGTATAATGACCATGTTGAAGTGTACTGCTAATTAAGAAGGCCACTTTTAGCACACATAGATGCAATCTCCTAGTCAACTTACTGACCGATAGACAAGGGTCAGACCCCTAGTATGTTTCTCAGGTACTCAAATGTATCCTTTGGTAATGGCTTGGTAAATATGTTAGCTAATTATTCCTTTGATTGAACATATTCTAGTATCACCTCTTTTTCTTGCACTTGTTCTCTTTGGTAGTGATACTTGATAGTAATATGTTGTCTTAACATGCATGATAGGATTCTTAGAAATGTTAATTGTACTGGTATTATCACAATAGATAATCACTGGTTTAATAATCTTCATATTCATAGCTTCCAACAACTGTTTGATCCATGCAATATTAGATCAGTTTGCAGTAGAAGCCACATATTCTGCTTCTACAGTAGACTGTGAGATGCATCCTTGCTTCTTATTGATCCATGTGACAAGTCTATCACCTATGAAGAATGATCCTCCAGTTGTTCTCTTTAGGTCATCTAAGTTTCCAACCCAATCAACATTAGTATAGACTTGAAGCTCAAATTTTCCTTCTCTTTTATACCATAAGACATAGTCCGTAGTGTTCTTTAGGTATCTCAGAATTCTTTTGACAATAGTCATATGTCATTCTTTGGGATTAGCAGAGAATATTGCAACTATTCCAACAACATGTGCTATATCTAGTTTGGTATGAACAACATACATTAGTTTTCTAATCATTGATCTATACAAGGTCTGATTTACCTCTTTTGATTTGTCTTCTTTTGTCAGCTTACATCCGGTTTCCATAGGTGTTCCAACTGGCTTGGAATCTTCCATTTTAAATATCTTCAACACTTCCTTGATGTATTTGGACTGTGTGATATATATGCCTGCATCTTGTTGAAGAATTTGTAGACCAAGAAAGAATTTGATCTCCCCAAACATAAATATTTAAAACTCTTTTCCCATTTCATTAGCAAAGGATTTACATAGCATTTCATTTCCCCCAAATATGATATCATCACCAAATATTTCAGCAATCAGAATATTACCATCAACATCTTCTTTTAAGTATAGATTGCTATTTTAACTTGTTCTTACAAATTCAATGCTTATGAGAAAGGAGTGAAGTCTTTCATACCAAGCTCTAGGTTCTTGTTTCAATCCATACAAGGCTTTGTGTAGTATACATACCATGTTTCTCTTGTCTGGATCAACAAACCCTTCTAGTTGTTTAATGTATACCTCTTCTTCTAGTATTCCATTTAGGAATGCAGATTTGACATCCATCTAGTATACCTTGAATCCTTTGAATGCAACATAAGAAAGTAATATTCTTACTCCTTCTAGCCTAGCAATAGGTCCAAAGGTTTCTCCATAATCAATACCTTCTTCTTATGCATAGCCCTTGCATACTAACCTTTCTTTATTTCTTGTGACTTCTCCATTCTCATTCAGCTTGTTTTTGAATATCCATTTGGTGTCGATGACATTCTTATCATCAGGTCTTGGTAAGTTAGTGTCCATGTACTATTATTCTCAATTTTTTCTATCTCTCCATTCATAACACTAACCCATTCTTCATTTTCAAGTGCAGTATTAACAGATTTAGGCTCAAAATCACAAAACAAACATCTAGTGTTTAGTGACTTACTTCTTGTTCTCATTCCAGCCTTCTTGTCTTCTATGATCCGATTCTATGGATGATGTCTTCTAACATACTTGGAAATTTTTAGTTTAGCTCATTATCCATCATTCTAATCATCATCTTGACCTCCATTATGATCTCCATCACCTGAAACATCATTTTGAGGATTTTCCTAATTTTTGGTAATTGCAGCCTGATGTTTGAGTGCAATGTTCTGTTTCTCGAGAGAGATACATTGTTGCTCGGGTAGAGTGTTAGGTTCTTCAGTGTAAATAAACATGTTGTAGTCTTTTGGTTCTTTTTTTTCTTTCCATATCATTCTTCTCTGTATATTCATCTATTCTTATATTTGCACTTTCAATGATCTTGTTAGAGGACTTGTTAAGACATTTATAAGCCTTGCTTTTGGTGGAATACCCTAGAAAGATACCTTCTTCACTTTTGGAGTTAAGCTTTCCATTTCTCTCATCTTTCAAAATATAAAATTGACTACCAAAAATTCTAAAGTAACTTACATTGGGTGTGTAACCATACCATAGCTCATAGGGTGTCTTCTTTGTGTCCTTCTTCAATTGTACTCTGTTCAATGTGTAGATAGCAATACTGATAGCTTCCCTCAAGAAATTTTGAGCGATGCTTTTCTCAATCATTAGTGTTCTTGCACAATCGATAATTAATTTGTTTCTCCTTTCAACAATTCCTTTTTTCTATGGTGTTCTTGGTGCAGAAACCTATCTTTTAATTCCATGTTCATTACATAAGTCAGTGAATTCATCTGAAACAAATTACCCTCATCTATCTGATCTTAAGTATTTCAATTCCTTACTACTTTTTTTTTATACCATAGCCTTATACTATTTAAACATATTGAATGCTTCTAATTTATCTTTTAAGAACATAACTATCATCATTCTAGAATAATCATCTACAAAGATAATGAAATTGATGACATGTAACTGATTGAATGTTTGAAGATGTTAAGTTGATGATCATCCAAGACATTAAATCAGTTAATATATTATATTTTCATTGATTTCAACTTGATATAATCTGTATGGTCATGAAGATACTTCCAAAGACTTCAAATAACTCATGAATCAAGGATATGCTAATTAGTAATGCATACAAGTCAAGTATTCACTAAGTGACTGTATACACTGACGGAGTGCACCCGATGGTCAGAGTAAAAGAATAGATTCACAGTATTTCCCAATGAGGAAATAAACAACATTACCGACGAGAAAAGTTACAGTGTTGACCAACAAGAAAAACACAGAGTAATCTGGCAGAAAAGACAAGGATGGAGATCCCAATGACAACTAAAGTCACACCAAAAGAATAATCAGTTATCACTGATAACTAATTGAAGTGTTGACTGAGAGAACAGAGAGTTTAGAAATTGACAAAATGCTTAGCTATCAAGAAGCTAAAGATAGAGTTAACTAATACTTATCATTGTTTTAATCATCCAGATATTATGGAGATAAGTAATTGATTTAAACCTGCTTTGTCCAGTTGGCAAGAAGATCTCTACAAGATCAGACTGGAGATTTTCTTTAAATTTATTGGCGAGAATTGTGGAACACGCCAAGATCAAGAAAGCCAAGAAAAGAGGAAATCATGTCTATAAGAGACAAATCCAATTCATTACGAAGTGTGTGTGTGGGGTGAACTAGAGAAGAGAAGAGATGCTAAAGAGAATCTGAAGGAGAAGAAAGTCTCCATTTCAGTCCTGATCAACAAGCTAAAGGAAGAGCTAGATTCTACAGACACTGATGAACAGTGAGATAAGCATCACAGAGAAGAACAAGTGTGGAGAAAAGGTATATATTAGATTATATTGATCAGTAAAGTAATGGACCTACAATAGATTTGAAAATCTGCAATTGGGTTCTATGTATGAATAGATCATTAGTGTTTCAGTTTAACCATTGAAGCATATAAGTCTCTTAACTGAGCAGGACTTAAAAGTCTTTTTCAATTGAGATACATCCCTAGGAGTATCAAAAAGTTTGATCACAAAAGTAGCATTGGATATGCCCGATACCTATTGACAGGCCAAGTGAGTGTTTGATCAAGGATGGTAGCATTAGATGTCAGATACTAGTTGAAAAACTATATCTAAATCCTCTAACAAGGTCACACCTAATAGTGTGTTTGTAACCTTTAACATGGTTGGATCTTAACATGGCTCACTTTAAAAGAGTGAAAATTTGGGGTACCGGTCCCAGTGGTGTTTCCCTTAACAGGGTTTCCATGTCAAAAATCTATGTGTTATGTGTGTAATATTCATTTCTTTACTATTTTGTATCTTACATAGTTGATTATAGATTTATCGGTATACTCTACATATTTATTGTGTTTCAGTAAATAGATGACTTCTTATCGGTGAACATACATAAGAAGGTTTAATTGAGAAATCCGACAAGTAGTAAATTGTTATAAGTAATTCAAGGCATTCATCTTGTAGGACAGAAGTTAACTTGAGATATAATCTGTGGCTATAAGTTTAAAGGGTTGATTTAAGGATTAAATTTTGAGGCCACTGATTCACCCTCCCCTCTCAATTATAACTAATAGAAATACCTATCACCATAGTAACTCTTTGTCCTCATGGGTCCACATAAATCAGTATGGACTAATTCTAGATTTTCATTAGATGTATGTGATTTACTCTTGAAACTAGACTTTGTCTTCTTACCTTTTTGACAATTCTTGCACATGATATGTTTGGGCTTTGACATGCTCGGTAAGCCTCTTACTTTCATTTTATTGCTTATCTTTATCATGTTTTCAAAATTCACATGGCATAGTTTTTTATACCAAAACCACGTCTTCATTTCTAGAAATTAAACAAGTGGTGTTAATGTCATCAAGATAGAAAATGTTACCTTTTGTCTATTCACCAGTTCCGATCAACCTTCCTGATTCATTGAAGATCTTTTCCTTCTTATTTTCAAATGCTACTTGGTGACCTATGTTATTCAGTTGTGAAAGACTCAATAGATTATAATTCAGTCCTTTTACCCCATATGAATTTTCACATTTGATTAGGTTATTCAACATTATGGTTCCTTTACCTTCAAATGGACAAGGTGTGTCATTACCCATTCTTACTGATCCACCATTATAGTATTCAAAAGTTTCAAACTTTTTTTATCACCGCTCATGTGGTGAGTGTAGCCACTATCTATAATCTAGACATCATTCTTACTAACCTTAGATATGAGTGCAGTCTCTACATACCATTCTTCTTCATCTGAATCATCCTTCATGGCTACAAATACCATCTCAATGTCTTCATCAAATTTGGTGTCAGTATAATCAGCTCTGTTCTCAGACAGGTAACAAGATTTCTTCCTTTTGTCCTTATAGTCTCAGGTATCTCTTCTGTCAAATTGTTGGTTGCTTCAGTAATCTTTGTTATCACCTCGGTCAAACTTCTTTTCATATGCTCTGTCATTACTTCTGTCATCTTTTCTTCATTTAGGACATCTTGCAGCAAAGTGACCAACCTCTTTACAATTAAAACATACAAGTGGTAATTTACCTTTGTATCTACCTTTGCCTCTCTGTAATATTCTTTCCTTTAGTGCTTCAATCTCATCAAGTCCTTGGTCATCACTACCACTTTCACTATCATTTCTAATAGTGTGTCTATGAATTGACTTACTTATTTTCAAAGAAGAGTTGAATGCATATTTTATAGATGGTAAGACACTATTATCAAAGTTGTTCATCTCAAATGAAATCATTCTACCAATTAGACTATCTAGAGTAACATTAGTGTTTGCAACTACTCTCATTTTTTGTATAACAGATACTCTAATAGCATATACAGGAAGTAAGGTTCTTAGGATTTTACTTACCACTGTCTCTTCTTTAAGTACACCTCCAACTCCTTGGATAGCATTGACTACCTCTTTGATTCTGTAGCTGAATATGTGTGTGTGTGTGTATTTGGGAACCTGTTAAGAAAGATACAAACACTCAATAAGTCATTTCATTAGCTTGAAAGGTTAGATAAAGCATACAAAACCCACTAATATCGACCTATTGCCTGCTAACTAGGAGGAGTGTGATTAGTAACATATTAGCCTTCATAATATGCTACAATCAGTGATGAATACAACCTAGCATGAAGGATTTTTAGTTACAAACAACCTAAAAAGATGATAAACAAGCATTCTAGCTCTAAGCATATGAATAACAACAATGTAAAATCATGAAATAAGAAGTGAAATATTAGTCTAGGATTAATCCAACAACATAACAATGTATTTGTAATCTAAGGTGAAGGCTTATTTACTCTAAAAAATGGATTCTATTTATAGAAGAATGAAAGAGAAAGAGGGGGGACAAGGTGAATTAATGAGGTGTATAATGGAGGTGTAAGAACCATTAATGCCCAAGGAATTAATAAGGCATGGGAGAGACATAGGCTTAAGACATCTTCATTAATAAGGCATTAATGAAAGCCCTTAAGAAGCATGGGAGGATGGCTTGAGAAGGTGGACCTTTAAGAAAGTCCAGCTTGAGAAAGTGGACTTTCTCAAGTGGGTGGGGTTGCTAAGCATTCCTTAATGGAATGTGACAACATTAGGAGGTGGGTTAGGGCTAGAATTAGGATTAGGATTAGATTAGCAAGGGTGAATGGGTTGAGAAGGGTTAGAACCCAGGGTAGAAGTGGTTGAGATAGTTTAGGTTGGGGTTTAGGGGAATATTAATAAATGAAATAAACTTATTTAATTCATTTAAAAATATAGGAATTAATTATTTAAACAATAAAATTGCTTTTTAATAATTGGGGGACTATAGGCATTTTAATTAAATTAAATAGGCTAGGGGAATGGGTTATTTGCAAGTGGATGATTGATTTAGGGATTTATTTAATTCCTTTATAATTAAATACTATAGCCATATTTGATTTTGGTTTGATTTAATTGGTCTAAATAAATTTAAATTGTATGGCTATAATAGTTAATATAATTTAGTGATAAAAATTACCTAGGATATTAAATTGATTTTGAGAATTATGCCAAGCAGTAACAGGGTCGTTTGGACATAATCAAGGGTATGATCACACTTAGGGAAAATAGGGTCCATAGTTGGAATAGACCAAATTCAGGTGGTTACATTTGCCACTCTTTGAATTGATGTGCGAGCAGCGCATTGATTCAAAGAAAGTTTTTGATTTTGACTTCATAAAGATTGAGAATTCCGTTCTTGGTTGTCGAACAAAATGTTGATGAGATCAGTCTTGCACTCGATCAAACAAAACTGATAGAATTTATTTTGAACTTGGTTGTCATCCAAAGATTAATAAAAGATTTTAAAAATACCAATTTTGAACTTGGTTGTCATCCAAAAATTGATAATACTGATTCTGAACTTGGTTGTCGTTCGAAAATCAGTAAGAAGCTGCCAGGAGCTTTAATAAAAATCTTTTAAAAATGAGGAAACATAAGATATCTAGCTCATGAGAACCAAAGATTTCTATACAACAGATCTGACTTAGTCAAGGAAACTGTTATGCCCCTATTTTGTTTGATAACAAAGTCATTTTGATGTTGTTTCGAGCAAAAATTTAATTGATGATAGTGTGATTATGCCCCCTCAGGAATGAAATCAAAAGAAAAGAAATAAATCCCTCAGATTAAAGAACATAACACTTGCAGGAAGCGGTTAGGGCAATAAAGAGTGGAGTAGAAGAAGGTATGTTTAATTACGTGTGAATATGAGTGATAAGGATGATAAAATGATATTTGGACCAAGATGTATGATGAAATGTGCTGTATTGACAATTGTTGGGAACAAATGAAGCAAACTCGTAACATTCAAAACTGCCACAAAAAAATGACACTTTGCTGCTGAAAACATCGTAGGCACCTTTAATTTGGTTCTCGATTGAGTAAAAAGGGAACATAAATGAATCTGTAGTTGTCTGGGAGGAGTTTTGGAACCCCTAAATGTCTTAAAAGACCCATATAAGCCTCCAAAATTACCATTTCACTATTCATTTTCACTTTCCTCCATAGAAATTCAGAGAGCTCTGCAGAGAAGATGGTAGTCCCTATGAGGAAGCACCATTTTGAGATGAGCCACCAACATTAGCGACCGGCCAACTACCCACCGCTTGTAAGTGCTCGATAAACTACCCTGTGAATTTTGTATTTTTCAATTTCATGCATTTTTGTGAGTTTTAGAGCTAGTTGAAGTTAGGATCGCATCCGGGATTCCAAATCACATCCTGCCAATCCCGACTCGCATCCAGTTTTTCCTGGATCACATCTGGTTTTTCTAGATTTCTGTGTCGCATCCAGTTTTTCCCGAATCGCATCCAGTGTTAATGCTTTTGTCTTGTTTTGAGTCAAAATCCATTAGGGGATCGCATCCTGTTTTCTTGGGATCGTACCCCATGTTTAGGATTGCATCCCATTTTTTGGAGATCGCATCTGGTAAACGCAATCGCATCTTGTATTTCCAGGATCGCATCTGGTAGAAGACTTATATTTTTAATGTGATTTGATATATTTACATCCTACAAAATTGCAATGACTTAGCAGAGTATGAGTCTACCCCTTGTCATAGATAGTTTTTGATGTTTTACTGTTGTGTCCAAAATCAGGCCCAGTTCGAGGTAGTCGCATTTCGCGGCACTTACCCTGCGTGTGTCCTTGCATTATCAGGATGTTTATCAGATGATGAGAAGATGACTATGATCTGATGCAGATTATGGTCCTTGATAGGTTTACCTGAGATTAGGGTAAACCGTGGGTTGTTGACTGCTTTGGCCGAGAGATGGCATTCTGAGCACAACACCTTCCATTTATCGACATGAGAGATTACTATGACACCGTAGGATGTCTAGAGGATACTCCACTTACCAATGGTTGGACACGAGGTTTTCTTTGAGTCCAGATCTAGCATGGTGCTTGGTACCGCACGCAGATTCTTTCAGGATGATACCATAGATAGGAGATACTTATCATGGGATTACATGGTCGATCACTATGATCGATTAGCTGTGTACTTAGCCAGATTGGTAGGTGGCATCCTCATGCCAGATAGAGGTCAGCATGGATTTCTGGTTGGCTGGGTGAGCATGGTAAAGCATATGATCACCCACCATTGATTTTTTTCTTGGGGGAGTTGCATATTAGCGCACATGTACAAAGAGCTCCATGAGATTGTATATCACCATACCCACAGCATGACTGTTGGTATACTTATTCTTCAGATTTGGGCCTGGGAGCACATCCCTGTCACATGGTCAATTGTAGATAGGTAGAGGGAACCTAAGAAGCCCTATGTATACATGTATGTAGGCCTCTTATAGTAGCCCCATCTAGGCAAGGTCGAGTAGTGGCGCCGCTTATTTGAAGATATGACAGAGGTCGTCTGGCGACCATATCTAGACTGTGAGGTGTGGACTTCTGATGCTCGGCAGGTACCATTTTTGTGTCAGAGAATATATCTGATTGGCTATATGAGGTATATCATAGAGCATTTTCTTATTACCAGAGTTCTGAGGTAGTATGGTCGGCGACAGGGCCGTATAGAGGATGTTGCAGTTTATGCTCATACCTGAGTTGAGACACCTCTATGGGGTGCACAGTTGACTTATGAGACTACACACCAGGAGATCCGAGACATGGTGGTAGTTGACTGGGACCTTCATCCAGATGTAGAGGATGTAGGTTTTTTAGATGGGTATGCTGCGGAGATGCTCTAGTATCCATTTCCTTGATTCAATGTTCCAGAGGAGATCATTCCTCGTATAGAGGAGCCACTTGATTATGATCCTGATGACCGGCCCGTCAGGGGTAGAGGAGGTAGAGATAGGGCTCCTGGGAGACATGGGGGCTATGATGGTGGTAGAGATGGTGGCAGGGACAATGACAGAGATGGCAGGCATCCTCCTATGAATGATGGGCCTGATGGAGATGATAGAGGTGGTAGAGGAGAGGTTGTGGATATAGGTGTTGCTAGTGGCAGTGGATAGGGAAAATGCCAGAGATTTATATTTATGGCCCCTCAGAGAGATATAGGCCCATTTCTTACAGCAGAGAAATAGAGACAGAGGTGGTAGGGAGCTCAGGAGTAGGATGCAGGGAGGGATGGAGACCCATTGTCTAGATGTGAGTAGGAGAGGGAGCAGCTTCGAGCTCAGATTACAGCCTTGGAGGCCAGAGCCACAACAACAAAGTCTAGGCTGGCTATATCAGATGCCTTGCTCATAGATAGGGACAGGCAGATGGAGAGACTGAGGGCAAAGAGGGATGCATAGGCCCGTACAATAGTCCATCAGGGATAGAGGGCCACATATTACTATGCCCTATATCATGCAGTAGTTCTAGAGGGACAGAGAGCTCCTTCATTTTCTCGAGTGGCCCAGCAGTCAGAGGGGGCCATGCCTCCTCCATTAGCACCTTTTGCACCACCTCCTCCTCCTCCTAACCAGGGAGAGGGGGTGGGACAAAGATGAGATTTTTGTATCATTTTGTATGACATGTACATTTTGAGATCATATATGTATATCTGGATCCTGCTGAGATCCCCACTTTTGTATATTACATTCATAGATATATTTGATTTATTTTTGGCATAGTGATACTCTTTATGCTCATTGATACACTTTATGCTTCAATTTGTACCATGTTATGATGATATATATCTGATGCAGTTTCTTGATTCTGACATGTTTCATGAGTTCTTTTTGCTTCCATAGATGTGGTAAATGTACCTGTTGCACATGTGATGATATCTTGGTCTTGTGATGAGTTAATTTTGTAGATGATATCATCATTTTATGATTTGGATGTGATGAGTCATTACTGATATAAATATGTTATAAATGATACCGATGTGAAAATGCAAATGTACATTTCTTTTGATTTTTTCAGTTATAGATGTATGGATGCACTTTAGAATGAAAAAGTAAAAATGCAATAGATGGATGCTTTATTTTTTGTATTTTCTAGGTTCTTCTTTTCAATGAATGCAAAATGTATGCTATGGATGTGCAATGATATTTGATATCAGTAATATAGATGATGTAATTAACTTGATGTTTTTAGAAGAAGATAGAAACCATTTTTGAGCTTAAAATTCCTTATGCTATTTATTTCTTGTAAATGCATCATGCAAACTCTAAATGCAGCTATATGCAGACTCTTAGGACTTGTCACTGATTAGCAAATATTGCAACAATTTTATCATCATTGGGTAGTTTTTGGAATGGATACCATCTGATCGTACAACCATCACTAATACCCACTAATATTATGAAAGTATGAATACTATGTTTTATTGAAATGTCGGAAATAGACTTAGGTACCAAGGCATAGAAGCCAAGATAACAAAATAGCCACCTTCCTTTTAATATACCATATTCTGATTAAGGAAAGATATTGGACCCATAATGACCTTGAAAATTCATATCCTTGGGTACATTATGATTCATATACCTTAGTGAGAATCTGGATCAGAAAACAAACAAGGAAATTGTGTCAAACTCACCGTAGTTTACACATAACAAAGATCAAGATATATGCGGCTATGCACCCATAGTGGAAGCTCTTACCATAAACATCCAAGTCAGGTGAAATTTATAGGATCATTTGGAACAATCACCATACACAGAAAATCAAGAAAAAATTATGCCTCCTATCCTTGTGACTCTTTGTCTTTGTGTAGACGTCATTGAGAAACTAAGAAGACATAACAAATCATCAATTGAGAATCAATCAGAAAAAATTTATAATTACTTAGATGCCCCTGGTTGAAAACATCTTCATGACACTAAAGAATCATAATCAAACCAATAGCAAACTGCATGTTTTAAGTAGTACTTGTTCATTCATCTGTCAAACACAGTCAAGATTCATCAATCAGAAAATGAGAATATAAGCAATATGGTGTTCCATGTCTGTGTATTGATAGGATAATGCGTTCCTATTTGTGATCCAGTATAGCCTTGTAGGAATGCTGTGAATGTAAATGTCATGTTTGATGTTGTGAAAAGACAACCTTGTTTTGGAAAGCAGCATTGTTTTGCATGTATTGAGAAATGTTGTGTTTGTGAGGCAAACCATCCTAGAGAAATCTAGCAACCGCAACTGACTATGCCAGCAAAGATGCCCCCAGTGCAGAATGACTTATTCCTAAGACATAAAAATAGACAAATCCCAAGCGAGGATAAGATAGTCATGTAGGAAAATGAAGTCAGCGTATGAGCACAGGCAAAATTATGAAGGCCTAGTATCAGTAGTGCTTTGATAGATGGAGTGCAAAACACAAGTGACGCTTGATTGCCAGATTTTCACCACTTGGCAGGATCTTTTCTCTTTCTCTTTTTTTACCAAGATGCCTGTTTTACTAGTGCTCATCAAGGCACTTTTCTATTTTTCAATTTTTTTGCTATTTTTGCTTTTTTGAATGTTTTTGTAGTATCAAGGTGCCTATTTACCAGGTTTTCACCAAGGATACCCATTTTGGAAAGACCTTTTCCACTATTTTTGGATTTCTTCAGGATCAATTTTCTAAATTTTTTTGGTATTTTGCAAGAACTTTTTGCTGTACAGGCTCTGCTAGCCGAACATTAAGCATAGAATCGCTTCAAATGTAGAGTGTTGATAGGATCTGGAAGAACATCTCCCTCAGGTGTAGCTAACTGATAAGCTCCAGTCCTTAAAGTAGCAGTGATAATATAAGGTCCCAGCCAGTTAGGTTCAAACTTTCCTTTCTGTTCTCTGTTAGGCTGGTTGTTAGGATTCTCTTTTAGGACAAGGTCTCCCACCTCAAACTTGCGTGGTTTGACCTTCTTGTTGTAACCTTTGGACATTATTTCTTGGTACACTTTAAGGTGATCAAACACTTGTTGTCTGTGCTCATCTACTAGGTCCAGAGAATTTATCCTATCTACACAGTACTGTTCATCAGTAACCAGTCCTTATAAAGATATCTGCAAAGATGAGATTTCAACCTCAATAGGTAGTACTTCCTCAACGGCATAGACTAGAGAAAATGGCGTGGCTCCAGTTGGTGTTCGGATGCTTATTTTACAGGCCCATAGTGCCAAATTCAGTTGTAGATGCCAGTCTCTGCCAGACTTGCTTACAGTTTGGTGTAGGATTTTTAGAATATTGTTGTTTGATGCCTCAGCCTGTCCATTACCTTAAGGATAATAGATTAGGGAGCAATGTTGAGTAATATGAAACTGTTCACAAAGGTCATCAATGTCTTGATTTTTAAATTGGCCCCCATTGTCTGTTACAATTGAAGAGGGTATCCCATATCTACAAATGATGTAGTTCAGAATGAACATAGCCACCTGTTTGCCAGTGGCTTTCATTAGCGGCATGACTTCGACCCACTTTGTGAAATACTCAATGGCCATAATGATAAACTTGTGTCCATTTGAAGAGTTGGGATATATTTGTCCAACCAAGTCAAAGGCCCATTGCTGAAATGGCCAATGTGTTATGAAAGGTATAAGTTCTCTGGCAGGAGCATGAATAAGGTTTCCATGTCTTTGGCATTTAAGACATGCTTTTGAAAATTGAATAGAATCTTTCTCCATGGTAGGCCAATAATAGCCTACTCTGAGTAGTGTTTTAGCTAATGAAAAGCCATTCGAGTGTGATCCACATACGCCTTCATGGACATCTTTTAATGCTAGATCAGAATCTTTGAGTTCTAAACACCAAAGAAGTGTATTATTGAGACCGCATCGATATAGGTTGTTAGTTATGAGGACGTAATGCGAGGCTATCCTAATCAGGGATCTTTTCTCATTTCTAGATAGATTGGTGGGAATGGTTTGGTTTGAAAGGTAAGAAATGATACTGGCATACCAAGATTGATCTGGGGTATTCAAGGTACATATTATCTGGTAGTCAGGGTTAGCAAAGGCAAGATAGGATATTTCTTCCACCAAGAAGTCATAGTGAAATTGATGCTCCTCCAGTTGTAACATGGATGCCAAGGTAGCCATAGCATCTCTAGCCTTGTTCTCTGATCTTGGTATCTGTTGGAAGGTGACGAAGACAAAGTATTTCTTCAGATCATCAACTAGTTTCTTGTAGGACATCAAATTTTCATCTTTTTTTTGATACTCCCCATTGACTTGATTGATAATTAGTTGGGAGTCACCATACACATGTAACTCAATGATCTTCCATTCCATAGCTAGCTTGAGGCTATTGACCAATGCTTCATATTCTAAGATATTGTTGGTGCATAGAAATATCAATTTGTAAGATTTGGGAATCTTGTATCCTTGTGGAGTTATGAAGAGGAACCCTACTCCAGATCCTTGTTGAGTGAATGAACCGTCAAAGTACATCTTCCAGGGATGTTTAGTGAGATGCATGATTGTTTCATGAGGAAATTAAATTAGTAACGGTTCATCATCCTAGAGTGGTGAATCATCCAATTGATCTGTAAGTACCTGTCCTTTGATAGCTCTCCTTTCTACATATTCTACATCAAACTCACTTAGAATTAGGACCCATTTTGCCAAACATCCTGTTAATGCTGTTCTACTCAAAAGATACTTCAGAGGGTCTATCTTAGCAATGAGCTTCACTATATGAGAGAGCATGTAGTGTCTCAATTTCTGTGATGCGAAGATGACTGCTAAGCATGCTTTCTCAATAATTCTATAATTGAGCTCATAAGTGACTAGAGTTCTACTAATGTAGTAGATAGCTCATTCTTTTTTTGTTTCATCTTCTTGCGCCAGTAATACTCCTAGGGATGTAGTTGTAGCTGAAATGTATAGGAGCAAAGGTTTTCCATGAATAGGCACCATAAGAATAGGTGGAGCAGCCAGGCACCCCTTCAATTCTTTGAAGTTTGCTTCACAGTGTTCATCCCATTTGAATGGAACCCCTTTATGTAGTAGCTTAGTAAAGGGTTGTGCCTTATCTGCAAGTTGGGACATGAATCTCCTGATAGACTAGAGTCTCCCTTATAGCATCCTCATTTGACTGATATTATGTGGAGGAGTCATCTCTAGAATAGATTTTACCTTTGCAGGATCTACCTTGATTCCCTTTACTGATACTATGAATCCTAGGAGCTTGCCTGATTGGACACCAAAGGAACATTTCTTCGGGTTGAGCCTGAGTTGGAACTATTCCATTCAATCCAATATCTTCCTTAAATCAACAATGTGAGTACCTCTTTCTTTGGATTTAGCCAATGTGTCATTGACATAGTTCTCCATGTTCTTGTGCATCATGTCATGGAATATTGTTGTCATAGCTCTTTGATATGTTGCACCGACATTCTTTAGCCCAAATGGCATGATGTTCCAGCAAAATGTGCCCCATGCGCATGTAAATGTGGGTTTCTCTTGATCCTTAGGGGTGATCTTGATTTGATTATAGCCAGAGAATCCATCCATTAATGAATACATCTAAAAGCTAGCTATAAGGTCTATGATCATGTCAATGTTTGGTAGAGGGAAGTCATCCTTCAGACATGCTTTATTGAGGTCTCTGAAGTCCGTGCAGATCCTAATAGATTTATCAAATTTAGAAATGGGGACCACATTGGAGATCCATGCTGCATAGGCAATGACTCGAATAAATCTAGCTTTCAACAACTTTTCCAAGTCTTCTTTCACCAATAATGCAACATGAGGATGCATTTTTCTAAGTTTTTGTTTCACGGGCTTGATCCTAGGAGCTATAGATAAGTGGTGCATGATGAGATTAGGATCTAGCCCTGGCATATCAGTGTAAGACCATGCAAATTTGATCTTCTTCTCTTTTAGGAACTCTGTGAACTGTACCTTCTCTTCTTCTAATAAAGATTGATCCAGATGAACTATTTGAGGATTCTCAATGGTGCCCAAATTTACTGGTTGCGTTGGTTCAATCAATACCGAAGATCTTTCTTGAAAGTGTTCATGGAGGATATCAAGAGTCTCATCCTTTGGCACCTCTGAGAGGTTTTCACCATTGGATACATCTTTTTTCTTTACTATTTTGGGATCTGATACTGCCACAGAGTGGTTTTCACCATCAGTCTGCTTTTTCTTTTTATTTTTTAGTTTGCGACTGAGAAACTTGATATCCTCCTATGACATTTTCTTGCTCCTTGCTTTGGTCGTAGAAGGGTAAGGTTCACAAGCATTGAGATAACAAGCTAGGGAGTGGTCATTGGAAAAGTCAAGGATAGGATTAGGATCCGTTTCAGTCCAATCAATTAGGTCTGGAAGTACCAATTTTAGGGAGTCAAATCCTGGGAAGGACAGCATCGTGTTAGCATCAAGACCATTAAGTGACATGACACGGTCTGTTAAGTTAATATCTTTGATATTTAGATCAATAAGAGTGAGATTGTTGTTAAAAGGGTTGTTGTCAGTCATATATGGATTGAATTCTTGCTACTCATCAGTAGAAATCTCATCATCATCTCTCTATAAAAGGAGGCTTCTTGCTTGTAGCCTATGAAATTCTTGTAGACTTATGTATTCACCCGTGTCTCCATCAATGATCGGGGGAATGAACTCTTCTTCTGCTTCAGGAGGATCAATATCATTGAAAGGAGTGTTAGGTTGTTTACTAGGGGCTGAGGAAGCTGCAAACATGTGAATTGTATCTATCCCAATATCTTGAGAGGTAATAGATAGCCAATCCCATTCATAGTCATGAGAGTCTGTGACATCATCATCAGATCTATTTAAATATTCAGCAATGTTTATTTGATGGACTTGGTTAGCTGCTTGTAGATCAAAGTGAGGTAGATCGAGGACATGTGAAACTGTGACTAATTGCCCCCAGTTAGGATGTAAATTCTGTGGCCGGGGTATCTCTTGACTGATTTTTGCTATGGTGTCTCCTACCTCTTGAATGGGAGGTTGTGCTAGCAAAGGAGTGTGAAGATCCTGTGGTACCTCAAAGCTAGGTACATAGTGTTCTCCTTGATATTCAGGATTCTCTGTACCAATATGTAGTAATCTATCATAAGGCTATGGTTCCAATATTATCTCATCTATTTTATCACTCCTTGTTTAAGAAAGTGGACTCTCTTTTGAAGTAGGTTTGTTGGATTGAGTATTAAAACCTAGTCCTATTTTATCTCTATTGAGGTAGAACTCCATGGGTATGGGTTCAATGATCCCTCATCCTGTGTCATTCAGAGGTCCCTTTCCTTTGTAACCCATTTGTTTGAGGAAATCATATCCCTTTCCATACTGCTATGGGGATATCTTCACATGTTTGACCTCAGATTCCACTGTTTCTCCTTTGTAAAGCTAGTCCAAGACTGCCTGTTCTTTTGTGTTATCTGAAGAAGATGTGGATGCCTTTATCATGCCAGTTGCCTTGTTTATTTCTGGCTCTTTGAATGCTAGAGGTGTGAATGTTGATGACGATTTTCCATAGGATCTTGGTGATACTGGAAGTTCTGTCATTGAGGGAGTAAGGTCTAGCTTGTACTCTCCCATACCTGTTGCTTCAAGTTTCAAGGATTTTCTAAAACTCTTCATAACCATGTCCTTGGTAGTTTCAAGAGCAACTACATCCATAGCCTCTTTGTTGTGTGGGATCATGCTACCTGCTTTGATATTGTTGCAAGTGTAGTTGGCATCTGTAGGAATCATCACTTCTATCCCATTATGTGGGAATTTTATGCATTGGTGATAAGTGGATAGTACAGCTTGCATTTCATGAATCCATGGTCTCCCCAGTAGAATATTATAGGCCAATGGTAAGTCCAGAACTTGACATATGACATTCCTTTCAATTGGTCTGACTCTGATAGGTAGAGCAATAAGACCTCTAGAGGATCTTTCTTCCTCATCATAAGCTTTGATGGTTATCTTGTTTCTAGTGTCAATTGTTTGTTCTGAGAGACCTAGTCTCCTGATGAGATCCAGTGTATAGATATTCAATCCTGCACCTCCATCTATCAATACGTGTCTAACACGAGATCTATGAATAAGGACTTTGATATGGAGGGGTTGATTGTGTGGATGGGTCAATGAATTGTTATCCTCTTCAGAAAAGGAGAGGTAGTGTGGCATTGAGATGTGATTGACCATCACTTGAAACTTGTCTACATCTATAGCTTTTGGAACATTAGCAGTGTGTAGAGATTGTTCTAGGATTTCTCTATGCACAGTGGATATCTTGAGCAATTTGAAGATGGAAATTTTGGCAGCGGTTCGTTGCAATTGGTCTACCAAGTCATATTTTTCTCCGGGGATAGTGACCACATGTTTTGCTACTAGTTTAGGAATAGTTACAATAGGAACCTTGGGTGTTGATGTTGGTTTTGGAGGTCCTTTCATTGTAACCTGTGCCTAGCTCCGTGTTACAACATTTGAGGAGGATGAGGCACCTTTAATTGTGATCACATTGATGGATTCAATTTTAATGATGAGCATATTGATCACATTGTCACTCTTGGAGTAGGTGTAGTTTACCTCATTACCTTTCCCTTTAGATGTCTCTCCTTGATTGTAATTAGGAAAGGGTTTGTTGAATGCTGTATGATCCTCATTGGTAGTATGTCCGTTGACTTTGATCTTACATCCTTCGATGAAGTCTTGGGTGACATGCTTAAGTTTGAGACAATTATTAGTCTTGTGTCCCTTGTTTTTGTGGAAGACACAATAGGATTTATCATCCCACCACCTGGGTTTGACCATTGGTTCCCACGGTTTAGAATCAAGAATTGTAAGAACTTTGTTATCCACCAATGTTTTTAAGATGGTCTCAAGAGACTCCCCCAAAGGAGTGAATGTTCTATGAGGTTTTGAAGTCCATGTTCATTCTTTGTTATTATCGTTGTTTGCCTTGGGAATGGGAGGTGTTACCTTCACATCTTTTCTTGCTTGCATGCCATTGGTTAGATTGATTACTTTGGGTTTAGAATTAATGTTAGAGGCATCAACTAATCTATCATTAACAACATTCTTTTTTTGATTCCACCATTTAGGCTTGGATTTGGAGTTACTGCCTTTGTTTTTGTTTTGAAGGGTGATCTCTCCCTTTTTGACCATGACTTCCTCAATATGAAGGGCATTTTTAATAATCCTATTGAAGCTAGGAGAGTCTTGCATTTGTAGAGCATAGCTCAATTCAGGCACTAGATTATTAACGAAGATTTCCATCTTCTCTATTTAGGGAATGACCCTTGAATATCATGCAAAAATATTCCTCCATCTTTGTAGAAAGTGTGTGAATGATTCTCCCATCTGTTGTTTGGTGTTACATAGATCCATCATAGTTACATCATGTTGGATGTTGTAGGAATAATGTTGAATGAACCGTTGCATCAACTCCTTGAATGTTTTGACCTTAGGGTTCAATTTTGAAAACCACTCCATGGCATTACCTCCTAGACTTCCTAAAAATAGTCACATGAGGTAAGTGGGTTCGTGCATGTACTCAATGCTTAGAGCACATAATTCTCTTACATGGTCATGTGGATCAGTTTCTCCCATGTACTTGTCATACTTTGGCCTTGCCACATTAGGAGGAAATGGGACCATGGTGATACTCTTGTCGAAAGGAAACGGACAAATGGCATCCAAAGAGTATTTTGTTTTGGGTTTCTCCTTCTCTTGTTTGAGCTTGGTGAGCTTCGTTTGCATTAGATTGAGCTGTTTGGTGAGAATAGATATCGGGTTTGGGACCTCTTTTCTTTGAGATTTTCCACATTATAATCCTTGGGTAACTTGACACCTGTGGAAGCTAGATGGAGGAAGTATTTTTCTTTATCATCACTGATTATCCGTTCCAATAGCTTATGGATCTGTTTACTTTGTTTGAGTTTTTCGTATTCATCTTTAGGGATCTCTTCTTCACTGTCTAATCCAAACGGATCATGTTCAAACTTGGGTCTTTCTTCCTCTTCCGTTCCTTCAGATTGTGCTTATTTGCCATCATTATAACCCTCAAAAGCCTTACTCCATTTGTTAGTGTTGCTATCCATTTGAGGTGAATCTAGATCAAGAAGGGAACTGCGAGAAGTTTCTCCTTGAAATTGTGGTGTTTTAGGAGGCACTTTTGATCCTTTAGTTGTGTACTGATTGTGTCTTATGTTAACCATGAAGTTTGTTTCTCAACTTTGTTAACGTTTCCCAATAGTGCAAGTAAGGATTTCAGATCGTTCAAGTGGGCGTGTCTAGGTAGAAGTAACTGTTTGTTGTTGGTGGATGTAAATGATTCCAATGTCAGAGGGTTAGACTACCCTGATAGTGAGGTGGGAACCAAGTTGTTGATAGAGAATGGGTAGGCCACACGTATTGAACTGATCGTGAAAGACTGACTAAGCATGCAAGGTGGACATTTTGAAAGTGTTTTGACATAACAACAGGGAGACTAGAAGAGACAACATGAACCAGATAAAGAGAAAAAAGGGTATCCTAATCCATTGAGACTTCCTAAGAAAAACTCCTACAAATGCCCACTGTCTTGAATGCGAGCTCCTAGATACGAGCCTCTAATGGTACTAGATACGATCCTAGAATCTGGATACAACTTCTTGCTGACCAAATACGATCCTAAATACCAAATGCGATCCTAGACACAGAATACGACTCGAGAAAAATAGGATACGATCTTATGATGTCTTTGTCAATTTGGGTCAGTTTTGAAAAATTTGTTTTTCAAAGTGCGTGAAGTTGCTTGTTTCCAGATTGCATCAAGAGGTGTCGTAAGGCATGAAAGACACTTGTACTCTAGGTTTGAAATTTGTTGATTATTTTGAGGAGCTTATCTTTTTAATGATCTTTTGGACACGTCAAACAGTTTTGCATTGTTAAGAGGGTGAAACAAACACTCTTTTTGTCCTATTTTCTAGGTGGAGGATGAAAATATTTGCTCGTTGACTCAGGTACACACTTAAATGCTAATCAAAATACAACCATCACCAAGCATGCAATGGCTCCAGTCACGATGTTGTATTAGCAGATTCCAAATGCAAGTGAGGGCACAATATGACGAGTGTCTTGGGGCAATTACTTTTTGCCTTGCACAAAGATTATCACCCTTTTAGGGATGAATCAGGTATTCTTTCAGTTGAAGTTGTATATTATTGGGCAATCTGTTCGAAACTATCCCCCATAGAATTGCACAAGGAAAAATTGAGGCGTATAGCCCTATGAGTACCTAAATATATGTAGTCTCACAAGCAAGATTCAAGCGGCTCCGTTCTACATATACCCCGATATGTTCAAGGAATGATGTCAAAATTCCAAGAACAAAACCAGTTCTATCTTCTGAGGCTTTGGCCTACGAGGAAGCAACTATTTATAGTGAGTTGGAAGGGTCAGCGTAAGACCTGTCCTCACTTGGGTTGTTCTCAGGAGATTTTTTCCTCAACCGACAGGCCCTCTACTGTTTAACTGATATGTAACCAGGATTGGTGAGCTTTGGATGTCTAGATTTTTTATTCTTCTTCCAAAGAAGAGCATACTCTCCTAATCTAAGCCATTTTCTTCCAAAGCGCTTAAAACAAAATTCATTCCCTCAAGCTATGTTGAGCTTGATTTAATTATTCCTATTTTAAAGAAAATAGGATGCTTGAAAGGGAAAGTTTGCCTTGTCCAATTAACCACAATGATTTAATGATTTGTGTTATTCAATTTCTGATCTAAAAGAATTAAGTGATTGAACTTTTTCTTTAATCCCACATATTTAGTGCTTTGTTTTGTTCATTTACTATCCAAAAAAAAAATTAAGTGATTTGTTTTCTTGTTCATTTATCCCAAATTCTGTTTAATCCATAAACTGATGTATGATTTTCTGATTTTCCTTAAAAGGAAAAGAGCATAATCCTCTAGTCAGTTTAGTGACAAATTAGAATATGTGTTTTAAATTCTGAAAATAAGTAAATAGAGGTCAAGATGGGGGGTTGGCAATCTGTAAAACCATGTTAGTATTTGTTCAATTCAACTCCATGAAAACCTTCAAAAATAACTTGAAATCACTTGTTAAGCTACAAAATACCACAAACACCACTTGTCAAAAATGTTAGGAGATAGGCAAACCGAATGCACAAGCTTTTAACTAGATGCGAGCCTAAATTTATACTAAATATTACACAGTATACCGTATGAAAGATTTTATACCTAATGTGATCCCTTGCTGACCAGATGTGAGCCCAAACCACAAACGATCTGGGAAATCCCGGATGTGATCTGACTTTTCCGCGGTGCGATGGTGTATCCGGGATGCGATCCTGAATGGTTAAAAATGATCCTGTGTCTGAATCTTGAGCATGGAAATTGGCAAAAACAAATGTTAGAAAATGAGGCCAAGTTGAAAATCGGGCCTCACGGTGGGCACCATAAATGTGTGTGTGTATTTGGGAACCTGTTAAGAAAGACACAAACACTCAATAAGTCATTTCATTAGCTCGAAAGGTTAGATAAAGTATACAAAACCCACTAATATCGACCTATTTCCTGCTAACTAGGAGGAGTGTGATTAGTAACATATTAGCCCTCAGAATATGCTACAATCAGTGATGAATACAACGTAGCATGAAGTATTTTTAGTTACAAACAAGCTAAAAAGATGATAAACAAGCATTCTAGCTCTAAGCATGTGAATAATAACAATGTAAAAGCATGAAATAAGAAGTGAAATATTAGTCTAGGATTAATCCAACAACATAACAATGTATTTGTAATCTAAGGTGAAGGCTTATTTACTCTCAAAAATGGCTTCTATTTATAGAAGAATGAAAGAGAAAGATGGGGGACAAGGTGAATTAATGAGTTGAGAGACTTATTAATGGAGGTGTAAGAACCATCAATGCCCAAGGCATTAATAAGGCATGGGAGAGACATAGGCTTAAGGAATTTTCATTAATAAGGCATTAATGAAAGCCCTTAAGAAGCATGGGCTGATGGCTTGAGAAGGTGGACCTTTAAGAAAGTCCAGCTTGAGAAAGTGGACTTTCTCAAGTGGGTGGGGTTGCTAAGCATTCCTTAATGGAATGTGACAACATTAGGAGGCGGGTTAGGGCTAGAATTAGGATTAGGATTAGATTAGCAAGGGTGAATGGGTTGAGAAGGGTTAGAACCCAGGGTAGAAGTGGTTGAGATAGGTTAGGTTGGGGTTTAGGAAAATATTAACAAATGAAATAAACTTATTTAATTCATTTAAAAATATAGGAATTAATTATTTAAACAATGAAATTTCTTTTTAATAATTAGGGGACTATAGCCATTTTAATTAAATTAAATAGGATAGGGGAATGGGTAATTTGCAAGTGGATGATTGATTTAGGGATTTATTTAATTCTTTTATAATTAAATACTATAGCCATGTTTATTTTGGTTTGATTTAATTGGTCTGAATTGATTTAAATTGTATGGCTATAATAGTTAATATAATTTAGTGATAAAAATCACCTAGGATATTAAATTGATTTTAAGAATTATGCCAAGCAGTAACAGGGTCGTTTGGACATAATCAAGGGTATGATCACACTTAGGGCAAATAGGGTCCATAGTTGCAACAGACCAAATTCAGGTGGTTACAGTATTGAGTGATATTTTCTCCTTCTTTCATCCTTAGGTCATCAAACCTCCCTCTTAGAATTTCTTCCTTGGCTCTTAGTACATTAGTATCTCCTCCATGTACCAACTTTAATTTACCCCACATTTGCTTGAAGAGGTGCATGTTTTGACATCTTCAAACTCAGCATCAGAGAGTGAGGAAGCAAGTTCTATCATCATGAAATTATGCTCATGATTTTCTCTCAATTACTCAAGTGTGTGAGGTCCTGTAAGCAACACATATTCAATATCTAGGTGTTGAGTAACATCATTACCAATACCTGATAGGTGGAGTCTTATTCTGATTTTCCATGATGCAAAGTTGTCTTATTCAACTTGGGCACATCTCATTTGTTCATCTTGTGATATTTTTCTTAAGCTTTTAAACTCCCTTTCTAAGCACACAAGTTCTAATACCAATTGTTAGAATAACTGAGAGGGGGGAGGGGAGTGAATCAGTGGCCTAAAAAATATTCTAATAAATCAACCCAAAAACTTAGTACCACAATATTAAGCCTCTAGTTATCTTCAGTCCTACAAGATGTATGTCTTTAAACAATATTAACAAATAACTACTACTCGAAGTTCACAGTTAAACCTTATTCTAACTGTTTACCGATTAGCAGTCTTTCATTTACCGAAATACAGTAAATTGCTTAGTGTATACCGATCAATCTAGATTAGTTATGTAATGCAAAATACTAAAGTAATGACTCATAAACACATTGAAACATGGATTTTTAACATGGAAACCCTCTTAAGGTAAAAACCATTTGGGACTGGTAACCCAAAATTTTCACTCTTCTAAAGTGAGCTCAGTGAAGAGCCAACCCTGTTAAATGTTACAGACACACTGTTAGGTGTGACCTTGTTAGAGGATTTAAATAGAATAGTTTGTCACTTGGTATCTGACATCTCTATGATACCTTCTATGACCAAACCCAATGTAGTTTATCAAATGGTATCTGACATCTCATGCTATCTTCATGATCAAAATTTTTGATACTCCTTGGGATGTATCTCAACATAGAAAGGATTGTTAAGTCTTGCTCGGTTAAGAGACTTTCTGATCCAATGGTTAAACTGAAATAGTAAATGATTTGTTCACACATACAACTTAGACTTGCATATTTTCAAAGCTATTGTAAGCTCATAATACCTTTCTGATCAATGCATCTTTTCAATAGCTTTACTCCACTTCTTTATGCTCAGTAATGCTGTGCTTCTTTGTTTCTCGGTGTCTGCAGAATTCTTTAGGTCTTTCCTCAGCTTGATTGATCAGGACTGTATGAAGTTGTTCTTCATCAATTTCTCTCCAGCATCCTTCTTCTCTATTCACTCCCCTAATTCCTAATGAATTAGATTGTCTCTTTATAGACATGATTCACTATTTCTTAGTTCATGACTTTCTTGTTCTTGGCGTGATACGCAATCTTAGCCAATCTTGCTTTAAATATTTAATTCAATTTTATCCCTTAGATTTCTCCTTGACAACTGGCTAAAACAACTTTAAATCTTTTACTTATCTCTGGCTTTATCTTATTGATGAAAACTATATTAACAACCAGTTAACACTATGTTTAGCTCTTGCCAGCTAAGTGTTTTGTCATTTCTAAACTTTAGTTCCTTTTAGTGTTATCATAAGGGGTCCTAAGGTGTCATAAGGAATTGTAGGACACATTAATGGGTCTTAAGGGGTTGCAAGTGGTTCTAGGACCCATTAATGTATCCTAAGAAGGCATAGAATATATTAATGGGTCCTAGGACCATTTATGACCCATTAGAAACCATTAATGTGTCCTACGACCCTTTATGACCCATCAGTGTGTCATAGGACCACTTAGGATCCCTTAAGACACATACAACCCATTATGTATCATAAGGGTAACTAAGGTGTCATAAGGGGTTGTAAGAGACATTAATGGGTCCTAAGGGGTTCTATGACCCAATAATGTATCCTAAGGGGTTGTTGGAACATAAATGGGTGCTTAAACCATTTATGATCTTGTAGGACCCATTAATGTGTCTTATGACCCCTTATGACACTTATTACTCCTTAGGGCCCATAAATATGTACTATGACCAATTAGGACCTATTATGACACATACGACCCATTATGTATCATAACAAGTCTTAAGGTGTCATAAGGGGTTGTAGGAGACATTAATGGGTCCTAAGGGGTCATGAGTCATCCTAGGATACATTAATGGGTCCTAGGACTACTTATGACCCCTTAAGACCCTTTAATATGTCCTATGACACCTTAGGACCCATTAATGTATCCTTAGGAACCCTTATGACACCTATGACCCCTTAGGATAGTTTATGACACCTACGAACCCTTATGACCTCTTAGGATCTCTTAGGACCCATCAATGTGTCCTAAGGGGTTTTAGGTGTCTTGTAATGCCCACCCTTTAGTAGCTTTTAATTTATTTTTGTTAATCTCTTTTTGGCCACTTGCGTGTGTGCATCGACTACTCTAGTTTCTATTTGTAGTTGATATTGTATGACTTTTCATTAGATTTCATTTAGTAATAACTACGGATTTTGTGTGATTTGATATTTTTACAGTTAGACTTATGATCAGTTTTATTATGTTTATCTCATGTTATGATTACATTTATGGTTAAGGATTATTGACAATACTAACACCATATTTATATGCACATGGACCATATGTATGCTTTTACTTTGTGTATAATGTGATTTTTATGGTATGAGGCGGGGTCCTAGTTACTTGCGTGTGAGACCCACATGATCCACCGTTATCGACCATTGCTTATTACTTGTTACATGTATGCACATGTTCGTCTTTGTGATGACAAGATTTCAGGTAGCAGGAGTTGTCTTCCCTGAATTGGTAGGAGTGAGCATGCCCTAGATCACAACATCTCAATGGTAAGAGGGGGAGATAATGAAGAGGTCCAAAACCCCAACTTAAAATATTTATTGTCCTAATTAGTGGACAAGATTCTGTGTCTTCACCCTTTGAAATCCGTCAAGTGATGTGAATTTGAGAACCTTTCCTTGGGTCTGAGTTATGCTTATTTTGGTTATGTCAGGTTTTTTAGGTTGTATGCTTGGTTTAAGTTATTTGTGTTAGAATAGAAATTGGGTTGTATGTTATTAATGTTATATTTATTCAAATCATGTAATTATTAAATAACTAATCAAGGGGGTATTTAATTAATAAAATTTAATTAAAATACCTTTGTCAATTTAATATATTTAAGTGGAATTCATAACTTTTATTAAAAATGTGTAATAAACTTTTAAGTTCAAAATTGAACTAAAGTTGTATTTTGGAGGATAAAGATGATTTTTTTTTGTAAATCAAATCTTTTGACTCCAAAGTTAACTAGAGTTACTTATGACCTTAGAAGGTAAGTTTAGAAACCCTAGGTTAGTAGTTTTTTTTTTCTTTTCTATTTTAGGAAATTTTTGGGCTCTTTTCAAGAACATAGAATTTGAGGGATTTGAGCTCTAAAGCTTGCCAAGGAGGAATTTCTGAAAGTTGAAGAACAATCTAGATAGCTTGTTTGTTTACTACTGGATTAGTGGTTTCAGAATTGTGAGAATTTTGAGGTAGGATCCTAAATCTAGGTTTGTGTGTGTATGTTTTAATGTAAATCTTTTATTAGGAAAGTTGCATTTTTTTCTTTTAGATTAGTTTTGGTATTTGAGTTTGATTTGAAACTTTTTCTGTATACCCTAGGATGGATTAAGATTAATCTTGTGGATTCAGAATGGTAGTAAAAAGATTAGATAATCTAAATCTATGAATTTTTGCAAATTACGAGTTATCCTTAGAAAATTTATTTTGTTCTTGAGAAATTCCCCAAAGTTAATTTAATGCACAATCCAAGTTAGACATTATAACCCATTTGATTAGAAGGCCAAAGATATTTAATATGTATATTTTTCCCTTATAAAATCTTATAGTTTTGGTTGTATAATTAATTTAAATTAATAAAAAAGTATTTTTTATACTGCTGGTTTATTTTTACTGTGTTCTCTATTTTTATTTGAAAGTTAAAAAAGGAGTTTATATGTTGTTAATATATAAAATATTAAAGTTTTTATTAAAAAAGAAAAAAAATTAATAAAGAATTGATGGGGGGCAGGGGGTCCCGTTTCTCCACCCCCATGCTACTCACGACAGCTAGGCTGTCTTAGGCAGCCTAGCTGCCTACAAGAGCTAGGTTGCCCGTGATAGCTAGACTGCCTACAACAGCCATAGACTGCCACTACGATAACCTAAGAGGGGGGGCACCTCCCTTGGCATTGGGGTACGGGGTAGTCCCCCTAAATGCTAGTTGTATTTTATTCAAAATTAATTAAATTTTAATTTAAATATAATTAAAATTTGTTGTTTATTATTATTACATTTTTTTAAAATCTTTTTTTTGTAATGTTTTAATTTAATTAGTTTCAAAGTATTGTTAAATTTATTTAATATTAATTTAATATTAACTAATGTTAAATAAACTTTAGATATTAAGAATTGTATTTTTAACTTAGTTATAATACTAATTAATCTAATATTAATTAGTATTTTCTTTTAGTATTACATAAATTATTAATTAATATGAATTATTAATTGGTGATTAATGTTTTAATTTATTATTGCTTATTATCGTATATTTTCCCTATTTAAAATGTAGTCTTGTTTTGAGCTTTTTGGGAAACTACATTGGCTCCTAGGGAAATGTACCTGAGGATGGGGGTGTGTATTATGTCATTGCATTTCTGTATTTTTTTGTGACTTAGTATCTATTCGATTATCCTTCCCCAAATGTTTTCCTTAAGGTCGTGTGTAAGTGAATTTGCAAGTGTGGGTGTCTACTTGGTGTTTGGTTCGAGAACCAATGCATGTTTCTATCACCCTTATGTGGAACTAAATTTTGATTGTGGTACCTGTATGGTACTTTTGAGATTAATGATCACTATGAGCTTAGGGTAGGTAATCTAGTGTCTAAGAGAGAGTGGCTTGCAATGAGGCCCGAGACCCTAAGAGGTTGCTAGGGTAACTCATTATAAGTTACTTAATAAGTGATAACCTAATAAACTATGGGGTTTAAAATAAATTAATAAGACATCTATATTCCTCATCCATGCCTTGAGTGCTTTTATAGACTAGGATGGGAGTGGGAGAAGATTCTTGATTTGATCTTGCATAATTAGTACCCTTGTCTATAAAAGAGGTTACTAATACCACATAGAGTCACTAGGGGGCTAGGGGTCTAGCGAGACTGCCAGGGTCACTTTAGAGTTGACTTGTGTTATGACACTTCCCCATATTCATTTCAAATTTCCTACGTGTGTTTGTTGCCTCTGGGTTTATAGGTCTTTAACTATTTAGTTGAATTTGTACCCTATGATAGAGACTTTCTAGATCCCTTGTTTAGTCCTACTTTATGACTGGTTTGTAAATCGATTGGGATCTGTTGTTATCTCCTCAACATGGTGGGAGTGGACCATTTAGGTTCCATGAGGATGGGTGGTAGTGATCCTCTTTACCATTGGAGACCTTGACATCCTTGTACCATTGTTGGTGATCTTGTAGCAGTTGTACTTCTTTGCGACATCTTAGGATATATGCTCTTATCTTTCTTAAGTTGTTTATCATATCATGTATATGTATTTCAGTTATGCTAGTTATGGATTAATGTATTGTACACTTCATATTTAATTTTAATTACATACCCTGTGACTTGTGCAACAAATGTCATTTATTTGGATATACCTTATGGTATCAAATATAATCGTATCATTATTTATGAGATGTTGTACTTGATAATCATTTTGTACTTTGGCATATTTATATTTAGTCTTTAATTAATTTATGAGTAATTCATACGTTATGGAAACCTTGAGAATTGTTTCCTTGTTGAGTTACTTTATGTTCACGTTTTGTGTTTCACTAAATAATTGCTTCCGCTTAATTACTCATTTTGAATGTAAACTTAAAATTTTTTTTTTGCAAACTTAGTTACTTGTCATAGGTTAATTTCTCTTGGGTTCCATAGCGGGGCATTACATGTCATAAGGTTCCTAAGGGGTTGTAGGACCTAGTAATGGTTCCTAAGGGGTCATAAATGGTCATAGGACCCATTAATGTATGTCATGATCCCTTGGAATACATTAATGGGTTACAATACTACTTATGGCCCCTAGGTTATAACAACACATTAATTGATATCTTATGACCCCTTATAAATTGATGAGTTTAAGAGGCTTTCTAATGAACGGTTCATAAGGCACAAAACTTGCTAAAGGTTTTGCAAATGGGGTTGCAAGTAGATTGGGTTTAACCATGGAGGAAACTTCATAGTTAAACATTATCAAGATGGAGTAGTATTCAGATGGGTGACCTCTCGGGAATCTTTGGTACTTCACATTTGTGAGCATCACCTAAATGCAATGAGTGCTAAGTGTTCCATTCGTTCTCATGAGAGATTAGTTATTGTGAACCACTACTCATGAAACATGGGTCAATGAGTTTGACTCAAATAAAATACATAGTTGAATCCTTATAGCAATATCATAACACATTAATTGTTAAATATAATTTCAAACCTAGGGGTCCTACGATCCATTAATGGGTTCTAGGACCCCTTAGGACCTCTTAGGACACCTTGGTACCCATTAATGTGTCGTAGGACCTCTTAAGACCTCTTATAAGACCTACAACTCATTATATATCATAAGGTATCCTAAGGGGTCTTAGGACCCATTAATTTGTCATAGGACACCTTAGGATACCTACAAAACCTTAGGAATATGTTCATAGATTATGTTCATAAATTTTCAATCTGGTCCTAGGTGGTTGTAAGGTGTCATAATGGGTCTTAAGAGGTCTTAGGATACTTTAAGGGTGTTAATGATATATTAATGTATCCTATGAGCCCTTAGGACCCCTTACGATCCTCATTACCCATTAATATATCTTACGAATACTAGGATACATTAATTTATGGTAAGGGGATCTAAGGGGTCATAATATGTCCAAAGGGGTCCTAGGATACATTGACGTATCCTAGGGCCCCTTAGGACCACTTATGACCTCGTACGATCCCCATTATCCATTAATATATCTTATAAGTCCTAGGATACATTAATGAATAGTAAGGGGTCGTAAGGGGTTATAAGAGGTCCAAAGGGGTTCTAGGATACATTAATGTATGTATCCTATGACCTCTTAGAACCACTTTGTTGATGAGACTTTGTGACCGGGTCCGCCAATAGATGTAAGTTGTCACCGGGTACCGAGGTACCGGCCAACTTCGCCTGTAAAGGTTGTTCGGGGAAATGAGATTTCTCGGGCCTCAAAGCACGTGAGAATTGGGTCTCAATAGTGCAGGGCTCAGTTGTGAAATGTGACTATTTTCAAGGGGGATAGCTGGTTATCTTCAACTCATAAACTCTGGGGATTCAGGTAAATGGGGTTTCCTCCAAGCATGCTTTCACTTAACAAACAAACTTAAAAAGATGATGCAGAGTTAGAAGTATTTCATCTACCTATAGTTATGCTAAACATTAAAACACTAATACATTTGGTACCAAATTGCAACGGTAGTGCTGTTGTAGTTTTTCTGTCACAACCTTGTCGTCGTCGCAATTGCGACGATCTTTCGTCACAATTGCGACAACGACAAGGTTGTGACGGAAAAACTGTAACGGCACTACCGTTGCAATTTGGTACCAAATGTATTAGTGAAAACATCGACAATTCTCTAACACACTACACTAAATACCGAAGAAATATACAACCATCAGCTTATATTTTATCAGTAGCAAAGAAAAGAGGTCGTTAATCTACTTTAAGCATTAGAGCAAAGGACATGAATAACATAAAGCATAAAATATCATCAACCCAGAAGACAGAGTACCAACAACATCATTGAGAGAACCCTTCCTTCTTTAGTAACACCCTTCCAGCAAGCACTGGTGCATAGTACATTGATAACTCCCAGGGAGCATTTAACTACTGAAAGCTTAAAACTATGGAGCATTGAGCTCTGCAACTAGGAAATGAGAAAACTACTTTGCTATTAACTATGGACTGCAAAACCATCAATTTTGCCAACCCATGGAATGAGGTCAGACTTATTATTTATACACATCTTTTGACCTAACCCTAACCCTAACTTATTTTACACTTTTACAATAAAATACATTATCCGGTGGCTGGTACTACCTGCACCACGTTACAAAAGACCTTGAGACAGAAAAGGCCTGACATGTCAGAAGAATAAGACAAGAAAGATGGAGTGGAAGAATTGGCCTCGAGAAGAGAGTTGGGAAGGAGAAAGAAGAAATTTGATCCCCTGGGGATCAAGGCTACATGCCTCATAAATGGGAAAGTGGTACCCTATCTCTGATGCACCAGGTGTAACTTTGAAATGACACCTTGGGAAGACCATCTGTTAGAAACCTCCCATCGAGTTGATGTGCCTTGTTGCAATTATCCATCTTCTGACAACCTTTATTACTATCTTGAAAGTGACTGTTCGGCATTGGGAACCAAGACACGAGTCACATGAAGAATTCAAAAATGTGGGATCCAGAACTCTGGGATCTAGGAACTTGCGTTCCAAAACAATAAAGAATACAAAATATGATGTCGGGCTAAATTTGGGCATACCAAGGGCGACGCTTGGTGTGGGGGTCATAGCTATTTTATTTTTCCTGGTTAGAGAAGCCCCAGTGTCCAGAATGCTGGAAGAGTCTGCCTCAGCAAAAGTCTTCCTATTCATCATCGCTACCAACGAAGGGGGTCCCATTGAGCGAGTAGCTTCCATTGGAATAATCCGGAGACTGGCAGCCACCTGCATGCTGATTTGTTGGCTAGCCAACTTTTCTGCCTCCATTTGATCATGTAGCTTTGCCATTAGAAGTGTGGGAATCTAAGGGGATGCCTTGGGCACCGAGACTCCCTTCTTTTCTTTTCCTTTGCTTACACTCGCTTCAGGGGATGCGGCGGATGAAGAAGGTCCAACGCCGACTGAAGAAGGGATGGTCTTCTTGACCGCTACTTTCTTGTGGGTCCTTTTGGGGCATACCTGAGCAAAATACTTGTGACTTGCTTCTATGATGGGGTGACATACCCCTTCAATCGTTAAATCCTCCAGAATGGCCCAATCCACTAGAGGGAGGTCCAATTTGTCTAGCCCCTGTCCCTTGTACGCTGGATCTTCCAGCGACCTACCATCATTGAAACCCTCCATGAGCCCTTTGGTCATTCTTGTATGTTGCCAGGCCCTGAGATCAAAGTTATCCTTGCAATCCACCCAGAATTCTTCAATGTCCTCTTCGTGCGGGGGGGATGCCCTAGGTAATGCGACGACAATCTTGCTGCGGGGATCATAATTCTTCTGGGCATGGTTGAATTCAACCAGCCCTAATCCTTTTAACTCATTATCTCCCTCTCGGGCTGCGGTGAGGTTGCATGTGTAATCCCTGCAAGAAAAGGGGAATGGGACATTGATGACCTTCTTCATTGTGAAGAGGGTGTGCAGATCCATCAACTGCCTGCAGAATTCTAAAAGAATAATTCTAGCCCCGTAATACCGAGGAAGGAGGTAGGGCTTCCTATTGAATCCTGTCACCCTGATGTATGTATGATGTCTAAATTGAATAAAATATTGGCCATAAGAATTGACCAATGTCATTTTTTCCTGTGAGAGGTGGTACCCAGAATCTCGGGTAAGTGTAATAATGTTGTGGTAAATGAAGGCGTCATTTACCTGGTAGAAATTCTTGAAGCTAAGCTCCCACTGCAATTGGGGATAATGATCCCAAGGTGTGACCTGTCCTGGGCCATTCTCGAGCTCTCCAACTTTTCTTAGGCCCTAAAAAGCCAGCCTTTGCTGTGCCAATGCCCATAACACATATGAAGTCATATAGAATTGTGAATTCTAGGCGACGGTCTTGATCTGTGTATCTACATGATTTGATATATTTGCCACCCAGTTGAAAGTCCTATTCTATGTTGTTATGCAGTACAAGAAATAATACATCCACGTCGAGAATTCCCAGGCATGGGGCCATCCAAAGATTCTGCACAAAAATATTATGCCCACTTGAATGGGCTCCTTGAAATCCCCACGTGGAATTTCCAATTTCATCCTTTTATAGTCTCGCTTTGGAGACTTCAACCAATGATTATTGAGGTGTTGCTAGGAAATGATCTCGGCCTCACCGAATTCCTTTAGTGAGCTGGCCCTGGTGATGATGGTGGACCCTTTGAATTGTGGAATTCCCAACCCAGAAACAAAGGTGGGGGCGTCCAATGTGATGATGGTGGTGGGATATTACAGCGGATGGGGATCTGGAAGTAAAACTAAATGAGTGGCCACATTATACAATGTTGCTAGCTGCTGGATAAGTTTGGGTGATTGCACTATGCATGGAAAGTTCACGGCCTTAATAATGCCGGAGGCAGCTAGGCAAGTGGTGATCTTATCCCCCTATTCCTTTAACCTGTAAGTGGTCTGGATTAGAACCTGTAATTCTGCCCAACTCTCGGGGTCTATATATATTATTTCATGAACCTTGGAGTCTATCTTGGACCCCACAACACCTCCATCTTTCAGATACTTGGAGGTTAGAGGCAACTTGGCCAGCATTCTTTCCATCTTTGATTTTGTGGCTGCCTGGGTAGAGGTGGTTGGTTTTTCCGGACTATCTGGAGGTGCAAAATCGTTAGACATTTTGGATTAGCTTATCAGCAACCTGCAAGACCGGAAAATCGTCAAGACATATATAAACACAAATTAAAACTCCAATAGATTTCTCACCAGCCCACACCTGTCAGACAAACATTAGCACCTACATCAAAAGTTCTAGAGTACCTAAAAATGGACATGGCTTGAGCATTTTGGAGTGTGCGGACATGGTGACAAGGAAAATTAGGAGGCAAGATCCTACTGGGAGTCCAGAGTCTAGACAAACTAGCCATTGCCGACGTGACTGGCAACAAGCCGTACTTTGGTCATTGTGCGTTGGCACGTGGGAAAATGGCAGGCAAAGTAAAGGTAGTTATGGCATTGATTAGGACAAGTTGGCCGACACAGGGAAAAAATTGAATGCTAGATTGGATGCATTTTAATTGTCATACACGGGAAATTAATCCTGCCATTAATGCGACAAGATAGAGGAGAGAGAAAGTTGCCATGGTTTGAACTAGCAAGGTGCCGAGTTTGAACCATGGCAACCTTGTCTCGTCGAGATCTATCTTGTGAGGCAAAAAATACAAGACAGAGTGTGAAGAACTTGCAAGCTCTAAGGGATATACATAGCACATATATATATGATATACATAAAAATTACAGGAGGGCTGAGGGCCAAAGCGTATACACACAAGATACAGAAAATATACATCATCTACAATAATATATGAAAAAAATGGAATGGAGAGAAACTACCCTAAAACAAGACCAGAATGTACATAGTATACACTATCTTACATCTACATAGAAGGTGGACAACCCTCTGGTAGAGCTGACCCACCAACAGGTGGCAGACCAAACAGCAAGAAATGCAAAGATAGAAGCAAAGCAAAGCAAAGCCGAAATGAACAAAAATAAAAACAAAGCAAACCAACATGAAACAAAAATAAAGAGCGAAGGAAAGAACTAGAAACACCAACCTGGAATTCAAAGAACGATGAAGGGAAGAAGTACTAAGACCACTCTGCAATAGCTTCGACCTCCAATGCCAAGAACAACTATCGAAGATTGATTCATCATTGTCCACTAAGCTCAGAGAATCTCACTCTCAATTTGCACTCAAATTACCAATGAATCACTCTGAAAACTCTAAGTGTTTTTAATCGCGGTAACTGTGAAAATGACAGGTAAATCTTATTTATACCCGAGGTGAAAAGAAAGTTACCTTCTCTCCGCAAACTTTAGAACAAGCGAACCTCCAGACTCCGTGCCCGGGGATTCCAAACAATAATGTCTTCTTACGAGGAGAAGACATCGTGGGAGAGAATCCTGGAGTCTAGAATCCAGCTTCTGGAAAGGAAACAACCAACTCTGGGACTGGGTCCCGGAGACACGAATGATAAAAAAAAAAACAAAAACAAACCCTCTGGGAAGAAAAACTCAGAGAAGGAAACAAAAGAAACAAGGGAAAAGAAAACAAGGTAAGAGCCAAAAGTAAAAAGTGGGACCCAACATTTTTCACACAAAATATAGGGACGGGTATGCAGGGCATAACAAATGGCAACTATCTAGGATGAATGCCTTAGTGCATTTGAGAACCATAGAATCTTTGGTTAGCAAAATCAGAACAAATCATTACTCGAAGCATCTTGATTGCAAGGCATGAAACGTCTGAGAAAGTCTATCCATATGTGATTTAATCCATGATCCTTTCATCAGTTGTGAAGTATGTGCTTTGGAAGGAAGTCAAGCCGATGACCTCTGGGAGAAGCAGAGAAGAAGCACTAAGTAAACTAAACCCAAAGTCATCAATTTCTCTTGTTTCTCTTGGATATCAGAGTTTCATCCCATCTTTTCTTTTGTTATTATATTCTCTTCTGGGTGGGAGGGCAATACTTCTTTCACCATTAAGCTTAAGCTTAGCTAAATTCAATGGTGGTACTTCTTTCACCCCTCCAACCACCTTAATTTGCTGAATGGGGAAGGAAAACTCCAGATCCAAAAAGAATCTCTAAAAGTGTAGACTTGAGTCAATCAACCAGTGCAATCGATCTACTCTAGGTGGGTTTGATTACTTGTTCCTTTAAAATTTTGATTTAACAGATTGCTAGACTTCCGGGGATAAATCCAATGAAGACTACTCATAATTTACCACCAAACTTGTCAAATAACTCTAGAGACCTGACCAATTCCACCATGCTAATAATAGATTCAAAGTTTGCCAACATGCTAAAGGCACCATACCGGAGACTAGATGTTATGCGAAGCATACCAGCCTACGAAAGGTGAGAAAAACACTAGAAACCCAAAAAAAAGAAGAAAAAAGTAACAAAACAAAACCAAAAATGAAACAAAAGAGAAGGGGCAGTCCCGGAGGACGGCCAACAAAACTATTTACAAAGCAAGGCACCCCCAAATAGGGACACCGAGAAAGAAATATTTACAAGCAAGAAGATTTACATATAATACAACTCTAGTCAAATCTGCCTTATTCGAAGTAATGCTTGAAAAACTGTCCATTGAAAGGCAATGGGACGGGTTCTCCGGTCATGGTATTAAGGAGATAGGTATTTGCCCCATAGATCTCTGAGATCAAGTATGGTTCAAGCCAGAGCCATTGAAATTTAGTGTGCTTTCCTTTCTTTTATCAGGCTTTATCCCACAAAAGGACCAAGTCTGAAATCTGAAAGGCCTTGTATTGGGCTCGCCGGTCAAACCATCATTTTACCACTGCTTGGTGACGCGCAAAATGTTCAAGGGCTGCATCTCATTGTTCTTCCATTCACACTAGATTCAGGAGCTGAACCTCCGCAATATTATCGCGGTTACTGAATTCCTGCATGAATTGTAAAATCGGGATCTGTAAGTTAATCGGGAACACTGGATTCTGGCCATAAACCAGATGAAATGGGGATGTTCCTATGGAAGCCTTAATTCAAATGTGATCTGCCCAAAGGGAAAATCGCAGCTTTTGGTGCCAATCCCGAGGATTCTGTTCTAACAGGTGCTTGATCACTTTAAGCAAATTTTTGTTTGTTCATTCAGCAACGCCATTCCCCTAGGCGTAATAGTTGCTGGAAAAATTCAGAGTGATCTTCTGGTCATAGGTCTATTTGAGTAGTTGTGCCAAAGAAAATGCCAGACCATTGTCACATACTATAGCAAAGGGCATTCTGAATCTTGTGACGATGTTTTCTTCCAAGAATTTTATAACCACATCTGCTGTGTTGTTTTTGCAAGGTGTGGCTTCAGACCACTGGGTGGAGTAATCAGTTGTAGTTAGGATGTATTGGTGGTTGGCAAATGAGTTGGGGTTGATTTCCCTGATAAAGTCAATTTCCCATTAGGTGAAAGGCCTGGCTTCGAACACCAGCTACAAAGGCATAGCCGGGTTATGCTCGCAATGTGCCGCAGTTTGGCAAGTATGGCACTTTCAGATGTGAGTGTAGACATCTTTAAATATGTAGGGCCAATAGTATACAGCCCAAAGGATTTGATGGGCGGTGGCATCATCTGAGCCATGCCCGGTCCCAAACTGCCCGTGGAACTCTTCAATCATTTTCACATCTTGGTCTCTGTCGATGCACTGAAGGTACACCCCTCCATAATTCCTGCGGTAAAGCGTGGAGTTTTTTATCATAAAATGGGTGTTTTTTATCCACAGGGTGCGATGTTTGTTGGGAGGAAACCCCTATGGACATCTATTATTTAACAATAAGTACACCAAATCGGTGTACCATGGGTCTTGAGTGATAGAATCCACTATGTATGTTTGACATTCTATGTGGGGAGTCTCTTCCGCCATTGCTTGACTTAGTCCCTGGCCTCGGACTATCTTCATGGGTTGCATTTCTAAATCATATTTCTGGAGGATGGCCATCTATTTCCCCTGTCTTTCACCCAATTCTCTCTACATCAACAGAGATTTTATAGCTTGGTCTAGGATGATAGCATGCACCTTGCTTTGGAGAATGTAATGCCAGAATTTCTTCACGGCATGAACAAGAGAAAAGGCCTACTTTTCCATTGATGAATACCAAACCTTGCCATTTTTGAAGGGGGGGCTCATAAAATCTATTGGTCTTTCTTCCCCTTCAACCTTTTGGGTCAATACTGCTGTGGAAGAATGCAGCGAAGCAAAGGAGTAAATGTAAAATGGGAGGGAGTAGTCTGGACTAGCTAGGACTGGTGCCTCTATTATTATCTGTTTAATCTAGGTGAACGCCCACTTTGCTTCAGGACTCCACTCAATTTTGGTGTCTTTCTTCATCATCTCATTGAGTGGCTTCATGATTTCGGCGAATCCAGTGATGAACCACCGAACAAAGTTGATCTTTCCAAAGAAAGATCGCATCTCTTTCTTGTTGCTGGGTATTTGTAGATTTGGTAGTGCTTCAACTCTCTCTAGGTCAATGGATATACCCTTCTCAAAGATGATATGCTTGAGAAACTTCCCTTCAGTGACCCCGAATATGCACTTCTTAGGGTTGAGGGATATTTTGTACAAGTGACATCTCTCGCAGATCTGGGTGAGGTGGGCAGAATGGTCACGCCTGTCCCAGGAAAAGATGGTCAAATCATCCATGTAGATGATTATGTACTGGTTCACAAGGCACTCGAATGCAATGTCCATGGCCTTCTAAAATGTGGCCCCTACGTTAATCAAGCCAAAGGGCATTCTCTGATATGCAAACATCCCCCACTTGGTGGTGAACACCGTTTTGTCTCTATCTTCATACTTAACCATGACTTAGTTATAACTGGAGTATCCGTCCAAGAAAGACATCATTTGGGATCTATTCACTATCTGCAACACCTCATCCAACGAGGGGAGAGGGTGATTATCTTTCTTGGAGGCTCTATTCAAATTTTGGAAATCCACGCAAAGGCGAATTTTACCACTCTTCTTTCTCACAGGGACTAAGTTGGCAACCCACGTAGTATGCCAAATTAGAAAGATTATCTGAGCTGACAGTAGTTTTTCCACCTCTTGATGAATCAGAGGCTCGATCAGCGGGTTGACTGGCTATTTCTTTTGCTGGAAAGGCTTGGCATCAAGTTTTAGTGGGATGGTATGAGTCATAATGGATGTGTCGTATGTTTTTAAATCCTAATACCCCCACATGATCACGTCTATGTATTCTCAGAGAACCATGAGAATCTTCTCCTTCTCCTTAGGGGAGCAGGAGGTACCAATGTGTATCATCTTTTCTTCTCCAGGTTGGCTGATGTTCACTTTTTCAAATTTTCCTCCCTCAGAGGAGGATGATATCTTTTCCTGGCCCCAAGGGTCTGAGTCAAAGATTCGTTCAAGCATGACCATCCCCTTTGGAATGGTGTTGGTAGGTAGGTCCATGAGCCCATCATCTTCATCACCCTGCCTAGTGTCATCGTGGTCTCATTCTTCCACTATCTGATCTTTGAAAATACCAACATTGGCCATGAAGGCCAGGATATGCTGATCGTCCTTAAAAACCTGAAAGTGGGTGACATTATCTAGAATGGACGGGGTGGGGATCATCTCAATGGAAAATCTCTGGAGTCGTGAGCTGGCCATGGGCTCAAGTGTGCTGGCAGAAATAACAAGGGCATCTGGGACATAGTTCCATCACCGGGGAATAAGATCAATGTCGAAGGCATCAAAATCTTCAATAAGGCTCCATGCCCGATTGCGATATGCAGCTAGCCTCTTATCATGACACGTGTACTGACTCCAAACTTGTCTGAAAATCAAAACTGAATCACCCAGGGCCCAGAGGCAAGTGATTCATTTCCTTAATGCAAATAGGAGTCCAAGGACCAAGGCCTCGTACTCTGTGATGTTGTTTGTGTAGTTGAACTGCAGCCTGTAGGACGCGAGGAAGGATTTCCCTTATAGGTTGATTAATTATACTCCGGCCCCATAAAATTGTTTGGATCGGGACCCATCGAACTTAAGGGTCCACAAATCATTGCTTGTCGTCTGGAGCTGGGGAGATGGAGCAGTGTTTGGATTTTTTTTGGGAGACTTAGTAGGAGTTTCCTCCTGCGCTGATAGTGTGTGGGTGAGGTCTACCTCCAGAGGGGTTTGGGGCTGAGATCCTCAAAGAAATAGCATTGAAGAAGTTCTTATAGTAGGGATAATGGGCTCCGGGGAATCATGTTCATGCTCTTTGTTTTGAAGGGCGTCAATGTGCCGGGTAGCGATGAAAAGATAAGCCTCACACTCTAGCTCTGAATGCTTCTGATAATGTACCTGCCACCAAGTGCTAGACAAGAGTGTAGCGGGGTTGCTGTGGCACCCTGAGAGTTAACCTCAACCCTCAACTTTTCTTCTAGGTCTTGGGTTCTCTACAGAACTATGGGATCCTCTCACGGGGTGAAATCAAACATTAAGATTTCAAGGGGTTGGTACACCCCGGGGGAAGTCTTAGAGAATAAGACCTCATTAACCCTCCCAACTTTGGTAAGGGCCTACTTCATCTGGGGCTCACATTCAACCTAGATCTTGTTTGATTCTCCTTCCCAGGGGAGCCATAAGTGGGAGAAGTCGGTCAAAAAGTATCAGTTCAGGGACTTAGACTAGTTTTGACTTAATAACATCCCATAAGTCTCTGGGATCCACCACTTGAATATCTATTATGCTGGCTATTCTGGGGTCATGGATGAGCTATATCTGGACATTCTTCAATTTACCCACCATCTTCATAGTAGTTTTATCCAACTGAATTACTGCACCATTAGATGGGGTGGGTCAGAATCCGAGCTTCTGGCATATAGATAAGGGCATGATGTTGCCCGAAGCTCTGAAATCTACTAGGCAGTTGTGTATGCTTTTGCCTTGTATGTTCAGGCCTAGCAGGAATGGAGGATCTTCATTATTTCCCCAGAAGATGGCCACATTGGCATCCTCAAAAGATACAGTCTTGGGCAGGCAGCTGACAGCTTCCAGGTTTCCCAAGAGTTTCAGACGAGACTTCTTCTACTCGGGATAGTTTAGCAAAATCTCCATCAAGGTCATGGAGGTGGTGGTTTGTTCTAATGCCTTTGCGATGTCAAACCTTCCTCCCGAGAATTGGTGGCTTCCCTCGGCTAGGTCCTTGGCTTGGTTAGAGCTAGAACCTTTTAGAGGGACAGGCTGATCGGTTGCATTGTCCCGGGTAGGAGTGTGCGCAGAAGGTGTTGGCATGTAAACTGGTCCTTTACCAGCCTGTATCTGAGTGTTGTAAGGAGCCCGTGGGTTGGTGAAAGCATTGGCCTCAAAGGCCATAATCAACTCATAAAAGAATCCTTGTAGTTCGGATTCTTCTTCATCTTCTCCAGCGGATCCGAAGAAGATAGTCTCACAGGTGAATGCACCGTGAGTTGGCTCTTACACAGGAGGTTCTGGGGGAGTAGGATCAAACGATTGTTTCCTGTCTAGCTGGGAAATCATGATGACCTTCTCTAGCGTGGCACAATTTACCTTATTGTGGGAGCCTGTGTCATGCAATCTACACCAATTGGTCATGGGTTGGAAGTCTGCAATTGGTGTGAAATGGGATGGTCTAGCGCCATTCTGATTGACATTTTGGTTCGGAGGTGGACCTCCGGTGTTTGTGTTGTTCCATTGCTGTTGGTTGGGCCGAGGCCCGTTGTTGAAATTTCTTCCCCCGACATTGTTGTTTCGTTGGCCAAAGAAAATATTTCCTCTCTGAGAATTGGAATTCTTGGGTGTGTAGGACCCCACCTTTAGTTGACCCATGTCCATAGTCAGGGTAGATAGCATTCACTAGAGGGATTCAACCTCGGTGATCAACTGAGTGTTCGCATCACAATGTGATGGTTGTTATTGTTGGTTCTCTGGAAAGGTAGCAGCATTTGCCAAAGTCAAGGGTGGTAGTCCCCTAGCCATGGACGACTGAAAGAAGGGCACTCCGGATGGTTGTGTCTATGGTTGTTGTTTCTGCTGCGGCTGGTTCCAAGGGAAAGATTCTAGACCTGGTATTGTCTGAGTCTGCGATGGATATACACACTAAGCTCTCTGGTTTATTGGCAGTGGCGGGGGAGTCATGGCCATCATGGGGGTACCCACTTCCAGATTGGGGTTATATCCCCCAGTGTAAGGAGTTCTGCTGGGGATCATGTTAAATGGCGCGCTCTACCCAATCCCACCTAGGGATTTGTTGAGGCCATGAGACAGCTCTAAGACTAGGTTATAGACTTTTTCCAAAGTATCCCAATTGCCCAGGATGGTAGTTCTCCAAAGGAGAGTGGCAACGAAGGGATCCATTGCATTGAGATAGGTCTATATAGTCACTTCCGTGGATGGGATGAAGGGGCTCATGCAGCGCTTCAGGGTGCGCTGGAACCAGTGATTAAATGCTACGAGGGGTTCATTTGGTTCCTTCCTGATGGAAATGAACTAGCTGTGGGACCAAGCTAGGTCCACGTGTATGTGGAAGATAGCCAGGAAGGCATCTTCCATGTCCTGCCAGTTGTTGATGGAGTTGGCGGGAAGATTAAGGCACCAGTTAAATTTGTTCTATCCCAGGGATAGTGGGAACATCTAGGTCACAACATCTTGATGTTGGATCTGGTGTCAGTTCATGGCATCTTTATATGCCTACAGATGCTCTTCTATGGTTTGTGAGCCTAAGTGCTCATATCGGGGACAAGTCTTTTCAGGGTGCGGGTGTAAATCATTAACTGCACCTAGAAAAGTTTCCATTGGGGACCCGGTATTTCCAAAATAAGCAACCATTGGGGGAGTTGGATTTTTATTAGGTTGAGCATTAATCCCTGGTATTGTCTGGGGGGCTTGGGTATTATGTGGTATGCTTGATCCCCAGACAATGGTGGCTGGTTTGATTTTTGGGGTCTGCTTCTTTCGAGCAAGGGGCTCGAGTTCCACAAACCTTCCGAGATTGGGTGCTAATCTAAGGACTCTTTCAAATTTTTCTGGGGAGAAAGACCCAATCCCACTGAAGGATTGACTACTAAAACTATGGCTTGGGGAACCCTCAGGCGGTGTAAAATCTAAATCTTGAGAGGGGGATGAATTCATGCCCTCCTTCTAGCACCAATTTTTGTTGATGGGACTTTGTGACCGGGTCCACCAATAGATGTAAGTTGTCACCGGGTACCGGGGTACAGGAAAACTTTGCCTATAAAGGTTGTTTGGGGAAATGAGATTCCCTGGGCCTCCAAGAACATGAGAGTCAGGTCTCGACAATGCAGGGCTCAGTTGGGAGATGTGACTATTTTCGAGGGGGATAGCTAGTTATCTTCAACTCATCAACTCTGGGGATTCAGGTAAACAAGGTTTTGTCCAAGCATGTTTTCACTTAACAAACAAACTTAAAAAGATGGTGTAGAGTTAGAAGTATTTCATCTACCTATAGTTATGCTAAAAATTCAAAACATAGATAATGCTCTAACACACTACACTAAATACCGAAGAAATATACAACCATCATCTTATATTTTATCAGTAGCAAAGAAAGGAGGTCATTAATCTACTTTAAGCATTAGAGCAAAGGACATGAAGAAAATAAAGCATAAAATACCATCAACCCAGAAGATAGAGTACCAACAACATCATTGAGAGAACCCTTCCTTCTTTATTAACATGCTTCCAACAAACACTGGTGCATAGTACAATGATAACTCCCAGGGAGCATTTAACTACTGAAAGCTTAAAACTATGGAGCATTAAGCTCTGCAACTAGGAAATAAGAAAACTACTTTTCTATTAACTGTGGATTGCAAAATCATTAATTTCGCTGACCCCTGAAATGAGGTCGGACTTATTACTTATACACAACTTTTGACGTAACCCTAACACTAACTTATTTTTACACTTTTACAATAAAATACATTATCCGGTGGCCGGTACTACCTGCACCACATTACAAAAGACCTTGAGACGGAAAAGGCCTGACATGTCAGAAGAATAAGACAAGAAAGATGGAGTGGAAGAATCAGCCCTGAGAAGAGAGCTGGGAAGGAGAAAGAAGAAATATGATCCCCCAGGAATTGAGGCTACATGCCTCATAAATGGGAAAGTGGCACCCTGTCTCCGATGCACCAAGTGTAACTTTGAAATGGCACCTTGGGAAGACCATCTGTCAGGAACCTCCCGTTGAGCTGATGTGCCTTGTTGCAGTTATCCATCTTCTGACAATCTTTATTACTGTCTTGAAAGTGACTAGTCAGCATTGGGAACCGAGACATGGGTCACGTGAAGAATTCAAAAATGTGGGATCTGAAACTTTGGGATCTGGGAACTTGCATTCCAAAATAATAAAGAATACAAAATATGATGTTGGGATAAATTCTCCCAGATTTGGAGAACTTTATTGACTTATATTTTCTCCCAAGCCTCTGACACTTGGCTAATGCTCTCTTCATCTATGCTCTGGATGCTATCCCATCCGCTACAGATAGCTTCCATTGCATCCTCAACCTCTTCGGCCCCGCTCTGGAACTTGTTCACCATCTTAATGGCGTTGTGCAGCTGAATCACGGTCTTTGACAACTGGGACAACGTGCCTTGATCAAAATCTCCACCCGGCGGATACAGGGATTCCAGCCTTTCGTCAAAATTGCCGAGGACATAATCCTCTGGGGCACATGTTTCGGTGGTGAGGGGATCAATTTGTGAAACCCCAACCATGAATGCCTAGAATAAGCCCAAGGGATATCAGGCACTTGTTAGCTTTTCCTTTAAGGTCTTAACCAGTTCCTTGCAAGCCTCAATTTTAAGGGTAAGTCTGGAGTACTGGACCTGGAGGGAATCATATGCTTCTTCTCCCAAAATGCCAGACTTTGTGGCAACCTCTTCGCCAATGCTGCGGATTTCTTCCAACCCAGCCTTCCATTTTTCATATTTTTCTAAGTCTAAATCCCATACTTGAGCGGAGCTTCTTGTGTGGCTAAGGGTGAGATCTACCTTGTAAAAGTTTGGGAGGGACGCTGCCAAAAATTCTCTCATCATCGTTATTTGCTTGGCTGCCCACCTGTCTACTGCTTGCGCCTTTTTCTTGATCATGCGCAATGATTCCACGTCGCCCTATGCAAGTGGAAATCCAGAAGAAGGGGTTCTGGGGTGAACTTCGGCCAAGGGTCGCGTTAGTTCTGCTAGAAGTGTGAGGAGATTGGTGTTTGTCTCTCTTTCCTCTTGCAGCTTCTGGTCCTATTTTGCATATCGGGCTTCTATAGCCTTGGTAGCCTCTTTTAGCAAGTTTAATTCTCCTTGCTTGTCTCTTTTCCCTAGCCTGACCTCTGTTATATTACAGTCTTCAGGCCTTGCAGCCGCTGCATCTATATTTTCTAGGGGTGTTGCGATGACCGCAACGGTGCTGACGGCTGGGTTGGTCCGGAGAGTATGGACCACCCGTGCCCTTTTGGGTTTCTTTGTCTCAGCATTCTTGGCCATCATCTCAGCCAGTGATAGAGGAGCGCCCTTAGTCACCACTGGAGCTTTTCTTTTCTTGGTTTCTACTAGCCATTGGGGTGGTTGGGGTAGCCTGGCTGCCAATTCCTATTTATTGAGATCCATTTCTGAATCCGGTGGTGCATTCCCTAAGTCTACGTTATCCTCGGGCTCCTTTTCCTGCTCTTGTTTCGGTTCCTTTCTTGCTTCCTGTTCTTTTTTAGTTTTTGGTTCTCCGGAATCCTTGATATTTTCCACCATGCTGGCGTCCCCTGCAAAATTACCTAGAATCTTTTCCCCGGTCTCAATTTCTATATTCTCAGGGACTTCATCTTCCCTAGTGGTATCAGCAGCCTCTTCATTTTCTTCTTCCAGGACCTCCTAGTCCATTGGTTGCTGCTATTCTTGGGCCTTATTGGCCTCATCTTCTACAGTACTTTCTTCCCCCATTGGGACATCTTTTGAAGGTGGGTGAGGTCGCTAGCCAAAGTTTAGCAAGGCGGCAGCTGTTACTACTTCACCGAAAGTTTTTTAGGGCATTTGGTCACCCGAAGTTCCCAAAGGCACCTGGAGTGTGATGGTCAGAGGTATGGTTGTTACCTAGGGTCCGGGTTCTCCTTCCATCGGTGGCTCAAGTGTAGGTTGCCTTGGCAAATCTGCAGTCCCTTTGACTGGTATCTTTTCCTGTTCATGCTTTTTTTGGGTTTCTCCCTGAGCCTCTTGCTTTGATGCATCTTCTTCTTTGGGAATTCTCTTCTTTGCAAGGGCCTCTTCTTTATCTTGAGCCTCAATTTCCTTCACTACAGTATTAACACCTTGCCGGATCTCCTGAAGCTCCTCCGCTGAGAAGGTATCATCAAAATCATCATGTGACGGAGAGGAGTTTGAGATATCCTCAAGTTCGGGAGAATCCAAACTTACATCCACCGGGAGCTTCTCAGGCATATCAAGGGTGGCGCTTGGTGTGGGGGTCATAACTATTTTTTTTTTCCTGGTTAGAGAAGCCCCGGTGTCCAGAATGCTGGAAGACTCTACCTCAGCAAAAGTCTTCCTATTCATCATCACTGCCAACAAAGGGGGTCCCATTGAGCGAGCAGCTACCATTGGAATAATCGGGAGACCAACAGCCACCTGCATGCTGATTTGTTGGTTGGCCAACTTTGCCACCTCCATTTGATCATGTAGCTTCACCATTATAAGTGTGGGAATCTAAGGGGATGCCTTAGGCACCGGGACTCCCTCCTTTTCTTTTCCTTTTCTCACACTCGCTTCAACGGGCGCGGCGGACAAAGAAGGTCTGGTGCCGGCTGAAGAAGGGATGGTCTTCTTGATCGCTACTTTCTTACGGGTGCTTTTGGGGCACACCCGAGAAAAATACTTGTGACTTGCTTCAATGATGGGGCGACATACCCCTTCAATCGTTAAATCCTCTGGAGTGGCCCAATCTACTGGAGGGAGGTCCAATTTGTCTAGCCCTTGTCCCTTGTACGTTGGATCTTCAAGCGGTCCGCCATCATTGAAACCCTTCAGGAAAGTCTGAAGGTCTAGTGCCTCCATGAGCCCTTTGCTCATTCTTGTATGTTGTCGGGCCCTGAGATCAAATCTATCCTGGAAATCTGCCCAGAAGTCTTCAATGTCCTCTTCGTGCGTGGGGACACCCTAGGTAATGCGACGACAATCTTGCCGCAGGGATCATAATTCTTCTAGGCGTGGTTGAATTCAACTAGCCTCAATCCTTTTGACTCATTATCTGCCTCCTGGGCTGCGGCGAGGCAGCATGTGTAATCCCTGCAAGAAAAGGGGAATGAGACATTGACGACCTTCTTCATTGACAGGCTTCAATTCTTATGGCCAATATTTTATTCCATTAAGACCTTTGTTGAGAGACTTTTTGTGCAACAAAGGTCTTAATGGAAAAGTGAGTTTCAGATTAACTGATATAACTAGATTCTAACCATTAACAAAAATCATCAAAAGCAATCGTAAGATTTCAGAATTTAATATTTCTTCATTATTATCCAATCTACTCTGCCTCTACAATGAGAAAATAAAACTAATTTAACTACCATCTGAAAATTACCTTTTTGGCAAATTCTCAAAGAAAGAAAGATGGACTCAGAGAAGGATACACTAATACAAATAGTGGGGGAAAGGTGGGGGAGAGGTAGAGATGAAGATAGAGGATAGAGGAAGGGGGAGAGAAACATACAGAAAGATATAGAGGTAGAGGGATAGATAAAGGTAGATAGATATAGGGAAATAGAGAGGGAGAGAGGGAGAAGTAGAGAGGAAGAGATGTAGAGATATAGAGGAAGAGGGTGATGGAGAAATAGTGAGATATAGCTGGTGAGGAAGAGTGACGATGAGATAGAGTGATAGCGAGATAGAGATATAAAGAGACATAGAGGGGGGTAGAGAGAGATAAAAATAAAAAATAAATAAAGAGATAAAAAAAAAATATAGAGATTGAGAAAACGAGAAAAATAGACATTTAGATACCTAGGAAAGGGATAGGGAGAGAGTAGGGGAGCGAGTTGAGGTAGGTACACCAAATTGGCATCGAAGACTAATTGTGTAATACATGAGTTCAATTGGTAGGCCATCTAGCAACTAATTTTTGTTAATGCAACAAAGGTCTCAATGCATAAATGATAGCTTCAAATCAACTACACATCCACTTACAAGTATCTATCCACAATTGAAATAAAAAGTCTAAATCAAGGAGACATTCAAGCTCCATCAATAGGGACAGAGTGGGAGTGAGTGAGAGATGGAAATAGAGGGATAGTTCATCGAAAAAGATATATGGAGAGATACAAATATAGAGGAAAAAAGATATAGATATAAAGGTCTAGGAAGAGGGAGAGGGACATATATGGATTGATAGAGACATATATGTTTAGAGATAGAGGGAGAGAAAGGAAGGTAGAGGTAGAGAGAGATAGAACTATTAAGCTTACACACTACAAAACAAGAGTCAAAAATAGTTAACAATCAAGACCAGCGTCATAAATGATGTTGCAAATGTAGTTTCGAGTGTCATGAGTATTAATGAAATTGACTAAAAACCTAGGAAAAGTAGGATGCCCATATCCATGACCATCCACAAGTTTAAATAAATTGGCAACCCTACATAAAAAGAATCAATAAATGAAATTACTACAAAAATAGAAGTCAATGACATGTCAACCATCGCAAACAAATATTAATACAAATCCTAGATTCTAGAAAGTTCTAGCTATTATGTATTAATGGTGTTTGCTAAAGTTTGGTTAGCTTTAGCAAACACCATTAATACATAATACCTAGAACTTTCTAGAATGTAGAAATTTGTATTAATATTTGTCTGCCATGGTTCACGTGCCATTGACTTTCATCTCTGTAGTAATTGCCTTCATTGATTCTTTGTGTGCAGGGTTGCCAACTTGTTTAAACTTGTGGATGGCCGTGGCTGTGGGCATCCCGATTTTCCGGGGGTAGTTTTTAGTCATTCTCATTTATACACGGGATACTCGAAACAAGTTTCGCAACATCATTTATGAGGTTAATCCTGACAGTTGACTGGTGTTAGTGTTTCAGGCCATTCACAACTTATCATTTAGTTATATAAAGTGTTTCTGTATCCCATTTCTATTGTAGATAGAGCACTTAAAGCCATGTCTGTGAGTATCGTAATAATTCTCCTGCTGCATGCATGCCTTCCAGCACAAGCCCACACAAGTTTCTTCTTCAACAAATTCAAGGACACCTCCCTTTCTCTGATCGGAGATACTTCAATCCGCTCCGATGCCATCTGCCTCACAAATCAATCGCAACACATCTTTGGCCGCGCTTTATTTAATCAGCCTGTGCGTATGAAAGGTCTCGGAACGGATAAATCAATCTCATCATTCAGCACCACATTCGTATTCGCCATGGTTCCTTATACTTCCGATCCTTCACGCAGCGGGCAGGGCATGGCCTTTATCATAACGCCCACCAAGTCTTTGGTGAAAGCTTCACCACCTTCAATATTCGGTTTGTTCAATCTCTCCACCATCGGAGACCAGTCCAATCATC